>CM067358.1:3148845-3257802 GCA_034190875.2 Urechis unicinctus | reverse complement strand
ATTGAGTAAAGCTTCACTTAAATTATTTATATATCAGCTTACCTGCTCTTCAGTGCATTGGTACACGAAAATGTTAACATCGAAACGCTCCTCCACTTTTTCGAGGTCGGCCCAAGGAACACCGACAAATGTTTCAATGTCCCAGTAGGATAGGCCTCTCGAAAAAGCCGTTTCGTCAGCTTCTCCAATCCACGAAGCGGGGCCCCACGGTGCAAGGCCAGACAACGAAATAGGCATAGCCTGTCAGTGTACGGTCTTCCAGAATTCATGTCCGTGACCAGCCCTAGGATAGCCTTGTTGTTCTGGATATGAGGAGGTAGTTTGGTAGGGGCAAAACCAATAGGGTGGTCTAGTAACTTGCTGACATAGACTGTCAGGTTCGTTACTTTAACAACACCACCCACTTGGAATTGGGGCGCTGATCACGGGCCCATGTCAGAATGTCCCCCTGTTCGATCCGCCTCTCGAAAGCTTCGATATCATCCGCATTTCTTACTGTGACCGGTGCCGGAAGTAGCCGGGCATTATTTATTGAAGAATGAAAGTAGCGGAGTTCACCACTCTCATTATTCCTCAAGATAAAGCCGTAGCTGGCATTTATTTTGATGGCCACTTGTTGCTGATCGAAGATGACCTCTCTCAGTGTGGGCATTGGAATGCGCAAATCGAAATTAAAGACATCCTGCAACGGCCGTATACGGACGTAAGTCCGGATGGCATTGCCGTGCCTAAGTTCGAGCGCCTCGATTCCGGTTGCCAGAGCATCTGAAAGAAAGAAAGAGAGAGAGAGAGAGTTAAACAAATCACCTCATTGATTCTTATTAATCACAAGCAACAATATGAAAAGATCATACCTGGTTCATCTTCATTCCCCATCATCCCAGCACCTTGCTGACCGTCGTCGATTGCCACGTTTGCTTGGTTAGCTTCCACTGTCAAACAGAAACAACTAGTGCTAGGCCGAAATTCCATCGTAATATGTTGGTATATATTTGTTTTATATATCTTGTTGAGCTCACGTTCAGACGCAATTAATAATCCATGAATCGTATCCATACCTATTTCACCGGGAAAGCCAGCTAATTCGTCAAGAGCTTGATGCGCTTCGTTCAACGCATACTCGTCCATGACACATGACAACTCATTGTCATTGACATCACTATCCCACAAAGCTAACACAAATAAAGATTAAAGAATAAGAAAACTAAATACATAGTTAATTTGATATCATTCAACATGATTCTGCTACTAATGACAGTGTTATATATGTCAAAACCTCGACTGATATTTTACCTTGATCGCGCTCGTATCCCACCATACATGTAATCAATTCCTGGTCATTTGGACCCTCCCAAAGTACTAGAACCAAATGACAACAATCTTTAGTCTGAATACAGCTATTTCAAGATAAACTCTTAATAAGCCTTTTTTTTATTATTATTATTATTATTATTTAGTTGTAGTTATCATCGGATATCGCTCTGAATTAAATTCACTAGGATAAATAATATTTAAATGAAAAATTCATGCTTACACTCTGATGAACTTGAACGATGACAAAAGCGTTTTCTGGCTGGCTCCATCTTGGATCGTCTTGGGTCTAGTAGCTGACTCAGATTGTAATTTTTTTTCATTCATTACAGCCACTTTATATTAGGACACTCTGCATTCAAGCGTGAAACAACGCCGAGTGCCGTGCGCAAAGGCTTTAATTAGGCTGATCACGGGCTGCGCATGCGCTGTGAGGTTTCGGGGTTGCGCATGCGCTGTGAGGCCTAAACCTCATTTTTACTTCCGACTTAGCTAGGACCGAACCTCACCGCTTCAATTGGGTGCGCCATAATGATGAATCGAATTGGTGAGTAATACACTTTTCACTTTTAAAAGCTAGTACATTTGTTTCACAACACCATCAGGATGGATGAAAATACGAGTGTGGTTAATACATTTTTTTTTATTGATTTCATTTCATTATCTCATATGGTGTCATTCCCCTGAATGTGACAACTTCCACACCATCGCGCCTGTCATAATTACATTTTCCCCGCAGTAAACACCGTCCTAACAGATCGAAGGCTATCGATCGCGGGAACCACTTGGGGTTCTTGATACATTTTACTACCTCTGTAGAGGTCACAAGTTCTTGTGCAACAACATCTAACACACGTGCATATAGATCAAATGGTGGGAAAGCGGTTTCATCAAGTTTGATGAATCCCACTGTGTAAATTTCTTTCATCACTTCAGCCTCATCCGATGTCAGTCCCCCATTTTCCATGTATTTCGATCTTAGATCCATATACACTTCACCTACTTCACTTGGAGTCATTTTCAACCAGTCGAACTGGCTTTCTGCGGCTACGGCTATCAACAAAAATAAATAAATGAATAGATAAATAATCAGATAGATATCACGATATATATATATATATATATATAGATATATATATATATATATATATATATATATATATATATATATATATATATATATATATATATATATATATATATATATATATATATATATATATATATATAGATATATATATATATATATATATATATATATATATATATATATATATATATATATATATATATATCTATATATATATATGAATATGACAAATGAATATACTCACAATATATTTGGGTTCTGGATGAGTCCATTTTCTTAACGACTATGATGTGATGATCTGGCTCAAGAGTGATTTCTATCTCGTAAGATGAGCATTGTTGACCACTAACATTGGTATCATATTTATATGCGACAATTATTCAGGAATATGAAGGTGCCTCCCGTATAATTTTTATTTCAAAACCCCACTCGATTTTCAGTAATCCCGTTAAGCGGTTCAGAATGTACCAGCATAATTTACTCATGATCGGAAGAGGAGATTCCCCCCTGATTATAGACAATGGCGTGTATGTGTGTGTCGGGCGAACTCAATGCTTAAGTTCGTGTTAAGCGTGACAACAAGCTATTAGTGAGGTGTCATGGTCGTATAATAAGTATCAAGCAGAGGGAGTCTTGTGTGTGTGAGTGTCAGGTGAACTCAAATCTTAAACTCGTGTTAAGTATTATAACTAGCTGTTAGAATATTGTCGCATGATGAGCGTTATGCGGGTGGTGAAAGCTGTCGTCAATCTCCCCCATAAGTGAAGGAAATTTTTTCATTTCATACACAAACTGACTTAAGGAAAGATCTCAATATGGAACTATCGCTGATTCTTTTGGAATAAGCAAAGTTTGGGAATGTTTCTTCTCTGTAGAGGTAAGTTTGTTTTTTATCATCAACCCCATTTAACAGAAATATCAATTCGTTTCGCGCGCCATTTACATCGGGATGCGTATTTCGTCAGCATTGCATTTGATTGCGTTATACTTATTTTGGCGTCATTGTCTTAACATTTTTAACACATGAATACTTAAGTGCTCCATCACACAAACGACCTCCTTCACACGTTAAAACTTCTTCACACTTTTCATCTTTGCCTACATACTCAATTCCATTACTAACCGCATGAAGGTTACGTCATTACCACCTGGCGGGGCTTATTACATGATCAAGGATCTTTAACTCAATTGGTGCACTTCAAATACATTCTCAACGCCTTGTTATTCCCAAGTATTGTATTAGGAAGGGCTCATTATCATTAAACTTCGACGACATTCTTAATCCTAATTGTCATTCTCACTAATTAACATATCAATAGCAAACTTCACAGATCTTCTTCACTCCAGCCATATTCGCATCTATTACAGCTTACAACTTATTCCCATTGTTACAATTTTAATCCTTCCACAAGATATACTTAACACCCATTGTTATTCTCAATCATGAATATTCACTTAACCTATTTACTAACATGTTCAAAACACGTCTTCCCAAGTCCATTGTTATCCCCAAAGGGTTACGTCACATTCTCAAGTGGCGTGGGTACATCATTTGACTAGAAGTCTTAAACTAAAGGATATACCCAACCCATTGTTATTCTCATGTATTTCTATAGAACCCCACTCAGTACCTTTAAACACTCAACAACACACCTAAACTAGGCCTTACATCATATCACGTGGTCACATAGCATCACCACGTGACAAACAAGTCCAAACAAGTCCAAACACGTCACATGATCACGTGGTCAACGCGTGGGGGGGGACAAGGGGGGTGGGAAGGTCATGGGGGGGCTCTGGTATAACATATACAAAAATTTTCCGGTGTATCCTGTGCCTCCTATACTACTAACGCCCCTTAATTAGAAGAAGTTCTTTGCAAAGCGAACGCGCATCGCATCGTTGAGATCTTCCTCAAAATAACATAACTTATATACAGCCTGGACAATCTGCAAATGAAACCAATATCAAATCTGACATCGTGTGCAATTTACATCTGTAATACCGTTAGTATTGCTTTAATAACAACCATTGAATTATGCCGATCACATCCACGCACATCATCATCTAGGTTTCCTCGTTCGGGATCGCCCCTGTTATTTTATTTCGCCATGCTCCATCCACGATATCTTGGTTATTCATTTGTTGCAAACTTCAGAACAGGAAAATGTCTGCTGACATAAAGCTTTTCGAATATCCTCACGTATAATCTAATGCGGTAGGCATAATGTTGCTATGTTTTCTGATCTCGATTAGTCTATGTAGATAAGCTTGTGCACTTATCGCCTAGCCATTACAGTGTTTGCAATACCAATATATGTGTCACCGACAAAATACTTTCGAACCAAACGGGTACTATGTCATTTAAGGAAGTTATTTATGGGTCACCTTAGTCTTCGTTCATGGTATGTATATACTAAAAGCATGAATCGTCTAATATGCATTGTAATAAATTGTTGCATGGAATTTATTATTTGTATGGCTGATTGATACAAAAGCCTAAAAATCGAAATGCTGACTGCGGAAATATCACCTGAATCCAGTGGTCGCTCAGTTCACATTTTGAGCGATAATCACCCGCTATGATTTTTGTAAGGTTCAGACTGTGAACAAAATGCATTTTGTTAACAATTATAAGGTGTTTACACTGACGACGAGATACGCTAGCCGTCTTTTTAACACTGCCCACCTACATTCGTGATTGCTATGTTGCCTAAATCCTACAGTGGCGTAACAATCTACCATCCGTACAAGCACCAATTTATGAAGATATTGATTAGAGTTATCTGACTCGACATGCTTGGTGACTAAGCCTCCTGTAATCCACATATCGTACCTGGGGAACGTAGACTTATTTCGGCAATAGATACCATAGGAGGCGCCTACACCCTTAAATGCTTTGCGATGATCAACAACCAGAGTGCTTGCTACAGAGGCTATAGACAATAGAGCCCTGGATAAAGTGTCTACATAAGCACATTTGGCTATGTAATCTTGAAATCACTTAACTAAATATATGAGAGTGCGCAGATTCTAAAGAGTTTTAGAGGCATCGACAACCTTAAATACTACCGCATGCTTGATAGTTTTTTTTATAGATTTTGTTATTAGGGCATGGTCATTCTAAGCCAAACCACAACCAATTTAAATTTCCTAGATCACATATTCAGATGACAAACGCCATCTCTGGTTCGAAGTAATAATTCAGTAACTATTTTTTATTCACTATTACAATTGTCTGTCCTTCAGCTTTGCTTACCGATGCACCACAAGTCGTGACGAATAATCATTTTAGAAAAAACACAAATAATTATACTTCTGGATGGAGATGTTTTTGTCGCTTGATTTGCTAACTCATATCTCTGCTTTAGCCGTACTCTAAAGTTGGAAAAATTTATGCTTTAATCCTTTTGACAGACAATTACTATTAGCCTACTACTTTAACTCAACTATATATGCTGATATACGTTGAAAACCCGTTTAACTAGACCACTATCTATTCCTCTTCTCAGTGAGAATTTTAGTCACAAGCATAGCGCGGTTTTGCACAGCTTTGCAATCAACACAGACTTAGTCAAATTGCTCATGTTATAGCGGCAAAGCTAATTGCATGATTGTTGATTTCAGAATATGTCAGTCGTCAATGTTCGCTTTTGTGTCTTAGACTAGGATGCTTGTAAAATGTCGTCCAGGCAAGATGACGTTACAGTACAGACTTTGCATTGACGGATTGTTTTGTGCGCATGATAAATTCAATATAATGTTGCCATAAAAAAACATATCAGCTTCTACTTTGGGGATAGCTATCTTTTGCTATGGGCTTAACTGACCAATTTTCTGTTCCATGTTACATTATCTACAAGAGTTATACAGAGTATGTTTTCTGGAAATCGACAAAAGCAACTTGCGTATTATTGAATAATATCATAATATCGCACTATCTTGCGCATAAGGGTTAGCTTTTTAATGGTATTGGTTTCAAATGGATTTACATGCAATAGCTATGTTAGATGACGTTATTTACCTGATTACATGTGCTCCCCAGACATTAAAAAAAACATAGTAACATTATTTATTTAAATCATAAGCATAATATGCTTAATAGTAGTTATTCATTTTTATTTGCATTTAGATTTGTATGTTCTTCTCTCGTAATCTACTCGAGCTGTGCTTAAATACTTTGTGTATGCATTTATTTTTTTACTGCACAACCAGAAATATGTTCTCTTAAAACACTGATGTACCTTCAATCACTCATGAACCAGAGCTGTGGAGGTTGCCGGTGTCAGGTTTCCGAACATTAAGTGGCTACAGCTGAAAGTAGTAGAATGTGTGAGCAAACTCTAGTCCCTGACGCTTCACGCTATTTCACATTCATACTCCTTGTATATGAATAAGCTCAACATATTGAGGCGTACGTACATGGGATTGCTGCTTCGACGTTTGGGTTCGGCGTCTGTTAAAGAGGCGCAGTCATCTTATTGATTGATGTTTCCACGGCTCCGAAATAATAAGAGAATACATACATACATACATACATTCATACATACATACATACATACAGACATACAGACATTCATACATACATACATACATACATACAGACATACATACATACATACATACATACATACATACATACATACATACATACATACATACATACATACATACATACATACATACATACATACATACATACACATACATACACATACATACATACATACATACATACATACATACATACATACATACATACATACATACATACATTCATATATACATACATACATACATGCCTACATATTTACAAACATACATACATACATGTATATATATACATACATGAATACAAATGTACATAAATATATATATACGCTGTTGCATTGTTGTTCCCATGGCATTGTCAACATATTGTGCATTGCTGCAAGTCTAACAATCCCTGTAGTAAGATGTTGTATACTTCCAGCGATCCTATCAATCCACAATCCACGAAAACTCGTATGTTGATGTTGCGAACGTGTTTAGCCTACTTAAGGCAGATTCTATATGCCAGTTATTACTGGGATACGAGTGTGTCCTTTCATTGTAATAGCATGTTATCCCTGATTCTACGATTAATGACTCCCAACGGCCTCGACCTGGAGTATATTAATTTTAAATTACACCATTAGTGTTTCTCTACTTGTCGGGCTGGCAGGGAAACACCTTGTAGGCTGATTAGTTATTTATTCTACCGGAAATAGAGACAATAAGCATGTTGCTAACAGTATGGGCGCAAGTGCTACGAGAGTCATAACGAGCTGTCTGAGTGTTTGCGTCCAAGCCATTCTGCCAATGCATATAACAATATTCGAGGCATTTCTTGCTCAGTGTCGCCGAAGAGCCTGCGTAGCTTTTGAAAACTCTTATAAATCAGTATCTACTGGCTTGCGTTATTTTAAGACCACAGGGTGTATTATCAATGAGAGGTGCTTTTCAATAAGATAATACCAATTCAGAAACCTTACAAGGCCATTAGCACAACGCACGAGAAGACTCTCATACTCACGATGTGAACATTAATGAACAAACCATTTACTTATGTGTACAGCCCGTTTACTTACTGATTTGATTGAGCGAACGGTGCATTATTCATACACAAGGAGTTATTGGTTTTAATATAATTGTACATTAAATAAAAGATATACCGCGCTATCGTTTTCTGTTAGATTGGTTGCTCTGTCAACTCAACCTAATATTGCGTGATGAACCAATAGGTCTATACATCATCAACGGGCCTACATTTGCAATGCAAATTAAAGCTACTTCCGATAAAGGAAGAAATACGTATCTCGGAGTTGAGTGCCTGATTATGAGGCGCTTGTTTTATTCCCTGAAAATGAGACACACATGAGCATATAGCTTATATCTGACTTAACATAGGAGCCACTCATGACATCAGAACGGTGTTGGAGTGAGATCCATGTTAATACAGTACGATGATGGACGTATATCATCATTTCAATGTGCAGCAAATTAGTATAAACAAAGACAAATTTTTTTTTATTTCAATTACCGAAGCCAAATGCGTTTTTCGCAATGATCTACAATTTAATTTCACGTCAAGTCGTGGATCTGATCCCAGAAAGATTGTGACGTGCTCGCCAGACTGCGGACATGACACTCCTGAATGTGTTACGAAAAGTCAATAAATGATATGCTGTTGATATATACATGGAGAGGAACACATGCGGTAGCGAATTACCAATCCTCACATATAATCTAATTATAGCTAATTCTGACATTGCCATTTGTACTCACCTCATTAGCGAAAGATGGTGCTTACCGCAATACGTTTTGCATTTGTGAAATCCACGTCGCTTTACATTTTTAGTGTTTGTAGTCGAAATATATGTGGAAACGACAAACATCAATTACAAAAAGCAATGAGATAATATTTGTCAGGTAGTATTGAAATCACGTACGTAATGTGGGCGTCACCTCCGTCCCGCGACACGTTGGACAGACCTTTTGTGTTTAATAGCAGCATCAATTCTCTAACAGAGTTGTAGATTGCAACTGAGTGTTGCATAGTATCCATAAGCTATACGCGCCGTTCGACTAAGTATACTTCATGCAGATAATGGTAATAGTAATTGGTCTCTCAGCCTACATTTACAACGATAACCGGC
The DNA here is from genome assembly GCA_034190875.2 of Urechis unicinctus. NCBI lineage: Eukaryota > Metazoa > Annelida > Polychaeta > Xenopneusta > Urechidae > Urechis > Urechis unicinctus. Next base: position 3,248,724 of record CM067358.1, on the reverse strand, counting down.
CGTTGTATATCACTCTGAATGCAGTGACGAATGTGCATTTGCTAACACTTATTGAGTGTATATTCAGACAAGTAACTACCAATTCGGATTCAAACCATCTCTTTGTAAATACATAAACAGTAGTAACAATGTGTTGTCCTTTGCTACCACTGTTGCTTGCAATTTAAGATTTTTAATGCCCACCATTATTGTCAGTGTTAACGCTACGTTCTCTGAAGAAAATAAATCGAAAAAGTACCTACTCAGGTTGAATAAGAACAGTAATATTTAAACACTACTTTATTATTAACAAAGCTCATTCTGGTACTGAAATTAACGAGCTCCACTCAACAATTTTCACGTTATAATGTTAATCGCTACTTCGTTCCTGCACTGATTTTTTACATCTGTACGTTTATATGTGCGAAATAAATGGGAGGCAGATGAGATGGGGTTGGGATTGGAGAAGAGGTAGAGGTAGAGGTATTGATGATTTATAAAGAATTTGTCAATAGTGGCAAATTTTATATGCACGTAAAATGCTATATATATATATATATATATATATATATCTATATATATATATATATATATATATATATATATATATATATATATATATATATATATATAGATATATATATAAATAGATAGATATATATAAAATATATATACAAAGAGAGATATATCTCTCTCTCTTTTATCTATAGAGAGAGATTATCTATCTTTCTCTGTAGAGATATATCTAGGAGTATAGAAATATAGGGAAAATAATTATAAACAAAAAATATCTTTCCATAGATTTCCATCTATGTACATATATATACATATATATATAATAGATATATCTATCTATAATATATATATATCTATATCTATGTTATATATATCCCTATAATATATATATATATCTATATATATCTATATATATATTTCTATATATATATATATATATATATATATATATCTATATATATATATATATATATGAATATGCTGCAAGCTCACGAAAATCGGTGAACATCGTGAAGAATCGGCATTGCTCAGGCGATGACACTATTCAATCATTGAACTTCTGATGTTTTCGTCGACTGGCGTGGCTTTGTGCTTCGCGGTCAGCGATTATGCGTCCCACTATGGGACCACGTATTATTGCCATAGTACTGCAGCTACTTCTTGGTATAAAAAATGGTAAAAGCAAAATAATCCGATACAAGTAGACTCCTGTATGATTCTAGTGGTAAACCATGAGATGAGAGTCATGACAACCAATACTTCACGTTTGATTACAATGGATAATTATTGTAAGCTGTGTGGCACAAAAGTTCCGTGACTTAACGGTGTATATGACCGAGCTGGACCATAAAACAGAGACAGTACACGCTCTGAGAGCGCTGACATATAAGTAGATTGTGACAGTTACTGTCCGCTTATGTGGACGAAAGTTGGTGCTCTTGATTGGTGATCATACCGCGCGTATGATAAATAGGATATAACTGTGATTCGTCGTACGTGGTGCAACCATGGCGATATCATTTAGAACACGTCGATGCCATTACGACCACAGCGATGCCATTACAACCACGGCGATGCCATTACAACCATGGCGATGTCATTACGGCCACGTCGATGTCCTTACGACCACGGCGATGTCATTACGGCCGCGTCGATGTCATTACGACTACGCGATGTCATTACGACCACGGCGATGTCATGCTGCTTTTCGCTGTTGACACAGTACACGCGAACTATAGAAAACGCCTTGATGAGCCAGACAACGCTTGATAGCATTTGTACAGCTTGGATGTAATAATGTGAATAATTTATTGCAATATTCCTAGAATTAATCTTATCAAGGCGTGCCTGGGATCACGGTTGTCAGATTCCAAAGCATTTACGTGTAAGGTGCTCACAATGCACTTAGCGCAGCCGCTCTGCTTATATCAAAGCAACTGTCCCAAGGAATCCTGCTGTCACGAAACAAAATCATTACAATGAATTGCGTTTATACTGAGGAATAACAAAATTCAAAACCTACAATTTTGCAGATTATTCAGCAGTTTAACTCTTATTGCTAAAGTCTTGCAAAAATGGCTAAGTTTTAAAAGCTGCAATAGCCATAACTTTTCTAGAGAAACGCGGAAATTTATTTTATGTTTAGTTTGTTGAGGGGTGGCAAATTGTCTTCTAGGTTGCGGCTCATCCCGTAGAAACTACAAAGAAACAGCGGGTCGGTGAAGAAAACGTCTTAGTCGGAGTCTAAGAATATCGATAGAGTTCTTGTCCAGCCCCGACCGTTATTGCAGTACCCAATTCACAAATAGAGCATAGTTACATCAGCTGCGTAGCTATAAGGAAAACGTCCACTAATCAACGCGCTGATAAATTTGCATAGGTTTGCCATATAGTTGAACAAATTAATGAATAAAATGTCCTACGTCAGTTTGACACATACTTCGCAAAATGTTTGTTCCCGACATCATGACAATGATAATTGATGTAGTCTTGTTATTGAATTCTGTATGTTAGGACCAAGCACGTTAATCGATGACCCGCGTGCTATCAATCATCCAACCGATTGGTTTAAACTATGCTCGAGTTCAATAGCAAGTATATGAGATACCAATAAGCAATCAATATTAATAATATCTAAGCTGGCAGGTTAGGCGGCTCTCACCTATATAACACAGCAATATCACCTATTAAACATGGCAATATCGCCTATATACCAGCGCTATATTGTCTACGTAACATGGTAATATCGCCTATATAACATGGCCATATCGCCTTTATAGCATCGCGATATCGCTTTTATAACACGGCAATATCGCCCTCGTAACATGGCAATATCGCCCCAATAATAGTGCAATATGACCTATATAACATGGCAAGGTCGCCTTTATTGTATGGCGAAATCGCTTATACAACATGGCGATATCGCCTATATCAAATGTCCTTGCCGAAAACAATGTTTGGCACCACCATGTCAATTGCAATGATGCAGTTTTCATGTGCATTTTATTAGCTTCTCTGTTAAACCTATTACCTAAATAGATGTACATGCTGTGCTAAATGAAATGGAAGATGTATACATCAATTAACCTGGGATCATGAGGCATACAATTCCTGGATTGCCATTCAATGGTCCCAGATGTAATAGGTAATTATGTGAATCGACTACAAGGAGGTATCTAAATTGCCTTCGTATCATGGATTATGCGCCTGGCTCTCTTACACAAGGACGACTGCAGAAGCGGTTATTGCTCCATAACTTCGTGGCACCATATATATATATATATATATATATATATATATATATATATATATATATATATATATATATATATATATATATATATATATATATATATATATATATATATATATATATATATATTTTCCCGGTTTAGGGCGACCGCTTCATTAAGCCGCATTAGGGCGACTGGTGATATATCTCTTGATTACCTATTTTTTTCAAAAAACAATCCACAATTGCAGTATTGGACGTCATATAACCCCTATTGTCGAATATTAGAAGTTTATGTGAAATATTGGGAGATATACGACTTTTGGTCGGTCGCCCTAAAACCAACATCGCAAATATCCACGCATACGACGACCGCTGGTTGTTGTTGCATGTCTACAAGCTTAGGACGACCGCTGTGTTCTGTAGTAAAACCTCCGCATAAGGACGACCGATCTTTCAAGCTATCTCTTCATAGTCATAGTTGTGCTAAGTTGGATCATAAAATTACGATTTAAATGGTTTCATCGTGTTGATTTAATGGAATCTACCAGTCCTATCAGCAAACAATCATTTCATGACCCTTTTACTGAAATAATGATGCACAGCCTCCATGTATAATATCGTGTAACGGGCAGTCTAGTCTAGATGTTGAGCATGGAGGGGCGGGATGGGATGAGGGGTTGATATAGGGTACAGTGGATGGCTTTGTTATGCGATGCTGGTCTTCATATTGTTCGATTAAACTGAAACATCTACCTTGCCCATGCTCCGCTGGGTGCGGGATTTCGTTACCGTTAGTTTTAACCAGACCAAGCTCCCGCTGAGAGGGACAACACGGCGAGTCACTTATGCGTCACCGGTGTTGGCGGGAGAAAGGTGTACAATTACAAGGTGTCTGCCGCATAATAACCAAGGCCTCAGTAGATCAGCTGGTAGCGCGGTGTCCACAGAAATCCAACATCACGGGTTCGAATCTGAGGAGAGAATTTTTTTTTTTGTGTGTGGGGGGGGGGGGGGGGGGGGGTTGCGAAAGTTGAAACGATATCATTACAGTAAAATGTAAACAAAAAACACGTGTAGCCGGCGACAGATTGCTGACAGCTTCCAGAGTTTATTGTTGATAAAGAACATCATGTAGCGATACCCGTATCCGTGACCATGAGGGCCGCGATCAACAAGTTAATTCACATTCTCAGCGACGCACCGTCGACTTCCAAGCAACCTTGAAGGAGCATGTGTTCCGCGAGACCCACTCCACTCAATCCCCATTTCATCAGGAGCGATGCGTACCTATATAAGGGGAAGCGCAATACAATGTTATACTCATGGAACGGTTACAACAGCATCTCATTGTCCACGAGGACGACCGCCACATCAGGGGGCGATTACTCACGACAATACGAAGAGATCGTCACGGACGTTGGCGCTCTATTTCCTGATGGGTTGGGACAACTTGATATTAGCGGTAGACCCCAAGCCGCTGTTAAAACTCTGGACAACATACCCATCTCCCGCCTCAGAAACATCAAGAAGAAGACCATGCGTTATCGCTTCCGCATCATACATATGCCGGGCATGAAGAATAAGGCGGTTGATGCTATGTCACGTAGGCCGGTCGGCATCACGCTACTATCATTCGAGAAGCCGGAGACGATTCGCGCCTTTCACCAATGCCGCGAGAACATGACATCGACAGAAAGAGCGATCCAAAGCAAGGACAGGGTGGTCATACCACCCTCACTCCTTTGCCTTGTTGAATACTTATTTGGTAACTGTTATTTCACGCTGACTCAGGATAAATTTGATACGATAATCAGAGTGTGAAACATCTCATATCATCAAAACAGTATTGAATGAAAGCTGTCATCCCATCAAGCAGGGAAGTTTTCTTGGGCTGAAACAAAAGAAAAGGGTCTGTTTTTCTGGCAAATGTTTGTAAAGTTAGGCACATAGATATTCGATTTTCTATTCTTGAATCAAGCAGTCTTGGTGGGTGGGGATTGGGGGGATTGACTGAGGAGCCCATTCATATCCATCTTCAGACGTTGAACATTCACTTTCAGACCTCCGACTTTCAGAGTGAGGGCATGGTTATTTCACACAGAGTATCAGTATTTCTTTGTTCCTCACTAATCTGCAACTGTAGGAGTATGGAGATTAAAGTAGACCTACAACTAAGCCTTTTACACTTATCAGCTGTGATATCAATAATCAATAATCCATCATTTGGCAATTTGCTGCGAACATACCTTTGACTGTTCATGGTGTCGTAGATGTGTTTTTTGTCTTGACCTTGACCTTGGTTGCAAGTCATATCTTAGTTTATGATGTGTTCACTTGATTGTTGGAGTATCCGGAGGAGTCGGGATGACAAACAATGTCGGGACGGCATTTTGAACCAGTCTCTTACTATGTCTTTGGCGTTGTGGTGTTGACCATGTTGACTGTCATTAAGATGTAACCTACACATGACATTGCTCTTCACTAATCTTTATACTTTCATTTTTTGTTGTCTTGAGATCTTCTCGTCATGCATTTAGTATCCATTGTTGACATATATTTAAGGAAGAAAGTTTAAAATGTTCAATCAATGTCACTAATAGTAAGCATGATTACATAATGCTTAATAGTTTCGTTCATTTATTAAATTTCAATAATTAGCTATGCAGAAATGCCAGCCAAGTCCATAAGCATCGAATATACAGTACATTTCTCCACCCTAAATGGAAATGGGAGGCAGTGATTCAATTGGCGCCCTGAAGTCAAAGTGTGACTGTGAGGGGGATCCGAGGGTCGTTAATGGCCATAAAATCAACAGCCTGCAAGTCAAATGAAGCAAGAAGTTGTAAAGGCAAGGTTTCATTATTGAACTTTGTGAGTACCATAAACACATGATAATACAGCTCTTTACACACATACATAGGATCATCATAAGACTGATGGTCAGGACAATTGTGATAATGTCATGCGTTCAGTGTGCAATGCAGCTTATTCAGATATATGCATATAGCTTCGAGTACAATATGGGTTTACTTCAGATATTATGTGGGGAAGATATGGAAAGTATTGTTGGTGATAGTGGTGGTGGTAGTGGTGGTGTTGGCGGTGGTAGTATTTGGTGTGGCAGTGGTGGCTTTGGAGGCTGTGACAGGCGGTGGGTGGTGGGGTGGTGGTGGTGGTGGTGGTGGTGGTGGTGGTGTGGTGGTGGTGGTGTAGGTGGTGGTGGTGTGGTGGTGGTGGTGGGGGTGGTGGTGGGGTGGTGGTGGTGTGGGTGGTGGGTGGTGGTGGTGGATGTGGTGGATGGTGGTGGTGGTGTGGTGGTGTGGGTGGTGGTGGTGGTGGTGGGTGTTGGTGGTGTGGTGGTGGTGGTGGTGGTGGTGGTGGTGGTGGTGGTGGTGGTGGTGGTGGTGGTGGTGGTGGTGGTGGTGGTGGTGGTGGTGGTGGTGGTGGTGGTGGGGGTGTTGGGGGTGTTGGGTGTGGTGATAGTGGCAGTAGTAGGAGGAGTACATGGGGTAGTTATGCGTGGTGCTGCTCCTTCTCAATAGGTTATCTGAGAGGGGACTTCCTCGAGCTGCATTGAAATAGAAGTTATATATGCGTCATGCTGCAGGAACGAAGGTAAAGATGATCGGCACGGACGGGAACGCCCTCTTTGTAGATTTTAAAGGGTGTGTATCCCTTCCACAGATTGTTCTTCCACGACTGTCTGGTTGTTGGTTTATCTCATAATTATTCCAAAACCTCCCACGGAAACCGAAAGGAAGGCCGGTGCATACACACGATTTATTGGGCTTAATGAAGTCCAAGAACCCCGCTGCGCAGAGCTGGTGCAAACATTCAATGGCATAAGATCATATAGCTACGGTCGAACGGTTAATTTGAATTTCTATTCAGACGTCTTGTAGGGCTAAACATCATTAAGAACATTAGCAAGGTGAACAAGCAATATCGAAACCGATTACGCATAAATATGCAAAAGCGAGGACGATAAATGGAAGATGGCCTGGAAAGCCGGATGGCCTGGGTGTCGGGAGAAGAGAGGCAACGACAAACAACAAAGCGGAAACGAAAGGGTTTAGAATAGGGGTGGGTTGGAGGGACGAAGAAGGACAGCCGAGTGAAGCGAATCCAGGCTCAGTGGAGAGATACCACGAGAAGCCGCGCACGGGTTTAAACGACGATGAATGTCGTAAACCCTGCGGGAGATCAGCTGAGACAGGAAAAAGGCACGTGAGGAAGGCGAACAGAGAGAGTGCCAGCGAGCAATAAACACGAGAGAGGAGGAGGCTAATTACTTGCTATCAAAGACTCGATAGCACGATCATTATGATCAGGCATTTAAGCGACTTCGTAAAGATTTACCTCTAGAGGCCCATCATTTCAATCAGGCGGGATATGTCTGGCAGCTGGCGAGGAATAGCGGCGCGACGGAAATGTCGGGTGGGTAGGGCCCTAATGTCATCCCATGATACCAGGTTCAGGACAATTATTTGTCCCTGATAACGACCTTCTCTTGCCTGTCAACAGGTGATAATCCAAGACGTCGGGGAATTTATGTAGCCATACTATATCACCAAGCATCAGAACCACAAACTTACTAAAAATTTGTCACCTCCTCTCTCCTCTCTCTCTAGCCTGCTCGGGAACGTGGAGGGCGATCGGTAGCTTTGGGGTTGTACGAACAATAGTTGAACTTCGAAGTGGACCACTTCAGTTTGGACATTTTCAGGATTATGAAGGTAGTTTTCGTATCATACGCACCTTTTCGGACATAACCGATTTTCTCAAATTGGTCGCTATTCACGCGATCCACCGTCAAACTTGGCGTCGCCTTCCTTTTCAGGGCATGAATCCACAGCTTCAACGTTGCGGTATCGTAGACGGGAAAACGATATGTAAGGGCAGTTGCTAGAGGTCCGGTAGTCCGGGATGCGGCGCCGACAGTGACCCGTGCTTGTGCCGCAATGCGCCTCGTCCATGTATTTAACTCGTTAAAAGAATATTTCTCATCAATTCACAGGCATGTACCAAAGGGTACGAATAAATATAATGTTTATTGCATAACGTATTAGATGTTTATAGTTTACATGTGATAAATTGCGATTTAGTCCAGGCAACGCGCCAGATACGCCGCCAAGATTTTTGATCTGGTCTCATTCATATGCCTGTTGTTGCTACACCATGTATTATCCTAATGTGCAGACCCCAACAATTTACTTTATATATATTTAAGGAGTTAATGTACGAACAAGTAAAATGTAAGTGGGCAGCAAGGGATATTTATTTATTTATAACGTTATTATACAATATCACATAAAGATCGTAGTTCTTTTACTTAAGCGCAAAATGATCATTGCTATTATGTAATATGGCAAAACAAAGAATAATCTATAAAATATTACCCCAGGAGCCAATGGCATTCAATAGGATAGGTTAGTGGAAAATTGATTAATAATGGAGGTTTTAGCTGTGAAAGGGAGCGTGAGATGGGAGTGGTAGACTCAACTCTTCAAGTCGCCTTGAATTTTGATAGCCTCCCCTGGAAGACCATGGTGCACCACCCAAGAGGCGCCGCCCCGCCGGATATTATGACCCGAGTAGAGGGTTGGAGATGATGGTGCCCAATATTTCCCGGAGCTCGGAGATAAAAACCTTGTACAACGGAGGAGGAGCTGAAGTCCCCTATCACAGTTCCTTGTCATGAGAGCGGGGCCCTGACGTGAGGCGCAGCAGAAGGCGCGGGTCAACGTAACACCCGCTGATAGCGCTGAATAGTTTTCGACCAGCTAATTTGTGCTACGACCCCGTGGCTTAGGCCGCCAGGGTGTACAATAAAATCGCACCGTTTGAGGTGTTAGAAAGGCTTGAAAGCAGCCGTAAAAAAATGGGGGGGGGGGCGTTGGACTTTCTGAGCATTGAGAAAGAACCAAACAAGCAGCCCAGAAGCATTTTTTATGCGGTGACGTAAGGCCAAGCTTTGATCTAACGAGGAGGATGTAAGGGGAATCGAGCGCTTACGCTTAACAGAGGTGCCTTTGTCTTTGGACAGTGACCAATTATCATCAATGGGGTCAGGGAAACTTAATTCTAAGTGCATTATTCTAATTACATTGAGGTTCTGCTTGACGGAGCTGAATGCAACTCCGTCTGCGCCGCATAACTACAAAGCGTGGTGGTGGATTGGCTGGAAAGGGATGTCGTTGCAGAAAGTTAAGAAGGACCTTTCTGTGGCTCCGATAGCATTGTTTTTTGGCCTATGAGAAACTGTGCTTTGATAGGCGAATACTTAGTCATTCAGCTCTGCTTCAATTTTAAACAGGACTGAAGCTGTTTGAAGACTGACAGATAGAATGAAAAGGATTTGTGTCGATCCAGGTTGACAAGGAAGAATGATAAAGTGATTCGTTATAGTTAATTTGTAAGGGATTCGCTTCTGGCCAGTCGTATTACCAGGCTGAATAAAAGTAATCCGTCAGAATAGTTCCGCCACAACCTACTGTGAATGTATCGGTTTTCAAATCAGTTACCGGCTTTGGATCTGGCCAGGCTGATATGCCATTAAACGTGGTGAAGAATGCCTGACACCATCCGACGTCCAGCTGAAACTCGTTGTCAAGAAGGATATTATACCTCGCGTCAGTTAATATGTCAATTTGGTTAATCATACGTCGGAGAAACGTGCGCACTGCCATTACGACATGACATGCCCAGTTCAGTTTGCCCGCCAGTAACTGCAGTTTCCATGTACTTGACCGCTTCCTTTGCGCGAAGTCATCAAGTAATTGCCTAAATTGTGCGTAACTTACTCAATGTGTGAAAAATAAACTCACTCTTAATGTAATCTAGTCAACTTGACTAACTTGGCTAGTCATATTGACTGTCCACCAAACGACTAATGTGTTAGTCAATTTGACTAATGCAGTTAGTCAAATATTGATTGGTCAAAATGACTAATCTACCTAGTCAAGTAAAGAGTGGTCAGTATGACTAATCTATTAGTCACTATGACTATATCTCATTAGTCAAATTGACTATAGCGTAAGTAGTAATGACTATTGTACTTAGTCAGACCGACTAGAAGATTTGGTCAGTTTGACTATGAATGAAGGTCAGTTTGACTATGATTAAAGGTCGAACCATGTAAGAACCAGTGTAAAAACAAGTTAGACAAAATAATATGCAACGCAAGAAGACTTTGTTGTAAATAAACACATACATGCATGACCTTGTTAATACTAGCCCTAATACAAAGAAGCTTCGCATCAACTGGGTCTTTAGCCTCATCATCAACGACCAGCATGACCTTCTGTACATAACGAAACGTCTTTTTGGTCGATATGTGGTAAGGCACATAAACACATTAATGGCGGCCATCAGCATGCCCATGGCCATGACCTCTGTTACATCCACAGCTTCTTCAACAGATGTTATTGCTGGTGTCTTGTTGCGTTGCGACATTCTAAAACACATAGTAGACTTATGGTTGAAGCTAAGAACTATTTAATATTCTCACCTAATAGTATGGAGGCGATTGTCAGAACATTTCAACTGAAGATTTCCAATTTCCCGCAGCAACTGGTTAAAGAACCGCCGCAAAGGTCAAGCTTCCGGTATGACGCAGCGCGCATTTGTGGTTATGTAACCAACCCTTGTGATCCGCGCATCGCGGTCTCCCAACAAAGAGAAGATAACGCTCTCAGGGTGGTCAAATTAACTAGGTAACTAGTCAAACAACACCTGACCAGCCTTGCTAGTCATTGTGACTATGTTGCTTAGTCGATTTGACCATGTGATTAGTCGTTACAGAGTTTGACTAACTTCGATAGCTGGGTGACCAGGTTAGCTAGTCATTTTGACTAGACTGGGTTAACAGTGCTCTGACAGGTACCAAAACTAAGTCTTGTGTCCCTGAGGTATGTCGAGTGTGGCTTTAATAGGTCCATTTGGTCCTTTAAGAGAGTTACTGAGGATTCTAACGGATCGAAAGACGAGTATAGAGGTATCAGGGCTCTCAGAAGTGAGGTACTTCGGCTGGGAGGATGTCACCTTTGTATATCCCTCATAAATTTGCATTACCAAGCAGACCTGGTCAGGGTGGGATATGGACCGGTCAGTCATGAAAAGGTGAAGAGAGAGGACCTAGCGGATCCTTTACTCCCATTAAACGAACTTCACACCAGAGAAGCTACCAAATATTAATCAGCGGGTAGTAAGTCCTGCTTGTATTTGAAAGAATAAAGAAGAAATATAACTAAATACAAGATGTTATACTTTTGGGGAATGCTAAGAAATTTAAATATGCTACCAAAAGTCTGTCGATAAAGTTTATGAGCTTAAGTAATTAACCTGAGCGCATTCGAAAATAAGTACAGATTTCATCATGAAGCCCATTGATTTCAATTGGGGCCCGCTCCCGAAACTCCCTTGAGGGAATATGTGGTCAATTTGGTCAATATAGCTTCTTCGACGGATGTATAGACAACTTCGCTTTTGAATAGCACATGAAAATACTATACTTGCCCTCGGTCTTATGAAATGCGTACCTGGTCCACGACATTCAATGTCATATCTTTAATGCGTCTCGGTTTGAACATTTAGGGAAAGGGTATTGATACAAGTGTGCGGTCATCTACAAACATGGAGGTTTCTGATTGGACCAGGGACTTAACAACAAGTTGACGACGCTGATTAAGTTTGCAAACTACACATCACATTTAATGTATGCAATATTGAGCGTTACACACACACACGACCATCTGTGACCTACGTTACACTCCCCAAAATAATGGTTGTTGCAGGGTTTTATATGGTACTCAAATATTTCACAATGTTTGGTCTAGGGTTCCATACAGAACCAAACTGATTTTGATTGTACTGTTTACCAATCGCACCAGACTGATTTTTGGAGCTTCCGGCCTTAGTTGTGTGCCGCTAAGCTACGGGGGCCCTTATTGGAGCGTCAACGCTTAATTAACTTGGCTCGAAGCCAAGTTATGGCGATCGGCCCGGTTTGTAAGTTTGTATGTATGTATATATATATGTATGTTAACACTTTTTTTGTTTCGCGGTACAGGTCGCAATTTTCAAAATATTTCAGATTTTTTTTTAAAATGGTTGGGAGCAACAATGCGCAGAACCGAGAGGTTTTGTTTGACTTTGACCCTAAACTAAAGTCAAGGTCATCGAATATGTGAACAAACTAGTATCTCGAATAACTCCGTTAATAATGGTCAGATCGTTACATAATTTACACCATTGTGTAGCTCATTCTAATTGCAAACTTTTACTAATGACAACGGTTTTCCCAAGCGCCTAAGGTCGAAAAAACGTGGTATCGGTCCAAATGGCAACATAAGTTTCATGAATACAATTTTTTATTTCGCGATACAGGTCGCAATTGTTGAAATTTTCCTATGTTTTCTTCTTCAATCGTTAGGCGTCCATGATGTGCAGAACCGAGAGGTTTTGTTTTGACCTTGATTCAGAACTAAGGTCAAGGTCATCGAATAAGTGAAAAAAATAATATCTTAAATAACTCCGTTAATAATGGTCGGATTGTTACAAAATTTACACCATCGTGTAGCTCATCCTAATTGTAAATATTTTCGAATGACATATGTGGCCATCTAACCAACGGTTTTCCCAAGCGCCTAAGGTCGAAAAAAGTGGTATCGGTCGAAATGGTAACATAAGTTTCATGAATATTTTGAGCGCCTATAAAACCGTCAATACATGTCCGATGGTATATTTTTTTGTGATTAATTTTATAAGGCCAAGTTCCCCTATGGTTTCATGGGCATCTTGTTTTATTGGTGGATAACGAGGCCATATCGCCGCTTTGAACTCATGTCGTTCCTGGTCGACTTACATACAGTGTTTTTACTCTACTCGCGCCTCTTGGTTCTCCGATATACATACTAAAATGGCCGACCATCTTAGCGGGTGGCACTTGTCGCCGGACCATCAATACAGACTAACCACTTCCATTTCTTCTCGAGATTTGTGGGCACGCTGCCTTCGCGCATAACACCAAACACGCGTCGCCGGAAGACGCGACTGTACTACTAGCCATTCTCATAGCTTCTTCGCTTCTCAAGAAAAGGAAATGTGGTCCCTCCTTCCCAGACTATCTTCGCCCCTAGTCGACATTTGTCTGGTGGAAATATTCATCTCACTGAAGCCGGACTCGAGCTCCATTTACAACACACAATGATTCTTCAAAATCGCGACTCATCTCTCACAATATTCATAGCTTCCATCCCTCACATCCTAAAACCTGTACGTGCCTTCGTTTACCCCGACGTTCACGGCCGCCTTTTGGCACCTTTGCCTCCCGCCTAAAACGGCTTCTACAGCATTCAGGTTGAATCCGACCCTTATTCGGACTCCGTCGAGGCTTATCGCCCAGGCGATCTTACGACCTGCTTTCAGCTCCACGGTATTTGGTGCTTCGACTTTATCAATGCTATCTCTCTTTCACTCATTAGCAATGCATTTCACTCACTCAAACTTGGGGTCACGCTTTGTTGCCTTGATACTGCTCAAGACAATGCTACCGAGTCAACCCCTTATTAAGCATTTGTTAACGCTTGTTGTAATGTTTGTCCCTCCTCTTTCTTCTTCTCTCCCACTTCTTCTCCTTTAGTAGACCGGTCTTCCAGGGCGGCCTTCCACGCCATCTCTCATTTATCTCCCTTGGATTTGCATATTCCTAATTAATCTGTTTCTATATTGCTTGTTCACTTTGCTAATGTTCTTATGCTAATTAATGTTTGCACCAGCTCAGCGCAGCGGGGTTCTTTGAGCTTCATAAGCACAATAAAGCGTGCGTATGTACTTTTGGTTTCCTTATGAGGTTTGGGGATAATTATCATGCTATTGAGTCCTTACAGAGTTTCAAATGTATGCATTTATTCCATCAAATATTTCGATATCAAACGTTGCTTTTGGATAACCGATTTGTTGCATAGCACATTTGTGCATTGACCCTGACCAGAATGGTGTCAAACCCCCATACAAATTTTGACAACTGACTTTTGAAGTAAACTTGGTAATATGGCGCAGTGATATATGTACTATGAACAGAAATTTAAAACATGATAGGTTCGTGTAGTCTATGGGAACCCACAAGGGATTTTCGGCCGATTTCGTGAGTGCGGTCTATTACAATATTCAAACCTCCATAATAAAAACAAATGACAACAGACTTTTGAAGTAAACTTGGTAATTTGGTGCAGTAATGTATGTACTATGAACAGAATTTTTTAAAAATGATAACAAAACCATGAAAAAAAATGACTGCTATGGATTATTATAGAATGTATATGTTTATTTGTACAACACTTTAAAACTTACGGACAAAATATCATATCATTGTCGTATACATAGCAAACAACATAACGACTAGTAACTTATAACGACACTATTAATTCCCGGCACAGGCCAGAGACCATGTGGAAGTATAATTGCTTTCTGAACCTTAGGTATTATTTAAACTTGGATTGTGTCGTACATGAGGTGTGACTTTGATCTAAACTCAACGGAAACAATTCGTCGCAATGAGCGCACAAATCAACTCGTTTCAGCTCAGACGCGGTCGCACTGGGCGCGAAAATACGCGCAGCGCGACAAAGGTGGTATCCTCCAAAGGACGCGCGGTTACAAGACGGCAGCTGGGGTGCGCGGCAGTGAACTGTAGCATTTCCCTTAAAGCATTTACCATTTGCGACCGTTTCTCAAGGTGATGCGGATGGGGGAGGCACCAAATTGCATTTCAGCAGTTAACAACTTTTAGGATGTTTCGCAGCAAGAGGTAGATTATGCGAAATTTGTAGAAATTAGGCAAAGCTAAATCATTTCCGTAGTGTGTTCACTTGACATTTGGTGCAGACAGACGAAAGTGAATTATGTCTAAATACAAAAGTAACCCCTCCTAAAAAAACTGTCGGCTTGAGTCTTTTCCCACCGCCCGTGAGTTACCGACGAGATATCACTATTGGAAATAGGATAAGCCGTTGCGGTGTGGAATATGAGATCTGTGCACGATTTGTTTGATGACAATCACAGAACTTAGAAAACAGCTGGCCAAACCAGGTAAAAATTGCCGTCTATGTTTTTGTTTATATAAGATATCAATGGCAAACCTCAGGAAATTGAAACTTTCAGATAAAATTTAAAAACATTGCTCAGACTTAGATTAGGGGATGGTGGGCGGTAATAAGGTCACTACCCCATTGATCACCTGCTGTATGAGGCTCTTAAGGGTCAGTAAAATTTATAGAAGCGCTCTGGTCTAAATGTTGACTGTCCTGGCGTTGTTCAGATAACACAAATTAAAATATCAAGGTCAGTGTCACTAATAGGTGCGAAAACGAATTAAGAGAACAGCAATGATGCGCAGACGTTCGGTTCAAGAGCTCAAGCTTCCCAGGGGCTGGTTCTATATCGACCTGGGCAGTCAAGAAGCATTTCTATAGGAGCTTAGCGCCTCTGGTAGACTAATAGTCTAGCCCAACAGACCAACAGTCGATCGAGTACGACCTTGAGGGGGCGAGAGCTCCACTTGGTTTATTTCATATACTTGGATGACAAGGTCGTTAAGCAATCAACAAACAATCTCCGCCTTTAAAGACCAACCATTAGGACCAACGGGTCACAACTTAATGACATGCGGATTAGTGGGGGTCGCACAGGTCAGCTGCGGTCAATCACAAGTTGACCTTTGATGACGCTGGGTTCCCTGGGCTTCGGCTATGAAGCGGGTCATAATAATGTGATGGGAACTGTGAGTGCCGTTATCTTTTTTAGTTACATCTTTTGATACCGCATGCTTACCGCAATCAGCGTCCAATGGTTATCATGTTTATTCGCTTCCTGGATAACAGAGAACCACTTAAAGCCTTACTCTCTATCACTTGATACGATCATTCACTTTCAACAGTGATCGCGTGTAACTTATTGGCTCCCACTCTATAAAAAAGACAAGTTTAGATCTTAGTCAGTTGCAATTCGTGCACTAGTACTGTGTACTGGCGTCTTAGCCAGAGACGTCCATAGGATGGGTGATCGTCAATTTGGACGGGCTGGAATTTTCCCTACATGACCGTTCACCCGCCGACCTCCCATGACGGATACTGTTGGCTCGCGCATGAAGCTCACAAATTGCAATTTGGTAAGATATATTTTAACATTAGACAAGACTTTTATTTCGCAGACATGCCAAAACATATTGCAGCAATCGCGCGTGGCTTTGTGCCTGCGCAAGTTAACGTAGCACACAATATTGCAATCGCGATAACAGAGCTGTGAAAGGTAAGCGCTGCGGTGTGAACTGTTGTCGCGGTGTGAATTGTTGTCGCGTCGCGGAGCCTCTTGGCGTGGTCTTGCGTGTATACACGCACTGACATGTCGCGTCGCGTATGGTCTGAGGGATTAGTATGATTCCTGGCAGAAGTTAGTCTTCATCCCGCGACTCTGGGTTGTGACAGTCGGGGTGTAGGGGCTCAAGATATGGAGAACTAGACTAGGCAGATGTATCATTTACTTGAAATAACATTTGGTTTGATGTAACACATTCAGAATACTGTGGCTGTTTGGTTAACTTGTCGAATCGCTTCCCCAAGTTATCTTGGTTAGTCGCGTTTGTCGTTATGTATGTATGTATGTATGTATGTATGTATGTATGTATGTATGTATGTATGTATGTATGTATGTATGTATGTATGTATGTATGTATGTATGTATGTATGTATGTATGTATGTATGTATGCATGTATGTATGTATGTATGTATGTATGTATGTATGTATGTATGTATGTATGTATGTATGTATGTATGTATGTATGTATGTATGTATGTATGTATGTATGTATGTATGTATGTATGTATGTATGTATGTATGTATGTATGTATGTATGTATGTATGTGTATGTATGTATGTATATGTATGTATGTATGTATGTATGTATGTATGTATGTATGTATGTATGTATGTATGTATGTATGTATGTATGTATGTATGTATGTATTTATGTATGTATGTATGTATGTATGTATGTATGTATGTATGTATGTATGTATGTATGTATGTATGTATGTATGTATGTATGTATGTATGTATGTATGTATGTATGTGTGCATGCATGCATGTATGTATTCATGTACGTATGTACGTATGTACGTATGTACGTATGTATGTACGTATGTATGTATGTATGTATGTATGTATGTATGTATGTATGTATGTATGTACGTACGTACGTACGTACGTACGTACGTACGTACGTACGTACGTATGTACGTACGTACGTATGTACGTATGTATGTATGTATTCATGTACGTATGTTAACATTATTTTTTTTTCTTTAATAGTTTGGCGTCAATAATGCACAGAACTGGCCTCGATTTAAAACTAAGGTCAAGGTCATCCAATAAGTGAAAAACTAGTATCTCGAATAACTCCGTTAATAATTGTCGGATTGTTATATTAACGGGGTGGAGCCGGTGGGTCTATTGCTGGACCGAGATGGCGTGTTGGTTGTACAGGGCGGGTGAGGGGTGACTTCTACAGCGTCACGATAACTATACTTCTCATCATGACCAAGTCTCCTGGGGTTGTAAGTGATGAAAAATCATTGGAATTAAAAAGCCATTATTTCTTAATAAAAACAGAAAGCTGCGTTGATATATCATTTCATTATGTCAATACATGTTTACAAATATATATGCTAAATAAATATTGCTGGGCAACTGTGATACTGGGATACAGTTGACTGTACAGGGCAATAAATGTTTTCTATATGAGGCTATATATTTCGGGAGTCTGTATTCAAATTACTGCTGTTTGTTTGAGGCTGATATTTCTGATATGTCATGGCCCATTTGTGTTATAGGTATGAGGCCGAAGTGTACTTTCCAGCACAAGTGTAGTGACCGAGAGAATATATGGAATATTTCAACACCGAATGAGCCCAGTTGTCTTGAAGATGCATGTCAGGTCAGTCCATGCACCTGGCATGCTATTGTTGGTTTGCTGCAGATAACAAAACACTATAACAACCAAGTGTCCATCATTATGGATTGAGACCCTAATTTTCAGCTACTTCTTGTGAATTTTAGAGCCATAAGCGATTCTATTTTCTTTTGATAGTTAGGAAACACTTGCAATGAATTCATTTCAGGTAATATATGTCATAAAACATCTTTTTTTCTTTGGGTGATATATAAAAAGGTATAAACAACATTTATGCAATCAGATCATTTTGGGCTCTGCTTTTCACCAGAGGTGATAATATACCTGTCCCCAGCCTTTATCTGTCCCTCTATATATTTGTTTGTCTCTGGGCCAAGTATTGATGGCAAATAAAGGATTTATATCAAGCTGCTCATTAGTGTGATGGAGTCAAGGAACAAGGCATGTATTTTCCATAATAATTTATTAACGACACAAGTAATTACAAGTAGCATACAAATATGAACATGATTAGATAATAATAATATTAGTGTCATAAAGCTCTTATTCCATGTAGCAGGCCCACTAGCACCTCACACAGCTGCTTGAAAGTCCTGAAAGCTTTCTGGAAGAGGTATGCTGTCCTTAACTTAAACAGGATTCAGTGTCTTTTCAAAGAGGGTATTTTATTCCACTGGTGAGGCAACAATACTGATGGCCCTGTCACTGACTGTATACAGGTTCGCTTGCTGACCATAGGAAGCATGGTGACTGGTACATGTGCAGCAGCTGACTCTGCAAATGAAAGGGATGACAATGAAAAGTTATTAAGCTGTTTGAAAGAGCATAGGAGCAGTATAAGGTAATTATCATATGTGATATGAAACAATAACAGTAAACAATGTATAAAATGCAGGGGAGTTGATGTAAAAGCATTAAATTATCTCAAAATATGATTATCAGAACATACCCTGCAGTTAAACTTACATAATGATAACATGATGATCATCATGTATGTTAACCTCAATTATTGATGTTTGCATTGCTTCGAATACTAGCCCCAACCCCTCCTCAGAGAAAAAGAACAAGGCTGTTTATATGGCTCCCCACTCCCTGCTTGTTTATTGTTTCCGGCTACAGCATAAGACATAATATCTTGATAATATTCTGGTTTTCATTTCAATATGTATTATGATACCATTGATCATAAGGTATGTGTCCCAAACAGTATCACATTATTGTTTCATTGAAGTTCACTTTTGGCTTTGTGAACCAGCATTTGATGTTTATGATTTTTTCCCCTGTGTTCTGTACAGTTGATGAAATGGAGAAAAGAGTATTTCAAGTTGACTGACTTGTCACTCTGATTGTATAATGTGTGCTTCTTATTGATGGAGAGATTATCAACAAGTCTTCCAATGACAGAATAACATTTATTTACATTGAATTAGGGACAAACTAATTAGATATGGTTCATTATAGGAGGTGGCTGACCACAAACATATTAGCATTCATATCAGAATTTACATTGATACAGAAGAGGCATATATTGTTGTGTTTCGTTCTGGTCAGCGGGAGGCAATGACTATGCTGAATACTCATTATATCAATGTCTGTTAAAATATAATAAAATGATGGTTTGCATAATCTTGGATTTATTTATTACTGATTTTTGGCGGTAAATATGAACCAATCACTGAATTGAGATAGGTGACAAAAATGGCATGGTTAACATCTGCAGGACATTGCATCTGACATATTGAAATGGAGATGGGAGTCAGTCATATTTGAAGCTATTGAAAGTAATTTATATATTCGTATGGTTGCACTGAGTACACTGGATATGTACTGCACAATCAAGATTATAGTTTACCATCATATATATTGCATTGTGGATTTTTTCACTGGCATATAGGAAAAAGTATTACCTGATATTGGGCCATTAAGATCAGAATATTTAATTATAACAGAACTGTAACAGAAGTGTCTTGGTCCTGCAGGGCCCACCACAGTAGTCCAGATGTGTTTATGGCAATACATACAGACCTGGACCTCAAAAAACAAACGGACCTGTAAACAAACATTACTGGTCCTAAAAACCAACAATTGGTCGTTATGATCTACAGGTCTATTTATAGAAAAAGTCCAAATTTATTTTCTTCAAAAGGGCAATGCTATCATGACAGCTAAAAGCAGCTTTATAAGATCTAACATCGCTTTCAAGTACGGCATGGCCCGAAATGATGAAATCGGCAACGTTCTCCGTTATATAGTGATTTCCTAAGCCCGCTTACCTTTAGCTGTCGTAGGGCGGTTGGTTACTTGCTGTGACTTCTACTTGGCTGCTTTCACTGTTCCTTTACTAGCTTCTTCGTTGTTATCTAGCTGGCTAGTTCTCTTCTTCTTGGCGGGTCGGCTACAAGTGACCGTACAAGTGCCCAGTCACTTGTACATTTCTTTGCCGCCTAAAAGGCCAGGGCGGTTCCGGGGGACGTGTGTTACTAGCGCTGACACGTTAAGGGCCAAGCTCCTCAGAGGTGTCATACGCTTTTAATGCAACGCCGTCACGTTAAAGCCATTGGACCACAGCGGTGACGTACGTCACCACAGTTATGATAGACTGGAAATCATAATCTCAATGGGATTTAACAAAGGAAATTGGACGTCTAACATCGTATGATGTGACCCCGAATCTGTTTAATTGGTTCACTTAGCCCGACAAACAATATAGACGGTTGGTATTACCTTGATGAAGTAAATGCAGGGTGGTTCGAGCGAGCAAGGTTCACAGGTGGAGCGTCGTCGGCTCGCTTCAACACAAATATTCCGTTCTTGCACGGCGAAGATATCGTCAATCCGAACATTGAAAGAGCTATTGGGGCAGGAAAACAATCAGTCCTCAATATTTCGATGATTTGTCATGCAATATCTCACAAGAACCACTGTATCCTCATTTAAAGAACAACATTTTTACGCTTCTATAACGCAAAACAAAAATGGCGATTAAGAAAAATATCCGACACAAGATCTGTATTTGAGTGAAGTGGATTATAAATATCTTCAGATATATCGTTGAGATGTATACCAAGATATACAGGTTAGCATTTCTAGGATAAAAAGTGAGCAATGCGACTAAATAAGACGAATATGTGCAGGAGAATATCATTTTATTGTAACTTTTTCAATTTCAAGAAGATATACGCTTGTTTTGAAGAAGAAATCGGGATAAGAAGGCCGGTCGTCATAAGTAGGCAATTTTCCGCGTTTAAGATATATCGTGAAACATTTTTCTAAGAATTTACAAGGAAAAATGACACTCATGCTTGGGAAACTCGGGTCAGTGCATTACAATCAGCCTCTTTTAAGAACAAGACCGCATTTTTGAAAAAAAGGAGCAGTGATAACATCCAAAAAGCTGATTTTCATTAGGGCGACCGACAACCGGTCGCCCTTATGTCCGAAGTGCCTGAAACCGCCGACTTACGGCGACCAGCGGTCGCCATAATGCGGAAGTAAGATGTATATGTATATATATATATATATATATATTTATATATCTATATATATATATATATGACAAAGTGACAAGAGTCACATGATCAAACACGGCTTCTTCAGGGTTAACAAATTATATTAGGAGAATGGAACATCACCGGATATTCGTTATTCCATGGAAACTACCAAGAAACAATATAAGGGTAGAAATACATTGAATTGATATTTATAATGTAATATCCCCAGATAATTGGCACCATAATTAAGCAGCTTGTCAAATATATATATTGCGCAGCCAATTCATGTGGTAGGTGCCATTGAAAGCATGACCGCACTGAATAACGGCACACATCATATAACTAGGCATAAACCATGTGAAACAGTTTTCGCCCTATATATATATATATATAGATATATATATATATATATATATATATATATATATATATATATATATATATATATATATATATATAGATATATATATATATAGACACGCCCTTTCTCTCCCCTTTATTTATCATTCTAACCATGTGACTATATACATATATATATTTATATATATATATATATATATATATATATATAGATATATATATATCATATATATATTTATATATACATATATATATACATATATATAAATTTATATATAAAATATAAATATATGTATATATATAGATATATATATATGTATATATATAAATATATATATCTATATATATATACATATTTTATACACATTTCTATATATATTGCTATACATATGTTTATGTTTATTTGTATAAATATGTATATAGATATATGCATATATATATATATATTTATATATATATATATATATATATTCATATATATATATATATTCATATATATATATATATGTAAAAACATAAACATATATACATTTCTATATATATTTCTATATATATGTATGTGTATATATTTATGTGTGTAGTACGCCTAAAAAATGCACATGGCTAAATCATGACTTCAAAGGAAAACTGAACTCACTGCACTCATTGTAAAACAAAAATTGCATGTATGTTGAGGAAAACGGTTATAAGTAGGGTATTTAGTGTACCTAAGTAGTACATAATATTTGATGACTCTCAGCATATGACTGTGAACCTAATAATAGATATGCCATGGCCATGCGTTTGGTCTATCGTCCTAGCTGTTATAAGGCACATGCGGTATTTGCATCCTTCTGTGTACACCAACAAGGCCATATCGCTGCCTTCTTCCCCATAATAGCATCGACCCAACAACTGATAAGTACCTTGTCTGGCATCGAATAAGCATTATTGAACGCATGGGAAGAATGCAATTACCCCTCTCAGAAAAGGATCTCTGTCCCTTCAGTAAGCAAGGAATGTGCTGCACAAGGGGCACAGAACTCTTTTTAGGATCAACTGTGGCCCATTTTGACACCCAATTTATCTTGATGAATTGGATGTAGAAATCAGGTCAGTCATTTCCATCATCCAATTCGTCCAGAACAAAAGTACTGACATCGTTACTCACAACAATAGTAAATTGGCTCCTCATACATTTCATTGACTTGGACATTAATATATGTGCCTATTACTAAACACTATTTATGCTAAACGATCTGGTTATTATTAGCTTATTACACGGTGCACCCAGACTTTGCTGTACATCAATCTATGAATAAACGATGGCTGATCAAACAGTTCTTGGGATGCTATTCCTTTTCTATGATGTAACGAGATAACGTGACGTATCTACGGGACATTATATGCGAAGCATTGTGCTGGTCATATTGCAATATGTGCTGCCATTACCTACCACAAGGCCCAGACATTGACATTACGGCAACAAGGTTTCATAAATTATATTAAAGTAGTTCAATCAAAATCATTTTGCTCATAACGTTTTCATACGGAGTACATTCAATCTTTCATGACGCTGTTAGGAATGCTAGGGCAAAAGTATTTATATAAACTCAGAAGAATAGCTTAGTTGGTCAAGAACTAATGTTAAACAGAATGAATGTAACAGGTTATACTGTACACCAAGTCAACTTTCGGCTACATCTACTGTATGTTATGCATTTAATCGTGAATGGGAAACAAGCATTACTCTTGATCAATACGTTGAATGACATCACTTAAATGTACACAACCCAAATATTCGTTTTTGGCTTACATGATACTACACGAATCTTTTAGTGTACCTTACCTGCAATCAGATTTGAAGCATCTGTAGGTATGACACTAACTGGTAGAATGAGGCTTGTGCTTTCTAATAAGAATCAGTTGGGTGTTTAAAGCGGTTGTCAATTCGTGTATTTTCATCGAACGTTTTCTGACTTTATCTACATTGCGCTGATCGCTTTGTGCTCAGTAGATTATTTACACATGACGCCAGAACATGCACTACTTCCAATCCACTTAGTGCACACCATCTCACATTACCTGTCACGGCGAATTCGATCAATCCCCTGAACAACATATGGAACATGTAAACTACATTTACTTGCTTTTCAACTCGCTAGATGCTACGGATGCATCTAAATCAATCAACCTGAAAAAATTCAGTCGTTTAGTTAGGTGAACGACAGAACAAACAATTGGGACAAAAAGTAGCGTTAGATGCTGTATGTTACCGGGTTTATAAAACAATCGATTTATGAATTACCACCCAATGCGGCACGGATTCTAGCAAAAATAATGACGACCTATTGCTGTGAATATTCAGTGAACTTTTCTTTTATCTCAACTTTACCAGAACACGGAAATATAACATACCTAGCTTTTCTGCGTTGCGCAAGAATAATGGCCAGCATTAGTTGCAACGGTCATGTAAAGTTTTCTGTTATGTAGGATTGCAACCGTCTGGTCATCAAGTTTACACCAAAGCGTAATCTTAATGCGCTTTGACACTAACGCCGCCGCACGTAGTGAAGCATTGTCTGTCGCATTAATGATTCGCTGTGAAGAACAACTAACAGCAACGCAGCAGGCTTCTGCATATTAATTTGTAAATATCGAACGGTTTATTTTTACGAATGGAAGGTAAATCATTAGAACCTTTCAATACCATTAGATATGAACATCTTTTGATATCATTTTATAAATTCAGTGACATTTTATCTACGTCGACTTCTCCGTGGCTGCGAGTATAACATAACAATTCAATTCTAAATAATTATATTCGTATGAAGGCACAACGGGAATGATAAACCACAATTCAGCAATGTCTTATTTGGGCCGTTTAATTTTTTTAAATGTGCATCTCTGCCTTCGATGCAATAGTTTAGAATATTTGCTAAATATTTAGCTAATATAAAAAATTCAGCGTCATTCAGCGATATGCATTGCTCCATATTGCTCCGTTATCTATGTATTTAACCTCCTTGCTAATCCAGCAAAGCTCCACAACCAGTAACAACTCTGTAGCATGAATGACCCTTTTCCTAAACTGCTATCTCTGACCACTTTCTAACTCGGCATCCATCCAATAACGGCTTCAATACGGATAATAGAACACACCTTTCGATGCAATGGCTCTTAATACCTTACATTCTCCTGTCATTCAATAGTCCGTCTACAAACCCTGTCTTGCCCACAGTGACTCCCAGATCTATTGGCGATATGCATCTACATCCACAACATTACCGGTTTTGTTTAAACCAGTGTGTTTAATCAAGGCATATACCGTTAATTCGTTTTTCCATTTCACAAATATAAATGGAAAATAGGTAAACAACTCAATTTCTATTTATGTATTTGGCGAACACAATTACAAAATGGGCATACATTCCATTTTCGTTTCCAAGTCATGAATTTCACAATCGTAAAAACGAAAATGAAAAATTGGTTCACTTCCGTTTTCCCATTTTCAATTGTTGTTTGTTCATCAATTAAGGAACGCTCCCTGATGGTTAAAACAGAGTACGCGCGCGCCACGAAAAAGCATGGCGTCCGTGCTTGATGAATTCGGCGATGTTATCGTGATAATGTTACAAGATGGACACTCTTATTCAGTGATTTCTGAGCATTTAATTTCTCTCGGAGTTCAGAGGGACTCATCCGTAAATACTGCTGATGGGAGGCTACCTATCATCACAGGGCATGCAAGTTGCTAAGCAAGGCACTCGCCCCTGGTTTTTAGATGATCTGATGCCACCTTAGGGGCGAGGGGCTGTATGGCAGAATCTTCAAGGATATAATCCAATATGCTCATTCTAACAGTGCAGACAAGGGACAGTTTAAAAAACATACATTTTCATATCCATAAATGTGTTAACATCAATCTTGCCAAGTGTACAACAACAGCCATACTCCTTTATTAACAGAATCAACGAAATCCTACACAATTTTAAGAATTGTTGTCCAACATGGCTACCCTGAGAATCGAAAGCGAGACAGATATCATAGAGGTAGCAGGGTGTTGTGTCTGCGGGGCGAGGTCGAGCGAAGGAGCCAGCAAGCAACTCGCGCTTTTCAATTGGGCGCGCGTCTACGGGTGATGTACGAAGAAAATGGGTCATGGATGATATAATACTGTTTCATTCTGCAGGTTTGAATATAACAATGACCTGTATTGGTTTGGCTTTCTGTTAGAAATCACGAGCCCCATCCAATTATGTTGCATTGTGGGAGTCGGCCATGTTGAGGTTTTGAACAAAGTTTCTCGACGTGCCGCACTTTCGTAATGAAACTGAACAATAATACAATACTGTAGTAATAGAAACAGTACTCGTGTCTTTTCGTGATATAATCTTTCATTTTGTCACAAAATTTTCATGGCCTGGAGGGTTTTTTGTAAGTTTTTAGCGAGTTCATCTGTCATTTTGACTTCGGAACCTAAGAAACCTCGCAGGCGGCTCTTCGCCTCTACAGATGTGAGAGATCGAAACTTGTAAATAGCGTGGATGCTGTCAGAGGCGGAGTTTCTTTGCCTAGCAAAACTCGCCTAGCAAGTTGCTGAAGCCAGAGTAGGTTCGGCTCTGAAGAGGACCAGTCACCCCTACCATAGAAACTACAAGTGTTCATGTGCTAATAAAGTCATAAGGATAGTAGAATGTAACTGCATGGTATTCATAGTTATGAAGCTTCAACTAACATGATTTTCATCCAATTTTATATTATGTGCACTGTATACAGATGACCCACAGTTTAAATTATTTAATTATTATATTCTTGCAGCGCATTAGGAACAAGAACAGCATACCATATCATGCTGCTTACTTCGGACACAAATTGCTTATAAATCAACTCTCAACTTATGCTGGCAATATTTCGTATTGTCGCGACAGTCAGATCAACTGTGATGCGTTTGCTGTCAGAATACAATACAGACATCTTAGGGCTGAGTCGAACGACAAATAAAATACCCACATTATTTTCGCCGCTCGGATCAGCGCAAAGCGCGCGATCTCAGGGATCCTTCTCTAACTGAAATCAAGTTATCCGATCGAAAATAGGAAAACGAAAGTAAATCCATTTTCTATTTTGGTTTTTCGGTTAATGAAATCTAATATCGGGAAACGACAACGGAATGTATACCTATTTTCTATATGTTTGCAAAATATCAATAAAGAAGATGCTAACCCATTTTCAATATGTGTTCGCAAAATACTATTATAGAAAATGTGTTGCTAAACCATTTTCTATTTGCATTTGTGAAATTGAAAATCGAATTAACGGTGTATAACTTGATTGTGTTTGTTATGATAATTGTTTTTATTTCAATGTTAGGTATGGAAGCTGGATCTATGGGTAAAAATATGTCCTAATGAAAAGTATTCCAATCTATAAAGATAAATACTATCTGGTTAGGGTATACATTCTATGCCATACATAGGTACATATACGTACAATCATACAATCATACATACATACATACATACATACATACATACATACATACATACATACATACACACATACATACATACATACATACATACATACATACATACAGACATACATACAGACATACATACATACATACATACAGACATACATACATACATACATACATACATACATACATACATACATACATACATACATACATACATACATACATACATACATACATACATACATACATACATACATACATACATACATACATACATACATACATACATACATACATACATACATACATACATACATACATACATACATACGGCCATTATGACCGGAAGGTGACGCTACTCACGTCTTTATTGTTCAGTCATACGTATGAAGTAAAGTGTGGTGGTAAATTTCATATAACAATTAACGTCATGTGGTGTGAAATGAGAGTTGCGTGAGTAAAAATTGATTTTTGATATCAAGAAAAAATAGATGATATTTATATCAGTATTTCGGGATGCCATTTCAATATGCTGGCTATTTTTTATATCTACTGTCTTCATATAAGTGAAGCCAAGTGTGTTTGTTTCTGTTGGCTTCATGCATATGACGCCAAATGCATGTGATTGTATTGATTTTTCCTTCAGGGGATTATCAAGTTATTCATAAATTCTTTGCTCTGCTATCTAACGGCAGCAAAAACATGAATGTTTGCATAGAATAGATTGTTGTCGAATAAATGCTGAATATATAATTCATGTAAGATTTATTTTGATGATTTAATGATTCGTCAATGAAATAGCCCCGCAATTTAGTAGACAAACAACTATATTTATTGATGACGGTAACTAGCACGACTATTTGGTGTTGTTTTCTCAATAATCTCACATATTTTGTAGCAACAACCGTGGGCTTTGCTGCTTGAATTGCTAACACCCTCTATGAACCACATGGCATATCATAATGTTTAACAAATGTGATCTCCGTGATAATGTCAAATATATGATTAATGCTCTCCTGTACGAGGCTTTTGTTTCCTTGTTTGAATTCAAGATTTGACAAACCATCGAATAAGGCGTAGTCGCGACAAGGTCCCCGTAGTAGATATTCCAATGTATGCATATTATATCACTTGCCAAATCTCACTTGAGCACATTTCGCATGCTTATTCTGTTGTTGGCAATTAACACTTATAAAAAGGCCTTTACAACTTACATACGCCTCGTGGTATATCATTGTGTGTATAATGTGTTGCTTAACGTGGAGAGGTATAATCAGTCACCGCTAACTAGGCCACACATCATCTCCATGTGCATTAAATCATCGTTTGCCAGGTGGGTATAATGCAGGGAACATTATCCTGCGACAAACAAATCATGACGCTTAAACCGAAATAAAACGAAGCCACTCATGTCCACTAAAGTAAGTTTTTTTGCTTGATAACTACGGTAATGCTGTATTAAATGTTGTTATGCAGTGTTAAGTAAGTTTGTGAGCGCGTTGTAGCCACATTTATATCAATAAGCACTTTGGTGATATTATGTCCGCTGGGATGTTGATATCAATCCAATCTAGATCCATCGTGGTAAACGCCCTGTTCAAATGGCGCCTAAGGTAAATCCTTAGCAATTGTTTCTATGGAAAAAACACGAAGCATAACAAAACATTGAACTGTTCAGCAAAGAGAATAACAACAAGACTCTTTGTGTCTATCTGGCATTTTAATAATTGTAAAATAAGTGAGCTTTATTTTAGAAAATGTGGGCGATAACAACGACAATTAGAACATGTTTGGGTCGTATTAAAATGTGCACGCTGTATCGCTTGCAAATCAGCTCACTGACACAAAGATAAATATCTATTAAAACAAGTCACAACACTTCGATTGGCAAAATTGACATTTGAGTTCAAAGAGATGGACTGGATGATGTGTGTGAATTCGGGTCACCGACATCACAAAGGCTGCCTACCTTATTTGAAATTATTACCAAACAAAGGCTCATTGTGCAAAATGGGGATAACATCGAGTAATGTACACCAGGTAAATGGGGGTTCTGCTTAGTCCTCCGCCAACCCGATTTACACGGCCCAAAACTGAGGCAACATTTATTAATGTAAGCTGGTCATGCAATATATTTGTGGATTGGTCACCCATAAAATGGAAAACACGATTTATATCAAAATCTAACGAGTTGGAGTAAGTTCACAACATTAAGCCCATCAAAAGCAAAAGTCTGCTGTTTTTCCCTTCATTCTTGACAAAAAAAATCAACAATTTATCAAACTCGACCACTACATGCATGCCTTTGAACAAGAGCTTCAGCCAACGCTGGTACAATCTACAATTAGGTGTTTCTTTGTTTTTACTGTGGTCGCTGTTATGCATCCTAGCGAAAAAGATGAGATTGAAAAACTTGCACCTCCGACCGAGCAAATACGAGAGCACGGAACCTACTACCAGCATGGTGTTCTGTTTTAGCGTCTCTTTAAAGTCCCCCGGAATTTTCGTATTAATTAGTGGAGAGGTGGGGGGGGGGATGCGTAATGGCCTCGGCCAATTAGAAAACTTCATATCTTTACAGGACGCCGAACCCATGTGGGTTTTTTTATTGCATAGTTGCATTTGTATCACACATTTGCAAATTCACAGCCCAGATATTCAGAGCAATTCCTCTTAGTGTGGCTACAAGCTTCTCGTTCTTGGCAGCAAACGGTATATTTGGATACATCGTGCTAATGTAGCTAGACCGCAACAGATAAACTTGATTTTTTATTTGGAGAAGTCGTTGATTGATCTCACATTGCTATGTATTTTTGCCCATTACCTCTATTGCCACACTGACGTTGATTAGCTAATGGGATTTATGATGATTGAGGTCCATTGGTTTATATTACAAAGATTGCAGCGTGTTCCGTGTGTAGATGACTAGCGTTTGAGTTCAACGAATAAGTTTACATATCCTCATTTTACCTCAGTACGTCCCTGTATGGCTATTTACGACCTGAAAATTAAAACTCTTGTCTTCTGAAATGAATCTGTCAGCAGCAAATGGGTCTGACAAAACCCACTCCAGCTGTTAAATTATTTATTTCAATGTAGAGCCTTAAAGTTGAACTGGCACGTGGACTGATACTTAGAATTACACAACCGCCCTCGTCACCTGACATCACTAGACTTACATCCGACATTAGAGCACGAGCACATCATTTAACGTGCGCTGTTTGTGTCGGGGAGCTCATTCTCCAAATTGAGTGCGTCTGCCCCCCTGAGGCGAGCTCGACGCTACGTTGCAAGGGAACTTATATCTATGCATGGCATTTCCCTGGATGATTTGAAATGAGCAATGTCCTCGCTGATGGTATTCGGTAAGTATTGTTTAGTTCGCCCTTTGGTATTGCATGGATTGCTTATGAATCGTTCAACATTGCTACGCAAATGGAATTAAACCCTTTTCTTTCCCTACATGCAATACTGCCAACAACAGCTGCATTGCGGTACAATAAGCAGGAGCAGTTTCGACTGACAAGCTGTTTGGCCTGAATGCCGACGCAGCACTTAATGGATCACTACAATGCACGAATGAACACGATCTTATATCTTCATAAAACCAGTCACAAAACGCCATACCATCCAGGTTATGTCTAGACATCGGGCGTTTTGGGGGTTTTTCATACGTCTCACTCATACAAACAAGAGTGTCATTGAGTAGAAATGCTTAGAAATAATATACGAACGATGAACTTCAACTGACGAGTAAATTTAATGATAGAGCAAGACAAATATCGTGAAAAAATTTCAAATAATAAAGGGTGAATTCAGAATAGATCCGACAGCAAGACATCCACCTGATGATAATGCTAGCTAGCGTCGATTTCATATTAACAAAATAGCAAAAAATTGACAGTATTTTATAGTTAACAAAAAGGTCTTGACTTTGGCTAGGCGACCAGGCAATGTTCGTTCAACATATCTGTGATCTAGGAGACCCGGGATAAGGCTGAAGAAACATCCAATACATATTATGGCATGGGCGGAAGCTGTATAAATTGTGGTCCTGAAAACTGTTCCTTGTTACTACCGAATACCTTATGGCTGTATAGGATGCGATTAAATTGAGCGTTTGTGCTGGGTGATGCTCCGTGCATGTTATTCTAGCTACTGTAGACAACACGGCGTTTGTGCCAAGACGGCAACAATGTACTTAATACTAGTGTACTAAGTCCTGTCTCCATCTGTTTCCCTCTGTTATACATACACCAATACAAACAATAAGTCCTGTCTCCATCTGTTTCCCTCTGTTATACATACACCAATACAAACAATATTGTGCTATCCAAATGTTAGTATAATTTCTATTGAATGTGAAGTCCCACTCAGAGTTTATCCGGTGGTGCATAAAGATGAACGTGCTGGTACATAATTGATGCGTTATGCATTACAAGCAATTTATGTGATAATGCCCTTCATCTATGGGCCAGCTAGATTATGATTCAGCTAAAAATGGTTAGAATGATTGCGGCGCTTCTGATGATAATGAATTAAGTTGATGAAATGGGCCTTGATCGTTATACAAATGGTGATACTGAGGATCATACGATAACGATGATGATCCTTATGATGATGGCTATGGTGGAAATGACAGTGATGATGAGAATTATGATGATGATGATGACGATGATGATGATTTTTGTATCGAAAAAGTCACAAACGTTAATATCCAGGCTATTTCTCGTCGATGTATTGTCTATGATCTTCAAATTCCAATATATAATACCATGTCATTACCGCAGAGCATGTGAATGGACTGAATGCAATTTAATCAAACTGATCCGGGTGTATGTAGGGCTACGTGCTGGTTGGTGCTTTGTACATCAAATAATACCCGGTGTAGACAGCAGGGGCGGTGCACGACTAGTCCAACAGTGCACTTAACATTGGTTAATTTAGTGCAATCCTCGTCTATTTGTCAGTTGTAGTACATACGCTAGTGCAAAAACATTTGGTTTCGCACGGCACGCGGTAATAATCAGATTAATTCGAATTATTAGCTGTTTTTACTCAAGGTGCTGATAGTGCTACTTTACCGTCAATAAGCGCCTTCATCGTATTGATGATGAGATAATGCATTAATCAGTACTAGCATTTTTTATGCAAATGCCCTCCGGCTAGATGGGCATTGTCTCAAGGCATGGTGTCTCTTGTTGTCAATATACAGGCCCATAAGCGTTCCATGGTTCACATCATTGATGACATACTATTGTGTGCTTAGATACTTTATCAGAGCATCATACGATACGCCTGAAACCAGGTTAGTGGTATGCGGCAAAGTGAAAAAAACAGATTGCTTTCCTCGAATAATAACCAATACGGGTGAAACATTTAATGACATTTGCACTACTTGTCGGCAATATCATATGCT
The DNA here is from genome assembly GCA_034190875.2 of Urechis unicinctus. Classification (NCBI taxonomy): domain Eukaryota; kingdom Metazoa; phylum Annelida; class Polychaeta; order Xenopneusta; family Urechidae; genus Urechis; species Urechis unicinctus. The sequence goes on along the minus strand of CM067358.1, from coordinate 3,215,795 downwards.
CAATTCGTGACAGTGTTTTACTATAGTACAGGTACTTTCGTGTATCAAACTTCTTAATATCACATGCAGGTTATATAGCAAAGTGACGCATAAAAAGTATAAACTACGATTTATAAATAATCTAATATAAGAGTCACCTGAACATGGATAAATCTTTACGGATGCGTGAGCATCACAACCGTGCCGAGGGAATCAGATGATGTTTATGGTGATTAAATATTACGTTTTAAAAACGTTCCTCCAATGTTCGTAATCATCTACACAATTTCAAATTGTATTCATTGCATCGATCCCATATTTGATTTGCTTTATATCCCGAATTCTCGGGTGAGGTGTTTCAGAATTTCCGCTGCTACCATGTATCGTACATAAGAAATCACCATCCAGTCAGTTTTGCCCATTATGGTAAGACAATATAGATTCTAATCAGACACAAGGCTAACTGTGGTTTTAATTATATGATTAAGATGAGACGATAAATAACCAACATTCACAAACATTTCAACAAGGTTAAAGTTTTTCTGTAGCAAAAAGACATGAAATGTCACACTTATGTGTAATCATATGCGAACATTTTACTCGATTTCCCATGCTTACGATAACACTAATGTTTTAAGACTTTAAATTCGGTTTGCTAGATTGCTGGATTGCTTAATTCGATTTTGTCACTTTCCGAAAGAGACCTTGACTTGAAGTGTAAGTCATTCAACCCATTTACTAACTGTGCAGGTCGATGTGTCAGCGTTGCGTATTGGCTATATTATTCGCACTTTGAGAAACGGAAAAGCTAAATGATCCGTCTCAGCCATTGCGATTATCATATAAGATCACGAGATTACTGCTTGGTCACTTCCAGTGTTGGTACAATGCTGTACTACTTGGCGGAACCGACGATGATTGTGGACATGCAACTACCTGTTCAGCTAAATCATCAATAGCTTCAGCGATTAACAGCTATACAACTGTCGATTGTGTCAATTTAGTAAAACAAGTCTTTTCTTTGGTTATATATCTTTAAAAGTATATGAAGAATAAGGCATTGGATAATGCACTGAAAGGTATATTGTATTTTATTAAGACATTTATGTGTACGGCTGACATGCTACCATTACGAGCAAGTCATTCGACCATGCAAGATGTACGCTATAGTGCACACTAACTACACTCCATATTATAATACGCAATAAGTAGGTGGTCACATTATTGTAGTGAAGAAAATGATTGTAAAATGATTGATATATATAATTCATGCTCCATGTCAAAATGTGCTACATAAGATCAGAAAAGACTTACACATTTTGTTTCTCCATGCTAATCAATCTATATCTACAGTATGGTAAGCCGTGACATCAGAAAATTGAGCAATGCAGTTCTGTAAATGCTTAGTCGTTAGTCCCGGCAGTTGCAGTGACAGGTTAGCTTAATGATCATACTCCTTTGGAATATTTGTCGAATGGCAATAACATTGCCTTCTTTATATAAAATAATACGTCACCATTAGAGCTTAACGTGATGATGTTCTGACAATCGCACTCTGCAAATAACAAACATATAACCGCAGAACAAAAAACGACAATTTCTTTTTTCTGTTCATAGGTATTACCGGCTTTACGATTGTTTACAGCTTGGAAATTATATTTGGTACGTTAATATTGAATGAGTTGTTCACTGCCGTGTAGATGTCTCACGTACTCTTTCTCTGATGTGTCTGCTAATTGGCAGAAATTTTACAAGGTACATTATTGATATATGTTCCGTCCGAGTTTTTAGCTCGATAGCACATTGTGGCTACGCTCATAACATTACCTTACATATAAGTAAACTCTGGTAATTGATATACCAAACGCTGGGAACATTGTCCGGTTTATCAATATGTTTTGATCAAGGAGCTGTTTCAAACCCTGTACTATTATTATAGTTTAATATATGTCTAAGACAAAACGTGCTGGTGATTAAAATATGAAAATTTCTTCGATAGTTATCAAATGGAATTATTCCTCAAATCCATATATTTATATATATATGTATATATATATATATGTATTTATATATATATTATATATATAGATAAAGATATATATATATATATTTATATATATATATATATATGCATTTATATATATATATATATATATATATATATATATATATATATATATATATATATATATATATATATATATATATATATATATATATATATATATATATATATCTATTTTGAACAATTTTTTAACCTAACCTCCTTGCTTGTGCCAAACGGACATGACGCTGGCATTTGCTTGATCCACTATAATTAGGTGGCTTGGACACCTAGCATTAACTTACCCAAATAAAATTACTAACACTTTCTAACGGATAACATCTTGCTCCATGTTATGGACTTTACAATGTACACTTTGGTTGATAAATGCATTTGTACCACGGGACACGACACCATCAATTGGGCTGTCTGTCAAACTTGAGAGCAATGTCAAGATCATTGTCATATTGGACTCAAGGATTATTGCTTGGCGTCAAACAATAAGCAATAGGGGTTTTGTGTCCACATTATTAAAACAACAGTTAAGATATAATTCATGAAAATGATTTTGGCGGTACTTTAAGAGTGCACAGAGCAGACGTTGGTTGACGGACAATGTGACATCAGTGTTATTGTTCCTGGGATTATCGGGAGTATACTGCATATCACTAACATTCTGCTGTGCAATGATGAATATATCTTTATTTTTTATTTATTTACAAGGCTATCAAAAGCATTGTAATAGGTGCAAAACATGTCACTGCCTAAGGATATCGTTGATTTCATGTTTGAAATAACAGATATATTTGACCAATGTTCATAAGACTTATCCAAGTTATCTATATATGCGCCAGTAGCGTACATAATCACAAGCTCATAAGCATTCAACTTACCCTCCACTTGCTCTCTGGTGATTGCCTCTTGGCATGGATACGGGAAGGCACCTGTGTCCCCCAATAAGATACATTGAATGCTTTATGGCTTTGTCTGTAATTATTGCATCGTTTGGAACGCATGGCGGTCGCTGCATAAATTAAAGCAGACATATCTCACGGTGAATAAGTTGCAAAGCAACCTAATGTTTGATACGTGATGGCAGCGCTGTGATTAAAGAAAAATGATTGCACATCGAAAACCCTGTAAATGCGTGTCTAAACAATATTTGGTCTCTGTCTAATGAAATACAACATCACATGGCATTGTCACTTACTACGCGTAGTGAAAGAGGAATGTAAGATGCAACCAATAATAATTCCCCTTGTCATTACCAAGCCACGCATACCTCACAATTTATTATAGTATCATGCTCCTTAATTTTTTGGGCGATGACCAGATATTATTCTTTTACTGTAAGATTATACAATTATATAACTTTAAGATAGTTCATAATTATGAACTTTTACGCTGTACACGTTGTACGAGTATACGAAGAATCATCTATGTTGTCGCTTATACAAGTAAGGCCGCCATGGGAACGAATCATGCACGCTCCCTTGGGTCTAGTTTAATTTGAAGGGATTTTTAATGAACATTTCCTCCCCTGGTGATGTCCATAAGTGTGCTTTGCTGACATTTCTGACAGAAAGTTCAACCAATAGAATACCAGCCAAATTTTGCAAATTAGTACCCTCTTCTATTTAAAAGGATCAAACTATATTAAAGTACACCTCTAGTAACTGGCATCCATCGCATACCTACCTTGCATGGGAAGAGTTGTGTCACTTGTAATTGCTGAGTGGTGCACAGCGAATTGAATTGAGATGTTATTAGAGTCATCAAAGGCATTAAAATAATATCGGCTTACAAGTATACATAAACGTGGCTGTGATATTATCAATCGTGACCAAATATCATTGGGCTATTTAACAAATAGTGTTTGTCGTTTTGATTGAGACATTTGTATCTCAATCTGTATTTGTACCATCTTTGTCATCACAAATGGTATCATGCTTGTCTGTTTTTACTCTTTATTGTCTTCCCATGTACAGTGTTTAAGTAATTAATCAAAAGTGATAAGCATTCATAACGAATTAAATCTGGTTGGGGAGTCAGCAAATTATATTAGTGTTTTTTCTATAAATGTTAGAACTGCGCACAATTCAAAGCGCGAACCAGTATACGTTGTTTGAGTAAGAGCGATTTTAGTACCTTAACGTATCGGTTTTTTTGCATACAAGGATGAGGTGAAGAGGAACATTAGTTCCTGCTTTGCGGGTACAGATGCTGTGGCTTCGATCTCGAATACAAAGAACATATTTTACGTGAGAATTGATCACGACGACTGCTGGCACAGGTATTTGCTAAGAAAATATGACCTGTTGAAGCCATGCAATCCGCTACGTATATCTTTTAACATGTAAAAGCACCTCAAGTATAGGTCATATGGGCAAAACCACCTCGAGCGTATCGATAACACGGGAGCATCACACCAATGTAACTAACCTACTGAAGTGTTCGCCTTTGATCATATCACTAATATCATAACGCTGTATAGCCTCGTAGCCTTGAGAGAGAAACATCTGTTCATGTAATATATGTCAAAAGATTTTTTTTTCAAGAGACAGTATATAATTTGTGGCGTAATCTATTTTGGGTCAAGCCCAGAATGGTTAGTACCGTTTTGAATAAAAGAACTGCGGAGATACTGTATGTAGGTTTCGATTGTTGGATAATTTAGGCGATATGGCGCCTTCATTTTGAATATTCAATTACGCCCACAATAAGTCTCTATATAATTGTTTCGTATCGTTTTGTGAACGCTACTTTAATAGTTATTACATTGCACGCGTGTGCCTACACCTGTTATCACACCTCGAAGGAGAAATGCAGCAAAACTATTGTACATGGGTCCCTATTTCAAATTACCGCTACGCATTCAAGATGCGTAATACAACTCGACCAGGTGCAAATCTTACAGATTCGTGCCAACTTTGGCAACTGCTTTTGATTAATACGGCAACACCGGGATATCGGAGTCACAGCCAGTGGTCACCTAACATGAACTGGCGTTCTTGCCTCAGTATCATGAGTATACACGTGTTCGTATTTTGAAAGTTGCAGATAATATCAGTAAAGATCGAACATAACATGCTTTTCACTTAAAATGCAAAAATTAACTGTGAGAAAAGTTTACGCACACAATATGAAAAAGGTTCGATATAAACAGCAGATTCGAGTCCTTCGGGCATTAAAGGTTTCTGTTTTTCATGTAAGTATTTAATAATAATATTAATTTACACATAACACGATGTAATTGTCAAATCATAGTTTGCTTACAACGCATTTGTATGGCTTCACAATTTGTGAGTATTAAGGACGCCTGCGTATGACAATCATCAAATGATTAATCTAGGGATATTGCATATTCTTCAACCTATGCGATAACCATTGGTTGTAGCCGAAATATGGAAAGTGGCGGGCTGGCGGGGTGTTATTCGAAACTGTTATAAATCTTCACATGGTCATTTGAGGAAGGAAGATGTGCAGTTGACGCATTAGCACTAGAAATAATCTTGATCATGCCTGGCTTAAAATTGCTTTCCCTCGAAACTGAAAATCTTAGTCTACGCATTTGGTTTGCTGTTAGGTAGAAAGGAGCCTAAGGTAACGTATTAAGAAAATAATCAAAGGACGGGGTTGATGCATATACCTGTTGTATGGAAATGTATGCGTTTTTTATTTACTTATGCAGCAAATAAATAGTGTGCGGCAGCAACGACCATGATGTACACGGAGCTATACATTCACATATGGTGATTTATGCGCAGTTGAATGCCCAATTGGTTCCTATAGCATTGATACGGCATTCGTGTAATTAAACCAGCAGGAGGACGGATCAGACTACGTCCATTTCCAATAGATCCTTCTATTGCTTGCGAAAAATCTGATATTCAAGCAAATAATCCATCCATCTGTCATTCCGAAAACATTTCACCTAGACAATTCCGTAGTGTATATTCTTTGGTGTTGGATATCTGCAGCAACTTCCCGGCAAACTTGCATTGGGAAAAGCCCCTTTAAATCCATTAAGCATGCCACTACAAAGATTCCCCATCTTCGTTCAATGAATAATGTTGTGCAAATGTACTCTGCGTGGAGTAACACTAAGTCATGCGTCAACATCTGAAAGACTTTACGACTAGCTTACGGTATGTTTAGCTGGCGGAACGTAATGTAACTGTAGCAAGTAGTACACAGAACATACCAGGTTATGGTAGTTGACACACATAATAAATAACGCATACCAGCCCTACAGACGCGGGCCTCGGTGAGTGGGCGATGGCAGTTTATCAAAGCTATATGGTTACGCTTTGAGCTCCTGATCCACTTGAATTCTTTTGTTTCTATCTCATTCGCCAAAACTGTGTTTCGTATCAGTCAGAGCGAAACAAGATCCACAGTTATGTTCGGCGATATATCGCACAAATCAAGGTATTTTGTATCGATGAGGTGGAACTCGATGGCAGATATATGATTCTTCGTCACTTTATGTCACAATTTAAATATTCTATGTATTTTGCATTCAAGACCAAAATGAATTAGAAGCATATATGATCAATCCTGGAGTTCAAATTGTTACCATTATTTCTTGCCTTAAAATAACCAAAACAACGACACACTATTGGTAAACGCTTTATTACGATATGGCCAAACTATTAGTTTTGGCCATGCACTGACCGTTCCGGCTTTTCCATAACTGTTTGTTGGCGATTTCCACGCCGAGCAATCCGCAATTAACAATCATACATAGCGACCATTGTGCTTAACATGGGTTACAGTCTCTGCCGAGAGGGATATCCTGTGCGCTCATGTGCATGATCAGGTAGCTGACAACTAGTTTGGTAATCTTTACCTGTTTAAATATTCTAATTTCTTCAACCATTAACTGGAACATTCGGAAGACATTATATGCCGGTGTTATAGCCGGTGTTCGCTAAGCCACCCTTCCGTCACTGCAGCTTTATGCGTTCGTGGATTGATCTATGTCTACTTTAGATCACGCAGCAGCTAATGAAGTATCGTCGGCTTTTGCGCTGACCATGTCGGAGAATAAGGACTAAACTTATTCATAAATATTCATGACGCCCATCAACCAGATGACGATAACTACCTTGGGAACAATACTCTTCGATTTTACCTCCAACAACCAAATCGTGTGTTTTTGGCTCTAGTCAAGCACAATAAGTTGGCTGAATCTGTGCATTGCGTCTTATTCACATAACACATATACAACTGTGCGTGTTGAATTAGATTAATTTTGGATTGACAGTCAAAAAACATACTCAGAAGGCTTAGCTTATCAGGTTGGGTCACCTTCATCCTTTCATTAACTCAATTGGAATCTTTCAATGGTTTTATCTGCCAAATAAAAACACTTGATATCGAGCCAATACATTCTCAGAGCAGAGTGTGTTGCTTACTCGATGAAACGATCGGCCAATGCATTATGTAGACAACATCTGAATATAGGGAAATTGCCATGCCAAAGGGCGCTATATAACCGCTGTACCGTCGGCACGGACAGATCAAACTTTGGTAAAGATGTTTAACATGGTGCTTCTTGTATCGACGCATATTCATCTCATTGAAAGACTTTTGATATGAAATCACCTACGTGGTCAACGTAACCTAAACAGTCTCGATCATGTTGCGTGATGGCGCAACCCACTCACAGCTTTCGGATTTTCATTATTGTAATAATAATAATAGGTGTATTTTATATAATTTCTTACAATTGCTATTATATCTTAGACCGGTCAGAAGCTAAATCGGTATATACAAACACTAGTATATAAAAACAGACAACCTTGCCCCACAACAATGTGGTAATAGCAAACAACGGGAAATGCAACGAAACTTTGAAGATGCTAAGCTTTTGAATATTTATTCATTTATGTGTCGTGTATTAAGTAGAGAAATTCCACTACCATACCCAATCTATTAACGTTTGAAATGCGTGCCATACATAGAGATTCATTGATGCTTTTTGGTCGGACGTTGGTCTACTTAATGCTTTGGAGGCAGCCCAGGCGCTTTATTGCTAGCCAATATTGACCAGCGAGGGAGGCGGTTTTTTCTTACACTCGTATCTACTGCAATTAATCTAGCTTGGGCTTATCTCAACACTTCATTGTGCAACATCAAAGGCCAATGTCTCTCTAACAAACCCAATTATCCAAAACTTGTCTCGACTGCGAGTTATTTGCACTGCTGTTAAATGTTAAGAACCTGAACACGCGGGATTGCTGCAAGGAAACATAAATTAGATGAAGCGTCGATTGTGTGATATCAGTCGCATGTATCACTCCAGTGAACCGGATCGGTTTACCAACTCCCGTGTTGTTAATAGGTTAGGTGCTTATCTGAGGTGAGTTGGACATTAATTATTGCTTTGATGCTGGAGGCTGTACAATGCCAAGTCTGTGTCACACGTAATCCATTAAGGTTAATCATGGTTCTCAATAATCAAGGTCACTCAGCTGGTCTGAAAAACCAGGCCTGTAAATTGAAATCTATTCATCAATGCAGATTTATGGAATAGGGAACTGCGCTGGCTAGGCAGTACGTTGTTTTGTTGAGAGGGTAAATTGGGATTTGTGTTAATATATTTGTAATATACTGATGATATATCTTTTTATGATTGGCTACTCTAATTTAATCACAGTCTTTGCAAATGCTGATCAAAATACTACAACAGTGAATGGAATGAAAATGTGTTTACCGCCGATTTAATTGCAGCTACAATGCTCGTTCAAAGTATTTGCTCATAAAATATTGTAACAGACTGTCGACACCACATATTCATCGCATGCTCGCATAAACCGGATACACAATGCTACTAAACCATTGGTGGTTTTAGTTAAGAATATGCATATGGTATATTAAGACGGCAACTTGTAATGAATTCGACAAAATTAGTTGTCGCATTACAAGAGCGATGAACAAAAAAGAAAGAAATGTTTCTTCATATACTCCTATACCGTATGGTATATTATGGTGCCATGTGAGTGGAAAAATACAGCTACCACTGGACCTGGATTCAGAGACAGCACCCTAAACGGCCGATCAAAATAGCCTTCTGGACGAGCTCTGTTGTGTCAAGTTGCGTCGCTGGTTCTAGTTAATATATGCTATTGTGTTCGTCACCTGTACTCTCTAAGATGTGATGCACAAGACTCGAACGGGCCACCAAGTAATGATAAACTTTTGCTTATCTCAAAGATGCACAATGAATATTATGATTGTTGTGAATTTGACATTTGTAATTCATATCAGTTGTAGGGGGTTACTCCATACATCTGATGGCCGAGAGGGGCACGTTATAGTAATAGGCAGGTTCGTTGTCATAATGTATGTATGGCACTCAACATGACGATGCAATCTTCGAAAGATTGTACACCGTCTGTGATATATGTACAATCTGTTTATGTGTACTTTTTCTGCAACCATTTTGCTTCACTTCAGCACCGCGCTACTTCGTGATTCGTTGCCTTTAATCATTTAGTCCATGACCCCAGCGTAATTCCACCCGTGTAGAGGCTATACTTTATTGAAATAATAACAAATAAATGAAAACATGCTCTTGTCAAAAACATTGATCTGCTGGCTATATAGTACCATATAGTTGTATGTGTCACATGTTTGATGCTGGTTACTAGGTACCCTGTTATAACATTCAATGCACTCTTGGGAAAATTGCACTATTTTGGTTGCATCGTGTTATATGCTTTCGTTTATCAGGATAGCGTGACATATTACTATGGACAGAAAATAACTTCTACAGTTAAATCTAATTTCATATCATTTGATCAACTACAAAACAAGCCGACGTGAAAGTGAACGAGAAATACCTCAAACACCTATTTAACGGCAACGATGGTGAGAAAATTGAGAGCATTTGACCTCAATTCATGTATCACATCGGTTGTATGACCCTCCAACAAGCAAATACAATTATAACGACCTTTGACGACTGTTGGACCAGCGTCACCATAAAGTATGTCTGTGTTTTGCACCATTTGTGTTCATGCTCCTTAATTTTTCATCAATCACTGAATGTTTCGGCAACATAACCCATCGAAATACGCCGCATCTGGAGCAAAATTTGAATATGACTACAATTAAACATAGCTATGTGAGAAAAATCGATGGCAATTTGCAATGTCATTGCACCAAGCACATGTTCCAAGCGCAGTCAACAACATGGCCACATAATTTTGAAGTACTACAGCTTAAATTAGGCTATTGCAAATATCCCCGAATACCATTCATTTGCTAATACAGAATCAGTCATTCGTAATGGGTATTTACTACATATATATATAGTTAATGTTGCTCCATCCAAGGCGAGGTATTTTATCCAACGATTTATGGTGCTTTCTCTATTGTTGTGCAAAAACGGTAGCAACCGCAAAAAAAGTAAATTCTTTGAAAAGTTTACACCTTTGATATTTGAAAGGTAAACAAAGTTAGGTTAACATCAGTCATAGTAGAGATTGTCCTCGTTATCAGCTATGTATATCTGTATTATAAAACACACTTATTTTGACGACCACGAACACTAATCCTCAAAACTTAAACCCTTGGTTCAGTACATAAACTTCACCGTAATCAGGTCGGGTTACCATTCTACTTGTCTCGATCATGATTAATTTAAATCTTATGCAAACCTCTACCAAACAAATCATTGAACGTACATAAGTACTCTTCGCATAGATGTATTATGATGGCGTTGTTAACAAAACATACAGCAGATGGATCGGTTTATCTGGTTTAAAACATCGACCAATCAATAAACCACAGATCGGCATATGCCTTGCGTGTAGCGCTGTTGTCTGATTCTGACAAACAGTCTACCCTGTGCTGAGATATGTTCCGGTACGTTTTCTTGGCATTTGTCAAACATTTAATACAAGAAACGGTACTGACATCGTCATGTGGTGGAGCACAACTGACGGTCAACATATTAGCTATAAGTATTCAACACGGATTGATATCAGGGCTTGATATGCAAATTTACAGCAACACAGTCCTCGCCCTCACACTGAAGCCATCGTCTGTGGTAATGGGCTGTCACTCAAGTTGGACCATTTCTAGAACATGCCATGATTTGTGGGTTGTTCGTCCCAAACAATATACAATTTGTTCATAGTGCCTAATATACTCTAACCTACATAGATGTTTACATACGACTTAGGTACTTTCGACGCAGAACACGTTTGTACGAGTTTTATGATGGAAATGTCAAAACGCACTTATCATTTATCATTCTGGCTTAAATGCTTAGTTGACTGAGAGCCGAGCAACATGTTGGGCAACTGTACTGGTCCTGAAAGCTGTAGCAGAAAAGCAACAAGCTTATTGAAGCATTACGCAATTTTGTTTTTTGTGAGGGGTGGAATGTAGCTGTTAAATAAATGTTTAATAAGAAACATCCTGTGCAGTTGACATTTCCAAAGTTATCATTTCCATAATAAATGTCACAACAATCGTCCACGAATATTCACAATTTTTGATCGAAATTGATTTGGCTGATATCAATATTATTAATATGGCGATGTCTTAAGATTCTATTATCAACCAACGAGGTGCTTTTATGGAATGAACATACATATATTTGTATCTAGCATCAATCCACGTCGACTGTTTGTTCAATATACAAAAGCTGCCCTGTATTTTGTTTGTGCTTAACTACAACTGCAATCGGATATCTATACTTTAAATGACTTATAGCTACCAGAGTTACTGCGGTTGGTTATGCATCACAAATGACGATCTTTCAACAATTTTATTTTGTGTAATTGCCTTTGAATAACTTTGATGGTTTGAACAGGAATAATTATGGAAAGACGATGGTGAGATATGTATATTAACAATAACAGCCTATCAATAATCCATTTAGCTTGCTAGCTCCTTATTTGTTCCGATTTCCAAGCAATGCCTTCCTAATAAATGGATGGAAGTTACTAAGCCAATTGTGATAACTTGCGTTCATAAAATGCAGGTTCTGATATAATCTTATAACCATTTAGATAGTGATAAATCGGCAAAGGAACGTGGTTCGGCAATTCTGATTATAACTGAATAGTACGTTATTACGTCTTTGTCATTATCAGCGGTAAATGATCATGAAATTGTTTTGTCGTTTCAATTGAATGTGTGGGGGTCATTTTACGGGTTCCATCCTTTCTACAGATGAGTACTCAAATCACCTGATCATGAGCTTATTTGGTTATTATATCAAGTTGAATAGGAGTAATTATGAAGAAACATTTCTTTCTTTTTTGTTCATCGCTCTTGTAATGCGACAATTAATTTTGTCTAATTCATTACGAGTTGCCGTCTTAATATACCATATGCATATTCTTAACTAAAACCACCAATGGTTAAGTAGCATTGTGTATCCGGTTTATGCGAGCATGCGATGAATATGTGGTGTCAACAGTCTGTTACAATATTTTATGAGCAAATACTTTGAACGAGCATTGTAGCTGCAATTAAATCGGCGGTAAACACATTTTCATTCCATTCAGTGTTGTAGTATTTTGATCAGCATTTGCAAAGACTGTGATTAAATTAGAGTAACCAATCATAATAAGATATATTATCCGTATATTACAAATATATTAACACAAATCTCAATTTACCCTCTCAACAAAACAACGTACTGCCTATCCAGCGCAGTTCCCTATTCCATAAATCTGCATTGATGAATTGATTGCAATATACAGGCCTGGTTTTTCAGACCAGCTGAGTGACTTTGATTATTGAGAAACATGATTAACCTTAACGGATTACGTGTGACACAGACTTGGCATTGTACAGCTTCCAGCATCAAAGCAATAATTAATGTCCAACTCACCTCAGATGAGCACCTAACCTATTAACAACACGGGAGTTGGTAATCCGATCCGGTTCACTGGAATGATACATGCGACTGATATCACACAATCGACGCTTCATCTAATTTATGTTTCCTTGCAGCAATCCCGCGTGTTCAGGTTCTTAACATTTAACAGCAGTGCAAATAACTCGCAGTCGAGACAAGTTTTGGATAATTGGGTTTGTTAGAGAGACATTGGCCTTTGATGTTGCACAATGAAGTGTTGAGATAAGCCCAAGCTAGATTAATTGCAGTAGATACGAGTGTAAACAAAAACCGCCTCCCTCGCTGGTCAATATTGGCTAGCAATAAAGCGCCTGGGCTGCCTCCAAAGCATTAAGTAGACCAACGTCCGACCAAAACGCAACAATGAATCTCTATGTATGACTCGCATTTCAAACGTTAATAGATTGGGTATGGTAGTGGAATTTCTCTACTTAATACACGACACATAAATGAATAAAGATTCAAAAGCTTAGCATCTTCAAAGTTTCGTTGCATTTCCCGTTGTTTGCTATTACCACATTGTTGTGGGGCAAGGTTGTCTGTTTATATACTAGTGTTTGTATATACCGATTTAGCTTCTGACCGGTCTAAGATATAATAGCAATTGTAAGAAATTATATAAAATACACCTATTATTATTATTACAATAATGAAAATCCGAAAGCTGTGAGTGGGTTGCGCCATCACGCAACATGATCGAGACTGTTTAGGTTACGTTGACCACGTAGGTGATTTCATATCAAAAGTCTTTCAATGAGATGAATATGCGTCGATACAAGAAGCACCATGTTAAACATCTTTACCAAAGTTCGATCTGTCCGTGCCGACGGTACAGCGGTTATATAGCGCCCTTTGGCATGGCAATTTCCCTATATTCAGATGTTGTCTACATAATGCATTGGCCGATCGTTTCATCGAGTAAGCAACACACTCTGCTCTGAGAATGTATTGGCTCGATATCAAGTGATAAAACCATTTAAAGATTCCAATTAAGTTAATGTAGGGATAAAGGTGACCCAACCAGATAAGCCAAGCCTTCTTAGTATGTTTTTTGTCTGTCAATCCAAAATTAATCTAATTCAACACGCACAGTTGTATATGTGTTATGTATGGGGCTTTGAAATGTGATGACTATTGCAAGGGTAAAATATTTCGTTACACAATTACACCTTGACATTCTCGGTATGGGTGCGGTCATAAATAGCCCAATACAGTACCACATATTCAATATATATTTATATATGAAACATTTTAATAGCAGTGGTATTAGAGTCATTGCTTGGGACGGGTGTGGCGTCTTTTAGAACCAACATATAACAAGTTTACGTATATTGTCCAATAAGTAGAGGGTCTTATAGGTAGTTGTGTTGGTGGCATTTAGTCTCTTAACTTCATTCTTTACGTACAAAACGTCGAACACACCAGCATTATCTTTAGTATGATTTTACTATCCCATAAGAGTTATGCATCGGTTTTATTCGTTCTTACACATCGTCTAAAAATAATAAGGCAATGCAGAGTTAGTGACATACCGTTCCATCACACATGAAATCGAGGTTGTTTTGTACATTGTGATCCACATGATTTAGATCAATTTTGTCATTTACACATAGAACCATACCTATACGTATTCCGGTCACAGAGTAGTCATTTAATATACACTGAGAACCATGCCGTGACATATTCCGGATATTGAGCTGTCGTAGAATATATACTGACAAACATGCCGTGACATATTCCGGATATTGAGCTGTCGTAGAATATATACTGACAAACATGCCTTGACATATTCCGGATATTGAGCTGTCGCAAAATATACACTGAGAACCATGCCAAGACATGTTTCGGATATACAGCTGCCATATATGTGATAACCAATACGCGTCCGGCAGTGATTCCTAGAGAAGGGAATCAAACATTGTGCTTGAATACAAATTTCGTTACTTCGAAATGCTGCAAATTCTAGTCTCTGTAGCAACGATAGTGTTTATATAAACCGTTTGGCTAATGAACATGATAAGCTAAATCAAATTAGTCTTTTCAACGGTTGACACATGATTATTGCCCTTATTTAATTAACGCTAGAACATTATGCGCATTGCATTTCAATCGTTTCTTTGCAATTCCGTGATGGATGAGACATTAAGACAGCTTCATAGGGACTCGCAAAAAGTATTCCTGATAGATAGCAGAAAGCATACTCGATATAGGAATTGAGGTCAAGTAATCCAATGGATCTGTAAAAAACCAAAGCAGGTACTTTGGTGAAGAACGATGTTGATGTATTATGTATTTTCCGTCGCATTGTCCTTATCCGCTCTTTGCCAAAATGTGAAAATTGATATATTTCTACAATTGGCATTTTAAGTCATTGCTTCCATAGCACTGTGCATTGCATAAGATAAAAACGATACGGTTATGGCCCAGTTGGGTCCAATTTATGTGTCGTGAATATGTCCATGTCGGTAGGGGAATGTCTTGACCGATGAAAAATACCGAATAAACTGAGGCTGCGGATATCACCATTTATGTTATATGACTCCTCGCTTGTTTTATAGTGACAGTGGCGACGGTAAAACAACGAACACTGAATGATTTTACTAATTGACTAACCCCACCGGTGTGCGATAATTTTGTTGCATGCTTTACAAAAACAGCACTATCCAGTTTTGCTTTGTCGTCCATCGGCATGTAACTTCTGTAGCAGCACCGAGCATGCGATTGGCAGCCGACTTATAGCGTGTCAACTTATCTGTAGGATTGCATTCAATCTCATTCCGTGCGTACCAGCATGCTTTAAAGGGAGAAAACGCATATTTTACCAATACAATTTCGTATAAAGAACAGTGTTTAAAAAACAACTGCAAGTGAGCAGCATCCAGCATGCGACGCTAACTATATGGAATATGATACTATGGAACATCAAATATATAGTCATCCTACTGCTATTTAACTGTTGATTTAGTACAGCTTGCAAGTACTATCGTTGCCCATCCCATGAGCATTATTAACGATTGTGCTTAAAAAGCCAAGTGCTCATTCCTTACTGCATTAAATGCATTCAGTACTCAGTTGTAAGGCGAGCATGTCTTACTGTTATAATGGACGGTTTGAACTGTTGTAGCATTTGTGAATTTATGTGTTTCACTGATTATATTTCCCTAGGGGTCATCTTTCAGATTGCTTGCAATTATAATTAGATATAAATTTGAATTTTAAAAATATTGTAACATCGTTGCTTGCAATTATAATCAGATATAAATTTGAATTTTAAAAATATTGTAACATCGTTGACAGAGTCGTTGCTGCTATAAATAATCAACCTTATTGTCAATCCAACTATGCCGTTCATTGCACTATTTCTGCTGTTTGTTATTGTAATTGGCAAAATTCTCAACGATTTTAAACATTCCAACAATCGTCTTTGGTTTCGAAAATTACTTTTACTTATTCAACCCCACCAGAACATTTCATATTCTGAACCACATTGAGAGAATGACAGGTAAATAAATGCAAATCCTGCTATGGAAACTTTTGGTCAAATGTAATGAAGATTCATTTGTTCTGAACCATTTTTCAAACAAAGTAACGAAATGAAAATCACAGCCAGAGAGAAATGATGCATATTTATTGACAATTGGTCAAGACATTCACGCTTCATGCTGATCTTGTATATCACTGAAAATTTTTTAAAAAAACATTCCATTTGATAATGCAAACTTTCGGTCAAATGTAATGTAGATTCATTTGTTCTAAAGCATTTATCAAACAAAGTAACGGGATAAAAATTACAGTTGAGACAAATGATAATTATAGACAATTGGTCTAGACATTCACGCTCCATGCTGATCTTGTATATCAATGAAAAAAAAAAAAACGCTGCATTCCATTTGATAACGTCTGTCCGCATTTGGAAGGATATATTCCTGCATGCAACCCCCTAGTGTATACTGCGATATAAATGACATATCAGGGACATAAACATGTAGCCAAGGTTGGTTGACAAATATCCAAACAACAACATAGTTGCTGCTATTTTTCTTATCTATGTGTAAATGGAATTTGTATGAAGTAGGATTTGTCCCTTGGCAACTTAATCGACATTAGTAGCTCTCCATACAATGTGCAGCAATTTCATTCGGCTAGTCATTCAATCAAGTTTTTCTCCTACCACATGTTAAGTTTCTAATTGAGTTCATATCTACAGGATGTTGTATAGCATCTCTGTATAGGTAGTCGAAACGACAAATATGACTTATGTTTCGGCGATTAAAAGCAACGTGCCACTACAACCGACCGCCAATTCCGCTTGTACTAAATATACTCATAGCCAGTCGAAGTATGGACTTAAGTTGTTAATAAACATTAGTTATTTCTACCCAGGGCACATTTTCAGTTGTTTTCATTAACGACCCAATCCACTTATCATATATCATTCCATTTTTCTAATTGCGGAAGAGTATGTTTACGTAATGTTTTATGCTAAAAGTATATTTTAATAGACTACAAATGACCACATGCACTTGTCGTAGAAGGCATGACTTTGGTAAGTCCTCTCATATTCTTGTTCCAATCGGACATTAGAGACTTTACAATTTTGTAATATATCACATTTTATTAAATTAAGTACATTAATATTCCTCATTAGCAGTATGTCATGAGATAAGGTCTCACAGCTGAACACTATATATATATATATATATATATATATATATATATATATATATATATATATATATATATATATATATATATATATATATATATATATATATATATATATATATATATATATATATATATATATATATATATATTCGTACGAATGCGACCTTTTTGATACATCGACCTACTTTTTTGGCACACAGTCACATCTTGGCACACGATCTGCGTCAAGAACTCTTTAAGCACTTTGTTCTGCAAATTTTTATTTATAATTTGTGTTACCTGGTAAATTATCTCCATTCACATTCATCTATTGCAATACTTTAACCCCTGCATCGCGCAGGTGGTAGTATGGGAAGTTTGAAAAATTTTATATATTGGACTGGCGATCATTTTGGTACTCTGCATTTAACAGCTTATTTCTCATTATTATCCGATATATCATAATCCCAACTTCTGATATATTGCTTAGAATTACTTCCTTCACAAATATATTCTATCCACCTGACATTCGATAGAGGGAAAAAAAATATATATATATTTGGTCTCGACGTTTTCAATGAGCTGGAGACATATATTCGCCCAGAAAACCGAAATGCTTCGGCTTGTCGGATAATTCGTAAGGCACCTCGTACTTTGAGATGAAGTTGCGTTGCGGGCCGAGAATATCTTACGATTTGGTAAGCAATAACCACAACTCTTGAATATATTATGGCCGTATTTAAGACGCTTATACCCAAGTCAACCAGATGATAGCGAGAAAATATATATCATGTCGCTAAAGTATATTCACCTGGGTTCTTAGTCTGGGTTTTCTAATATCGCCCACTGTGACATTTTGTAATTGATCATGACAACGCTGGTTCGATAGATTGGATATATTGTGTAGTATACTCAATCTGACATATAAATGTAATCTGTTCAATGTTTGAGGTACTTTACTTTAGCTATGAGCAGTCAAGCCGGACTTGGCGAATCGCTTCGCCTAGTTATATTGGCTTGTCGCGATTGTCATAACGTATGTATGTATGTAAACAATATTTTGATCCGCGATACAGGTCGCAATCTTTATTTTCAATCTTTAGGAGTAAATAATGCGCAAAACCGAGATGTTTTGTTTTTACCTTGATCTGAAACTAGTGTCAACGTCATCGAATAAGTGACAAACTAGTATCTCGAATAACTCCATTAATAATGGTCGGATTGTTACATTGTTACGGATTGTAGCTCATTCTAATTGCGAACTAGAAAAAGTAAATTGTTTAAGCAGAAAGGATGGAACATAAGAAGTGAACTGAGCTATTTAGTAACAATTAATATGTTGCATTTTCATTTCAGCATATCATTTTACCTTGATGGCAGTCCTGATATAGATATATATGGAATTATCACTATTTATATTCTTGATCATTTCCTTATCAGTTACTGATTAGTCATGGATGCACTATATATGGTATAAAATGGGTCATGTGTTTATTTGCTGCTAAAAGTGTCATGTTGATTCAAAAGTAACTCTTATCCCAATCTACCATTACATTGGGAAGCACAAGTGATAGTATTATTGATTTCATAGAATCGACGAATGTTTGCACACTTATTCATAACCTCTCTAAATGCTAATATTGGGAAACAGCCACTCACTTAGAGCCATTGATATCACATGACCACCAGCAGCGTTATTATGCTGTTCCCCACTCAAAAGCTGCTCACGGTCTGAGGGACACGAGCGCCTATGCGCCCATCCAGTGTGCTGAGACCTCCAAACGATTCATATACCCTCAGACACCTCCGTATACTCCCGTGACCCAGTTAACTGTAGCGCCATATGTTCCTAATCCCCTTACGCATCCTTTACCAACACGTGGATGCTCTTCTGTCCTTACCCACCAGGCAACCATCACCCTACACAGTGGTAACTCTACTGAGGAAACTTTATCAACTTGCGAATTCGCATTCGCCGAGTAATGGCGATCACGCAAGTTTGGATGTTTGGATGTTTGTTTGTTAACTTTTTTTTTGTTTCACGTAACAGGTCGCAATTTTTAAAACAAAATTCAGAATTTTGTAAATAAAATTATTGGGACTATTAATGCGCAGAACCGAGAGGTTTAGTTCTGACCTTCACCTTATATTAAGGTCAAGGTCACGCTTGAAATTGTTCAATCCTTGATACCATCTTAACCTACGGTGCGATTTTGAAGAAGTTTATTGTTCCTTGTGGCTTAATTTATTGGCCAACTTTTCATACCAAATGTCATGATAAAATATGAATATTTCGCCCCGTAGCCCCCACTCGAAAATTGTGGTAGTGTTTTACCACATTTTTCAATCGCTTATAACTTATGCAATATTCAATGGAGGGTCATACAAGTTGGGTCGAATGTTGTTAGGGGCAGTGGCTATCGACATATAAGTTATTTTATGGATATCGATGACGTCATTTCCGGTTACGAGTAAAACAACGTAATTTGCTGTGCAATATGAAGTTAACGCGTCATTTATCTGTCGTTATTTTAAAAATGTTTGCACCTGAATACACTTTATAACTTGTAACTTATTCATCTAATAGTATATTTATAATAGTTTTATCACAAACGTTCCCCAAAATGCATTAACATCCCAATATATTTAATAATACTGGGACGATTTTTAAAAAAATTTAACATGAATTTGTATGTAACTTTTCTTGTAACATTTCGAACGCAGCATAACCAAAGGAATTATGCGTAGTTGTCTCACGAATCGCAGGTAAAAGTTCGGAAAACAAACCAAAATTGGCCAAATTTATTCGATTGCTATTAAAATCTAAATAAATCGAGAGTAACAAAACACGGGTCAATGTTACCATGGAAAGCGTCAACCGATTTATAATTCTTTTGGGGACGTCGCTGACTTCATTTCTGATCACGGACGGATCAAAGTTAAAATTCGACAGAAATCTGAAGTTATCGCGTCGTTTCTCTGTCGTGAATGGTCGTATTGTGAATTGATTTGCTCGAGAAGGAATCCCATTCAATTCTGACCATAGTGTATAATTTTTTGCTCTAAATATCCGACAATTTTCTCACAAAGTACGTTTGAAGTACAGTTGGTGTCATTTCTGCTTGCTCTTGCTAGCAACAGCCGATCTGTCTCGCTGCACAAATGTCACCAGGCACCGCGCTCGGCTTGCGAGGCGCGGCTTTCGTGGGAACCTTGCAAGTCGCAGCACGGACCATTCCAAATGATTGTCAAAATGTATGTAGGATATAGAGCGCGTTTACTCTCTGCTTCATTGTAAATGCTATGAACATCATTGCTGTTGGGCTTACACTAACAACCATAATTATAGTGCAGCCAATTTGATATTATTTAACGTGCCTGGATACAATAGTGTACATGCAAGCATCGTTAGAAAAAACCCAAACCCCTTGAATTGGGAGATTCCAACCAGTTGTGGAGCAAAGAAACTTCGCCTCTGACAGTGTCCGCGCTATTTACAACTTTCGATCTTTCACATCCGCGCTGTCTAAGGTGGCATCTAATCATCATAGCACCAGGGGCGAGTGCCTTGATGCATTCTTTTCCACATTTGTTTTGGAAAAGTTCCTTAGCTTATGAGGATTTTGTACGTGCAAGTCTGATAAAATTGTTTTGGTTAGAAACCCCAACAGGATAGGCATTATGTTATGTTGCGGTTTGTCAGGTTGGCAGTATCATAATTATACGTCCACGTAGGGTTAAATCACATCTTTCTTTGAAGCAGAGAAAGTTTGGAAAGATAAAGGTTCTATTACTCAGATAGTTTCATACCGTTTAATTAGTAACAATATCTCCTCGAATAACACCCGCTTTGTTGTATTCTAAGTATTATGACAGAGTTTTTACGTATTTGTTAAAAAATACGGGATGAAGAGAAAAGGTGATTTTCCCAAACAATGCAGGCAAAATAGTTCATTGGGATGTTCCAATAAGCAGGGTTGATAGATTCCACGGTATGACATAAATTATTTAAAAAGTAATTTAAGCATGCCAACAGTTTCACTCACACTCGCCAAATGGCTGTTAATCGTGCAAATGACTACAACAGTCCAATTGAATTTGTAAATCGGGTTAATTCCAAATCGACTAACTTAAAAAAAAACGTGACCTACTCAGCCTCGCCAACCTTTGACAAAGTCGCCATACGAAATCTCCCAAGGACGCGGATCGTTGCCATGGCGCAGAAGCTATAT
The DNA here is from genome assembly GCA_034190875.2 of Urechis unicinctus. Taxonomy (NCBI): domain Eukaryota; kingdom Metazoa; phylum Annelida; class Polychaeta; order Xenopneusta; family Urechidae; genus Urechis; species Urechis unicinctus. The sequence goes on along the minus strand of CM067358.1, from coordinate 3,194,005 downwards.
GGCGTTGAGAGATTTGTTTGGGTCAATTGCGACTGTAAAAGTCATGTACCTTCTTGACAAACTACCAAATATACATTATTCACACAGTATTCAACACTGTTGGATCAATGAATACCATATAATAACAAAACCCTTGATATAAAAACCTATTACTACGATCGAAGTTATCCAATATCACTCATTGACCCTAGCCATGATAATCTGGCTTCAAACTTTGACCCTAGATGAACGACAGATCGGCGAAATATATAGCGAAAAACTAGCAGATGATTACCAAAATCAAGTCACACAAAATTGCTAATCTGACAAATAATTATCATTAAAATTAAATTTAACTTATTTTGTCACATCCCTGGTTAAGAATGATACGATTGTTACAGTATTTTGGCTAATAAACACATTTCATAAATTACGAAACTCGTAAAAAATATCTCTACATTAGGCCGCCTAAAAATGTGACTTTGCGGAAAACATAGAAATTTGTTGTTAAATACGGATTTCCCCAACAAATACATTCTGACATGGACGAAAAAGAAGCTGTGTCGGTAAAATAATATACTATCTCTATTACTGCGTGTTCTGTATAACCTAATCCGCGTTTTACCCCTACCCAGACCGAATTTATATTTATGACCTAATTCCTTCGATGGAACGTCCTCGATCAGCTGATCCACAATTTAGGCGTAAGCAGCATTCGTTTCAATATTGTTGGATGATTCTGTTAGGTTGAAAAACAAATTGTTGTTTGACAGACTTGTTTGGCTATTATAGCTAAGACTGTTCGGTGATATGTAAATGCAAAGAGAACTTGACAATGAAACATCAACTTAACAATTTTAACAATTAATGGTTGCCCTTTGCTCACTTCACTAGGCTTAAGCCATGAAGATAGATATGATGTTAAATGGACATTATGGTCAGACATAACCATAATGTGTATGGTACCGGCTGATGTGATGTGATTGAAGAGACTAATGTTGCAGCACCATTGATGATTTTACCTGCCCTGCATGATTTGCATGGTAAGTTTTATAAATTTATCAACACATATCAGTTGCTGCTTATCCACTGTCACTTGATGATTCATAAACTTAAGTATTGCCAATTATCTTGATGTGATAGACCTCAAAGGTTAACGGGTCCTCAGATTGCAATTATAAACAATACTTGGGGTTAGTCATATTTCTGATGTTGGATCTAAATTGTAAAGAGGTTGTCGATGTCATGACCAAATATCAATTACAATTTGAAGTCACAACATCGCATGCAAATTGGGCTGTTTTTTCCCGAAGATTGATGAGGCATGAATCATTTTTGAATCAGTTTGGCAAAGTAAAGAACTTACTTTTTGCGGAGCATAGTTTGTGTAGATTATATAAAATATAGTTTAGTGAAAATTGTATGGCATTATTGCGACTTATGGATGATAACATCACACCCCACGTCAATCCATTTGCACACCTGATATTTTTTTGTCGAAGTACCATGATTTTTTTAAATTTCGCTTGTTGTCCACCCGGGTCTGATTGCGAGTGTTCATATACGTGTTCAGTTGTGTTTAAAAATGATGTTCTTCTCAAATAGATTAACAAAGCAGCCAGGTGTTTGATATTGAACAGAATGCCCCCTAAAACACCACAACAGTAAGTTTTCATACTTTTGTTGGCCTGTTCTGTTTGAGTTTTTGAAAACTGATGTTCTTGTTTTAATTGAATGTTAAGTTATTATTTAAGGCTTTACAGGTGGAAACGAGCATCATTTCATATGTTATGAACATTATCATTTTAGCAAACTTAAGGTTTACAAGATATGTAATGGATTGTTCCCAAAATCACGGTCACCAATTAGGTTGCATTGAAATTACTATGCTTTATTACGATTACTTCCATAGCAATGTGGACAGTGGTCATAAGAATATTCCTCATCTGTAAACTTCATGATGGTGTTTATCCTACATGCTGTTGATAATTGAGTATCTATCGCCAAATCATATTGCTTTAACAATGTATCATGCAGTTCCATATATTGTGAAGGAGAGGAGGAACAGCAACTAGAGGAAAGCATATACAAAAGGTGGGATGGCATTGACAACGGAAAGGGGGTAAGGGGTTTTGAACAGAGAGCAAATCAATGTGATGTCGTTGAAATCTAATTCCGAAAGACAAAGAAGCGCTGGTTATCTGACCTTATCCTTCGGGATTATATTGGGCAACCTCTTCCCTTCCAAGGAGAAAAGATAAGGACATTTACAAATTCGACTCAACGTATGTTTTTATGAAAATGGAATCCAGAATAAAATATTCTCTCTGTGTCTCTGTTGTTTGGAATGGAATATATTGAAAACAATTATTTAAACTTTCAGAGATCCAAAGTGGAAACAGGAAGAGGATAATATGCACAAAGGCTTATGAACTTGTTCAGCGGTGTGAGGGCAATATTCTGGTTGAGTTTATAGACGAGAATAATAACAAATGGGTTTATTGTTCAGGCGAGACCTGGTACACCCCTCACAGGAATAGCTTCTTCATTGAGAGAGTTAAAACCAACTTTCAGCGGCTTGGAAGGCGGCTGCACAGACTCATCACTAACGGCTGAAGGAATGTGCAAGTCTGGATAGATTTCATCCACTTCATCAATGCATGATTGACAGAACTTAGGAGTAATTTTTGTTCAATAGCTGTTCAATTCTGGAAAAAAAGTATTTCAGACACTGTCTAGTCAAATACATAACATTAAATATTATAATCAATGTTTAAGTACACAACACAAACCAGCAATTCTTGTGAGATTTTTTATTTCACCCTCTACTAACAGACTAAATCATATTCGTGCACGACGTTTTGTTGATTTATATTTATGCTACCATCAGAGTGGGGTTGTGTCACTTCATAGGTACGAGGTTTCAAATTTCTAAAACAAATTATCTTATATAAGAACACCACCAGAAAAGGCTTCACTCGACCTGCGGTTCGGTAGTATGAATCATGTGTCATTCTTTTATCTGTATACGATATACTATCAGACTATGGCACAAATTCAAAAGGAAGTACACCATACTTCGAGTTAAGTACGAACGCATCAATACGCCATTGTTTCAGAAGAATCATTCAACAGGGGTGTTATATTATTAGAGATAGCTCATTAATATGCCATAGAATTGTGAATAACATTTAATATATAACAAGATGATATACATGTAAATGAGAAAACATAGACCTTACCTCTGCCATGTTGATGTGTGTAAAAAAATTTAACCATGAACGTCAAAAAACTTGCAGTCGCTGTTGAATAATGGAAGTGAAAACTCTTCAAGTGAACGCCTGATATCGCTCACAACAACAGATTTGGTTCCAAATGTAGGCCAAAATATATTTGCATAATTAAATCGCTCAAAGCCAATGACATTTCAGAAAATTATGTCATAAAATGCAAAACAGCAGAGGGCGGGGGGCACGACTGTCCTGTTTACCTCAATCGAGGTGCGCCGTACTGGAAACGAAGTACGTACTTTGTTTGAGGTACGTACTTTCTTCTGCGGTCAGTTCGCGACCTGATCAAAAGAGGGAATAAGTTGATGGTGCAAATACAGTCTTGAAAGTGTCAGATATCACCAGAGGGTCACCTAATACAAATAACACTAGTCATTAAATAAACAACCTCTGCAAAAGAGGGAATAAGTTTATGGTGCAAATACATCTTGACAGTGTCAGATATCACCAGAGGGTTACCTAATACAAATAACACTAGTCATTAAATAAACAGCCTCTGAACTGCATAACTATTTAATTGCATAATAAATGAGCTTCTGTGCTATAAAAACCATGACTATGATTATAATGAAATTTGATAGTAGATAATATTGAATGTTCTCAGCTAAACAGCTGATGTGGCCTCACATAAGTTTCCTGGTATTGAATTATGTGATCTGACCTTGAAGGTATCGTATAAATGAGTGTGGAAACATTTTATGAGGTGTTATATTGTGAAAATAAATAACCAGCATCTGTAATACTGGGTCCCTATTTTCTAACCACATTGCTCTCCAAGCTTCCATTCCTATTTAGTTCTCTTATAAAGATGCAGACTGAAATGCATTATCATTTTTATGGAGCTCTGTTAAAGTTTTGGCCCATGTACTGTGAATATGGAAGAAATTCCATTTTGAAACAACCGGATATGAATATTTCCACAAATCTACCCATTTATGTTTCATTAATATAGGTACCTATGTCAGATGTTAGCTTCGGAACCTATCAGAGAACACTGCCTGAATTGACCATAACTAAAGTGGGTGTGTACTTGGCACAAATGGATTGCCTTGACACAGTTGGTGTGTTTGCTTGTATGATGTTGTATTTTTCAATTTTGTACCAAAACCATACCGACATTTTCGGAACAAGGTTCGATTGTCATAAATGATCAATAAAATGGTTCTGAAAACTCACACAATATACAGGTCACATAATTATGAACAAATGTGAGGCAATGGCAGAAATATGCAGGGATACAAATATTGTTCCTCATTGTTTACATCTGAATTAATGCCTTGTCAGTAATGTGTCAATTATATTAATTTTGCAATGTGCTTTTGTTTTTTAGATACTGAACCAGCAGCCCAAGCAAGTACCAGTTATGCCACTGTTATGTTCTGTCTAGAACAACAAGCCCTGTAGACCCCAGACTTAAAGATGCCAACAAAAAAAGATTTGATTTGATTTCCAGTGACTGGAGTCAGATCAGGATGTCTCGAGCAGATCATGCATCAAAGATAGAAGTGAGTATTTTTTATTCCTCTGTGATCTGTTGACTAGTGACAAGGTATAAACCAACGAAAGGCTTCTTTGCATTATAAATGAATTCTAGTTAAGTAACCTTCATATAAAAGACACTACCCAATGCATGGTCTATAAAGGCCGGTGCGATATTATGAAAGTTATTACAAGTCTGCTATAACTAGAAACTAATAGCGAAATATGAAAACAATATATCAATGCACATGCAGACCGCTTCTAATGGGATACAAGGCAGACCCAAGCTCTACAACTTGCCTTCAGAAATATTCAGATCCCCAGTCTAAGGAAAATACTCCCAGGTATGGTATATACACTTCAGAATATTCGGTATTAATCAGGATAAATTTGACAGAAAGATCATTCCCAGTATCTCATTTATGGTAGATGTCATATATTATATACAATTATTGCACAATTGTGGTGTAGGCTGAATTGTTATCTAATATTGTAGATTAGCCATGCAATGCCATTTGATGTTTCATGATTAAGTAACTTTATCTGATACTTTATCTGTAAGTTATCTTCTATTCTCAGAATTAAACTGCAGACAGATAATTATAAAAGTTGCCTCTACACTAACAAAATGTACATTCTGTGTAGCTCTAAAATAATCTCTCTAATTGTTCTGTGCATCTTTCTAAAGATGTCCTGGTCAATATAAAACCTGCTAAGGTGCTGCAATCTTGTGTTCAACAGCAATTTAGTCTGTAAAACAGGTATGGCCACCATCTTATACAAAATGCATGTGACACTATTCATTTGACACTACCCTCACACACAATGTCACTTGAGTTGTTGTACACCATTCAATCAGACAAATGGTTGGTTATAGCTGCACCAGCGAGGAATACTACCTAACATTCTGTGGGATGATCCATCAATCTGGACCACACATCTCTTGCCTCCAGTTTTGGTTGAATAATAGAACTTTTATCTCTTGGTTAGTAATTTGCGTAATATGTGTACATGTTGATTTTTTCAGGGAAGAGAGAAGTTCTTAAGTCACAGCTGCCAATAGGAAGTTCCCTACTTGGAAAAAAATATGAATGAGCAGCGCAAGTTCCAACAGGCCTTGAACCACCTCTTAATTATGCTTGAAATGTCAATAAACATGCATAACTGTCATACAAGTGACCTTTTTAATCACTATATAGTTTACAGACAATGTAACTAATGCCGAGTTTACTCAGTTAATGATGCAATAATATTTCATCATAGCTTTTGACAGAAAAATTATGTTAACCAGTGGCCTTACTTGTCCCATAGCTGTGATATTAATGTTGTGTTAACTGCATTTCAAATCCAACCCCTTTTAAACAAATTATGGCCATATGAAAACTGTTCCCTAGGGACAACTATGAATGTAATACTATAACAGATGATAAAATCAGAAATAATAGAGATAACATAGCGGTAGTACGATTATCATTAAGTTATTAATGTATATTTCTATGAACCAGAGCATAATAAGCATGCCTGTCTGTGGGCTACATTGGATGAGAAAAATCTTGAACGATTAAGCGTTATGATGAACCACGGATACGCCTCCATAGACAAACAAACAAACATATCGAGCTGAATAGTGGGAGCCACAGGGATTTTTATAAATCGTCTATCACTATAACTACATCGGTGTTGTTATATTAGTAGCAGAGGATGACCATTCGATATAGTAAATCCTTATGCAGAGTGTATGCAAGATTGGTGCTTAACCTCGCTTGCAACATCAAAGATCACTTAGCAACGGAGTGTACAGGTCTCGGAAAGGATTTAGAATGATACTGAACTATGTTCGTGTTTTCTCAATGATAAGAAAGCCGACCCCTGTCAAGTTCATATTCAGACTCTCGACACATATTGCGCGTTCCATCCCACGAGTTCCTGTACGACATCCAGTTTCACAGTGTGCGTATCTCGTTGTAGATATATCTATTCATGCGCCGAACCCGGCACTCGAAAGCGCCAGACATATAGAGCCTTTGCTCCTCAGTGTTTGAATTATGTTCGATAGTACTTCTTTCAATATGAAATAAATGAATCGTCGTTAATTAAACATGCATTGCCCCTTAACTGCACATTAATTCTTTCGCTCATTATCATTTCAAATTAAGATTCCCCGTCATACAGACAGGGATGAAAACATACCCCATGGCATAGATGCAAACATTTAATTCCCGCCACAAGTTCACCGCACTGTCGCATAATGGTTGGTTTTTGTTGTCCCAAAGCGTTTGGGTTTCTGTTATGTGCCAAAATAGTAGGTTTTTTGCGATGTCCCAAATGTTTGGTTTTTTGTTATGTCAATAACTAGTTTTTTTGTGATGTCCCAAAATAGTTGGTTTTATGCTATGTTGCAAAATAGTTGTTTTTTTACATGTTCCTTATACCCGAACTATTTTGGAACACCCATTTTGGTACACAAAATATATAACTTTAATAAAACAATGAAAATCCAAGATAAGTTTACGAAACAGAAACATGTTACTGATGACCAACAGAAAACAAGAAATGATCATCTTATTGACTATATGTTTTGTCGCCTAAATGTTCCAAATAGTCGCATTCGTATGTACACATATATATAAATATAGAGAGATATATATATATATATATATATATATATATATATATATATATATATATATATATATATATATATATATATATATATATATAGATATATATATATATATATATATATATATATATATATATATATATCTATATATATATATATATATATATATATATATATATATATATACATATATATAAGGTCCACATAAGGTCAATGCACATTTTCTTTCGAAATAATTAAAAATGCTTTCGTTTGACCGTAAGAATATGATAGTCTAGTCTTAGTAAAGTACAAACATAAACGTTCACGAGTGATATCGTTGGATTTTGAATATTATAGCGAAAATTTTTTTTTTTTAAATATAACCATTGCTTGACCTGACCCGCAAACCTCCATTACATCTGTACAACCATATATACTTCGATCTAAATTGTCGAAATATTGTTTAATCATGTGTGCTGGATATGTTTGTGTGAAAAATTTAAATACTTGATTTATCTTTAAATGCCATTGCCGAAAACTTATTTTTTCCTCTTTATTCATCAATCTACAACATCGAATTAGATTGCGAAACGCTACCAATGGTTCATAATGATCACATCTACAACAAATATTATGTTTTTAATCCTTGATGACTGAAAATGATTTGAATATTTCGGTATTCCGCAAATATTCGAAAATATATATGGGCACGAAAGGTTGGATTTATACGTATAAATTATTGTCTTGACCTTTCGTGGACGACATTTCGAGGACCAAAAGTATATACAAGGAATAAAAAGTGAAAAAAGGATTTTTATTCGCATTAAACTATTTCATTGTATCAATTAAAATATGCCGAATAGATAATTGATAATTAATGATAGCCAAAATGTACTAGAAAAAATTTGTCCACGAATGGTTGGATTGTAATCGTATATATATATATATATATATAGAGAGATATATATATATATATATATATATATATATATATATATATATATATATATATATATATATATAGATATATATATATATATATATATATATATATATATATATATATATATATATATATATATATATATATAAATATATATATATATATATTAGCACGAACGCGACCTTTAGTGGACAAACCGCCAACCTTTCGTAGACTTTGGTCCACGAAAGGATATACCAGTATGTCCACATAAAGTCAACGCACATTAACGTCCAAAATAATTTAAAATATCTTGGTTTGACCATTCGAATGTGATAGTATAGTCTTAGCAACGTACACAGATAAACTTTCACGCGTGATTTATTTGGATTTTGAATATAATTGCGAAATAAAATTTTAACAACTAACCATTCGTTGACATAACCCGCACACCTCAATATCTTCCATACAACCATATATACTTCGATCCAAATTTCCGAATTAATGTTTAATCATGTGTGTTGGATATGTTTATTTGAAAAATGAAGATATTTGATTTATTTTTCCATTTCATTACCGAAAAACTCTATTTTTCTCCTTATTCATTAATCCACAATATTGAATTAGATCGCAAAATGATACCAGTGGTTCATAATGATCACATCTCCAATAAATATTATGTTTCTAATCCTTGATGACTGAAAATGATTTAAAAATTTCGGTATTCCGCAAATATTCAAAAATATATATGGGCACGAAAGGTTGGATTTATACGTATAAATTATTGTCTTGACCTTTCGTGGACGACATATCGAGGACCAAAAGTATATACCAGCAATAAAAAGGGACAAAAAGATTTTTATTCGCTTTAAACTATATAATTGTAACAATTAAAAGATGCCGAACAAATAATTGATAATTTATGATAGCAAAAATGTACTATAAAAATTTGTCCACGAATGGTTGGAGTCAACGAATGGTTGTAATCGTCAGTATATATATATATATATATATATATATATATATATATATATATATATATATATATATATATATATATATATATACTCACAATTGCAACCATTTTGGACAATATCGACAAAACCGACCATTTTGGGTCATTCGATTATTTCGCTTTTTGGAGCTCAAATTATTTGATATCACGGATGCAAAACATTATACATCTGCCTTGTACAGCTTTCAGTTAATATATTCATTCAAAACTTATTTTAGAAGATTATAAAAATCCTAGGCCAAAATGGTTGTACCAAAATAGTCATGATAGTTTTGTCATGCAAAAAACCAACCATTTTGGAACTTTTTTTATAAAACCAACCATTTTGGCCTTTTTATATAACCAACCATTTTGGACATTTTACATATCTACCCATATTGGCGATTAGAATAAACAAATGAGCCGACCAGCCCTTTTTGCCTTCCGATATTACCAACATTTATTATCCCAACCAACCTACTACTGACAGACCATCGTTTATACAACCTTGGGTTACAAAGCTTAGTCAATGAAAAAGCTTAGGTCAATGAAACCATAAACGACTTAAATTTAAATCCTACACACAAGCTTGCACAAAGTATTGCGCGTTTTGTAGGTCTTTCGGGAACCGAAAGAAACTTTTTTCGATTTCGCATTGTGTAAACATAATTCGAACTGTACATTCACAATATTCAACGAGCCATGAAGAAAAAAGTGAACCTAAATTATCGGCGCGATTCCACGAAATGCTGACGCAATGTCTTGCTCCGAAAAGTTCCGAACCTTGCCGAGCGGCAGGTGTACCGGTCGAACGGAGAAAATATGCATTAAAGTCACCTATTTTAAGGAAGGGAGTTCTTCAACGTACCCGTTATTAATTTGGTTACAAGTTTATACTTAGGTACTGCGAGTTTTAACAAGAATTAGTGATACCTAACATTCTGAAGATTGTCGTCTCTAATATTGGAGCACGGACGATTCCAAGTCAAAAATGCACGTAGGTCATATATTTTAACGTATTTATATTCTGATTCATGGATAATTAAACTGCCATCATTGAAGTAATTGCTGTAACTATTATACATTTCGATTGCTCTGGGCAGATTAATGTTATTTAACCACTCTGAAACACTGTAATCTGTCTGTCAACGATGTCGGACAACATCCCTCGTCCCTTGAATCGGGAGAGTCCAAACAGCTGTCACTATTTGTCTCCGTGCGACATGGCGACAGTTTTGCCGCACTTGGCCAAAGTTGCAAAATCCGCTTAAATTTGGTGCAACAAAACAACAAGGTGTAATCTTAAATCAGTTCCAATTAAATGAAAGAAGAAGTGTTTATATATAGTAAATGAAAGGCGCATAAGATATGGTAATTTGAGAGAAAATGACTTTCGACTGAAGCTATTTGGGTGTCTCCCAAATCGGTCGCGTTGGCAGGCTTCTGTGAAGTTCTGATCAGCTAGCTAGCTATACACTGAATGACACGGACCAGTGGAGGCAGCATCACATAGCGTTATGAACCCATTCCTCGCTCTTATATTATATGGTTCAATAGTTTATTTTCGAATTGTTAAATATTAACTGCAATAATGCAAACCAGCCGAGAAGTTTAGGCAACAGGACACAAAGTATGTGCATGTCATATAATGATGTGTCCAATTGCATATGTTCATGCATCTATTCACAATTTGCTTCATCAAGTGTCAAACTGACCTCCAATTGATTAATTGTGCATTCTTTATTGCATGTTTTATCTGTTCATGAAAGAGCATCATTGTCTTGCCTTACATTATATTTATTTTGAGAATTAAACTGAATCCCATCTTTTAGTGTGAACCATATAAATCCCCTCAAGACACCATGATTAAAACATGGATTAAACATTCTTTAAGCTTTAAATATATCACCTTTATTCAGTTTGCCACATAATAACATGTAGTAACAAAATGACAAAAAACAGCAGCATCTGCAGGCAATGTGCTGAAGGATTTCTTAAGGTCAGGAGTAGGCAGAGGATGAATTTAATTTGTTGATGATTAAACTTTGATTGCTGTTCACTTGCCTATCTAGGGTCACTTAAATTCTACAAAAAATGTATCCACAATAAAGGCATTCAGAGTTGATTCAGCTGAATAAATTGACTTAATGGACTGAATGTATTGACCTCATAAGGGTTAACAATATAAGGAAATCAATTATCAGGATATCATTATCAAGCAAAGCATATCTACAGATAAATTTGAACATGATCAGCAGGAACTTTGACAACAGCGTCTTATGTTGCACTATCAGTAATAACTTTCAATCGGGCCAGTCTTGGTGGGTTTCCATTAGGACACAATTAGTGAATCCATACAACAGCTTGTCCATATGATTCAGCTAAAGATGATTCTCCTGCTGTGCCCCAGCTATAGTTGCACATTCTGTTACACACACAAAGTTAACTTGTCAAACTGCCAATCAGTCTTATATCATAAGAACTAAAGGAAGTCTATGTAAAACATTACACAACATTAATTCTTACCAACCTGATAAGGTTGAGTATCAATACAACATGTCACATGAATCAATCTCTTGTAATTAAGTAAAGGAAGTAAAAACTAATCCCTCTCATGTGGCAGAAACTGAATCTACATTTGAATATAAACTAATAGAATATTGGTAAAACACATCATAAGCCTGATATTATCAATATGCACTGCAATTATATAACCAATAACAAACCGCCCACCCATCAATAATTAATGTTATCTTCATTCATTGACCACTGATGGCAACTTTAACATTCTCATTCTGAGTATCGAGATAACAGGCATTGACTAGTGACCACCAGGAAGGTTGCTATGGAGCTTAGCATTGATAAATATACTAGAATTCAATGCTTGACTGCTCCCCTGGGTTGGCTATGGTGCACTTCCTTCTGTCACTTAATAAAATGGTGTCTCATCCACATAAGCCAGCTCTCTTCACCCTTAACCCGAGGTCACATTTACAATTGTACACATCTGAAAATCAGTATATAGTGAATATGAGGACATACATATCTGATGTTCATCTGGAGTTGATTATGTGACAAAGCCAGATGTTCAGAATAAGTCTACAGCCCAGAGAGCTTAGTTCAGTCATCAGTAACAGGGCTGGAACTTAACTAAAATGGCCACCCGTCCTGACCTGTCCTGGTGATGGGTGGCCATTTTACATGTTAACTGGCCTCAAGAAATACTACCCCTCCAAACAAAAATGATGCCATGTTAGGAGAACCCCAGGTCGGTGACATACTGGGCTGGTGACAAGAACCCCAGGTCAGTGTAACAACTGGCTGGTAATAAAAAGAACCCCCAGGTCTGTGTCATGCTGGGCTGGCGATGAGGAGATGATATGAATTGCAGATAAATACAGAGCAGATTAGGTGTACAACAATGAGACACTATACACAGGTGCATAACTGCAAGACCATCAATCAGGACCAGGTGGAGCTTAACAGTCATACTGGGTAAACAGAACTGATAAAAAACTTCTACATTAACAGATTGTTGAAGCCATACCCCACACACAACAAATACAGATAATACTCATTGTTTCGGTCATTTTGGTCATTCTGATGGTTTTAACAAAAATTACATTTAGACATAATATGTCTTTTTAAGCCCCAGTGATTGATATATCTCAACGGAATATGATAAACAAGAGAAGCCAAAACATTGATGAAGCCACAACATTGACGAAGTCACGAAATTGGTGAAGCCACAGTATTGGTGAAGCCACAGTATTGGTGAAGCCACAATATTGGTGAAGCCACAGTATTGTTGAAGCCACAATATTGATGAAGTTTTAATATTGGTGAAGCCACAATATTGGTGAAGTCACAACACAGCTAAAGCCACAACATTGGTGAAGCCACTGGTAAAGCCAAAATATTGGTAAAGCCACAAGACTGGTGACGCGACAACATTGGTGAAGCCAAAATTTGGATGAAGGGATAACATTGATGAAGCTACAACATTGGTGAAGCCAAAATATTAATGAAGCCACAACACTGGTGAAGCCAAAAAATTGGTGAAGTCACAATATTGATGAAGCCACAATATTGTTGAAACCAGAACACTGGTGAAGCCACAACATTGGTGAAGCCAAAATATTGACACATTATTGGAAAAGGAACAGTATTGATGAAGCCACAATACTGATGAAGTCAAAATATTGATGAAGCCAAAGAATGGGTGAAGCAACAATATTGATGAAGTCAAAATATTGATGCAGCCACAACATTGGTAACTCCTCATAACTTGTGAAGCCAAATATTGATGAAGCCACAGTATTGGAGAAGCCACAGTATAGGTAAAGGCCACAATATTGAGGGAGCCACAGTATTAGTGAAGCCACAACATTGGTGAAGCCACAATATTGATGTCACAATATTGATGAAGCCACAATATCATTGAATCCACAACACTGGTGAGGCCACAACAATGTTGAAGCTAAAATATTGTTGAAGTCACAACATTGGTTAAAACAAAACACTGGTAGAGCCACAACTTTGTTGATGCCACATTATTTGTGAAGCCACAATATTGGTAAAGCCACAATATTGGTAAAGCCACAATATTGGTAAAGCCACAACACTTGTGAAGCCACAACATTGGTGAAGCCAAAATATTTATGGAGACACAACACTGGTGAAACCACAGTATTGGTGAAGCCACAACACTGGTGAAGCCACAGTATTTGTGAAGCCTCAATATTTGTAAGGCCACAACACTGGTGAAGCCACAACACTGGTGAAGCCAAAATATTGATGAAGCCACAGAATTGGTGAAGCCACAACATTGGTGAAAACACAACACTAGTGAAGCCACAACATTGGTGATGCCACAGTATTTGTGAAGCCTCAATATTGGTAAAGCCACAACACTGGTTAAGTCATAACATTGGTGAAACTACAATATTGATGAAGCCACAATATTATTGAAGCCACAGTATTTGTGAAGCCACAATATTGGTGAAGCCACAATATTGTAAAGCCACAAAACTGATGAAACCACAATATTGATGAAGTTGTGAATTTACCATTAACATAAAATTTGTTTTCATGGTGGTTAAGCACATGGACCTTAATATTGCACATGCAACTCATTATGTAGAATAGTGAGGAGGTCATGTGGCTTCATCTACATTACTGTCAGTAATGTAGATGAAGCCACATGACCTCCTCAATATTCTTATCTTTAACTATTCATTTATATCAAATCACCAAATGTCATGAAATGAAAAGACTAAAGAATATTTCTCTTCACTTAGCAAGAGCCTAGTGGCCCTACAGCAAGACATGGCTCCATTTGATATGAGGAGGTGTCTTGCAGAGATAGATGAGCATAATTGAGATGTTTGGACAGCTGATACTGCTGCCCATCTTGAAAAAATAAATTTCCTAAATTGGGCAGATTAACCAACACAGAGGATATTAATCTCCAATATGATTCAATTGAGATACTGGGTCCATAATATTAAACCCAGAAGAGGAGGTAAAGCAGTTAATCACTAACAGATTGTGAGTGCTGCTGAGCAAAATGTCATCACAAACACCTAGTCAATCTCACTGCCTAACAATAAAGACAGAAGACCTATGGCTATTGAACTCTGCTGCTTTTGACAGCATTTAATCATAGCTTTAATAGTATATCTTTGTATTCAATGACACACCAGGGCTGAACAATATCCCCCAAACCCACTTGTCAGGCAACAACAGTCCATCGCCTAGTAGTTATGCAAAAAGTTTAAGCATTTGAACCTAATAATTTAAATTTTTAAGAAATGATTCACCCAAACAACCATAAGCTAATAATAACTTAGCTACATTTTTCCTTGAACAAGCAAATTTAATTTGCTTTTATCTAGCAAGTCAGGGATCAAAAGCCATTAAGCTATGAGTTAAAGTTTGCACGATTTGGTCAATGTAAAGTTTCTAGCTTGCATTATAAGAAAAGTGCCATCAAGAATTATTCCCCATTGAGATAATTACTCTGGAACAAAAGGTATTGCAGTGCTGATATTTACTTTGTAAGTGATCATCAATATAAGAGTGATTCATGTTTAATTTGAAACAGGTATTCCCTAGTTGGTTAACATAGCTAATGAGATTATTTTACAATAATAAGGTCACAAAGGGCTGATAGTTTGTGTGTAAGTGACAATCAATATAAGAGTGCCTTGCATTATCAAAAAAATGTTACACCAAAAGTTTACAAGCAGACAGATGGACAGGGCAAAACTGTGCTGAGGAGCATAACTATTAATGGTTACTGCCTAATGGTCCCATAAATTATACCTTATAAGTGGCAAGCAACAGGTCCAGGATGGGCAACAAAAAAGGTGACCTCCCAAGCCATGCCTAACCAGGCAGTTTGTTACATCTTGGGAACTGCACTGTTCTAAAAAGGCCTCATGTGTGATTTGGGGCTTCAGATATGCTTAATAACCCTTCAACACTAGACCAGATGCACAGTGCTCAAGACTAATTGACAGATGACCATGTCATTTATAGCTTATAGATGATATATTCAAATAATGTGATTGTACTATTGAACAATTGTTTGGATTACACACATTGAACATTTGACAACAATTTTATTACCAATATTGATGTGGCAGATACCCAGACAAAAGAGGCTCTTGACTTCAAAAACCTACTTAGGGTCTGATTATTTCCCCAGCTGTTAATGAAATTTGGCTGTAAACTCAAACCAGCACAGTTGTTTTGGATAGCTATTTCTGAGATCTAAAGGATCACTCAGCTGACTAATTGATAACAAAAGTGTGACTCTGTCCAAGACTGAACTATCATATAACACATACTCAAACTTATAGGAATGTAATAAAGAACTCATGTTTTAGTGTATTAAAATGATACATCATATTAACAGATCATGCTATTTCCATGTTAAGGGTAACATTACTGATGCAAGTAAATAATTCAAGGATGTGGAAAGCAAAATATCAATCTTCAACCTTTGAAAAATAAATCACAATTGAAAGAGTAACCCCACCCCACTAACACAGAGCCACCAGCGCTTGTCCGCTGACACGATCAGGCGATGTTTACATCTGACAGATGGGGCAAAAGCCGTTCGCTAAAATGGCCAATAGTCAATACGGTTAAATGAACGTTAGGAAATACATTTAAAAACAAATCAATGGTAATCGGTAAATCTGTCCAACCAAGCTGCAGGCATCTAGTCCTATTAACGTGGTATCTGGGTATTATTTGCCGTTGGAAAAGTGTAAGTGATCGGTAAGACTAAGAGTGGGTAGAGCCCACGTGCGGAACAGCCCGCTAACCACTGTAAACTACGGGTATTTTATAATTTGTCGTACATGAAATTTCTTTCCGCAGCAATAACGTTCATTGTCACATTAATGATATTCAATATTTAAACGTTGGAATCATACTGACCAGATTAGAATCAAATGTAAAGAGAGCGTGTAAAATGGTCATGGCTGACCGATAAACTTTGTTTATAGTCTACTCGCTCCTGTACCGGAAATTCCATGCGGTATGGAAAGCTTGAATTGTTACAATCCCAAAATATACCTTCAGCTTGAGCCCGCGGATGCGTTCGTGGGGACAATTTGATTTTAAGACATGAGCAAACTGATAACATATAACGATCTGGCTAATCATTCCTTTGTTAAAAACAGTCCGTTGATACGATATGATTTCATTTATTACTTGAAACATTGCACATCATAGATCGAGAAAACCAGTGAGATTCAGCGAGATTCTCCAAACGTTTTGAATGCTGATCTGCGTCTCGAGTTCCAAGCTTAAGTGCTTCATTTGTTCTTATTTATCTAAATAAAACACTATCAAACTGATATATATTGAGAACAAAACACCAAAAATGAGTTGACAAAGACTTACAACCCCGGATTTCCCTGTAAAATCGCAATTTTTATATATCCGTCCGTAAAGATATTTTGAGCGTGTGCCGCCCGTTATCCTTTAATCTGCTGATTTATATATTCATTCAAAATTTGTATGTTTTTCATTTCAAGCGATAATTTAAAATAAAGAATTGTTCATTGAAGTTAAAAGTCACACAAATCATGAATATAAGTTTGGAGCAAATATACATCGAACAAAGCCATATAATGACCGATTATTCAACATGGCCAAAATGGTCGTTTTGGCCAAAATGTAAATTCAGGCAAATGCATTTAACGCCAAGAAAAAGTGGATAGTTATCCCGAATAATAAGATTCCAACCTTAGGAGGAGTAGAAGCAAATAAAGTTACGATTTTGTGAGGAAGCGCAGCTGTGTAAGCCTATGGGATGACGCTGACTATTTTGGCCCCATGATCATCGGCCAAAATGTAAGTATGGGCCAAGATGGTTGGTGAATTGTACCAAAATGGTCGGACTTGTATAAATATATATATATATATATATATATACATATATATATATATATGAGATATATATATATAGATATATATATATATAGATATATATATATAGATATATTGTAATCGTCACTATATATATATAGATATATATATATAGATATATATATATATCTATATATCTGATATATATGTCTATCTATATATATATCTCTCTATATAGATATATCTATCTCTCTAGAGAGATATATATATATATATCTATATCTATATCTATATATATATATATATATATATCTCTCTATATATATATATATATATATATATATATATGCAAAGTTATGTATGATATTGCGTGATCAAGTGGGTCTATAGCTTTGCTTTTAAAGTTGAAAGGCTGGTAAAGTTCCTGATATCGTAAGGGACCTTATGCCATTGACTAAGTCCAGTAATGCTAAACGCGCGTTGCTTTGCCTCGGTTGCCTAGGTATGGCAGAGCGAGCAGCGATTGGTCGCCTTGGTCGCGTGACTGTTAGGTCCTTGATGAAACATGAGGAATGATAGGTTCTTTGATATGCTATGGAGCGATGTTATGAACAGCTTTATACACGATGTCTTGCACATTATTCTCTGCTATTCTGGAAGTCAACGAAGTTCATACAAGACAGGGGTGATGTTGTCATATCTAGAATGCCTAATTATGATTCGTGCTGATATTATTTGTATGTGTAGCCAACGATTAATGAGTGTTGCTGATAGTCCACACAGCAATTAGTTGAAGTAGTCCAACTTTGGAGGTTATGATGGCATGCACAATACATTCTAGCGATTGTCTATATCAACATATGTCCGGATCTTGCAGGTGCTGTGGATAAGAAAGACTGAAGTTTTGCAGATGGATGAGATGTGTGCTTCCATCGATGCATGGTGGTCCATCAGGATGTTTGTGACAGTAAAAGTAGGGCAATCTGATGGCTAATGATGTTGAGAGATGGCAGGTTAAATGTCTTGACATGTACAGCGACGATATGAGGAGAAATTCGGTTTGACTCTCTTTCGGCTCGAGATGATGTTGACACATCCACTGCTGAACAGTCAATTCCAGGATGGCCGGGTTCTGGTCAAGTATAAAGTCTTGGACATACGATCATATTTTGCACACTGACCACGGGTTCAAGAAGCGCAGACTTAGTCTATCACCGGGCAACTCAGCTAATTCTATTTGTCCATATTATTTAGTTTAGGATATTGGTGCCAAATGCACATACTGAGGCACAGGTTAGCTGATTGTTTGTGCTCCATTTAGATAAGAAGGCTTGCTGTTGCAATGGTTGCTGACATGGTTGTCTCTGCTGTTCCTGATTAAGACATCCCTGAAATGTGTCAGCCTGGGTACTTTGTTGTCTCTCGAGAAGAGCTAGCTTTTTCTGGATAAGCTTGAGCATATCTTAAATGTCTGATTTAAGTGCTCACTAGTGGCATACTGGGAGTAGTTATCCCATGTTCCCACATGATTTGTGTTGGAGATTGTTGGCTAGAGCGTGCTACCTCGGCATATGTCAGGGAATATTGGTTAATTTCGCTATGCCCATGATAATTTGGAGTAAGCTGGGATTGGTTGAAATATGAATGTGGCTTAAGTGCAGTCTCAGTTTAAGGGTGTCTTGTTTCTTTTAGATGAACAAATTTGTAGTCAATAATGAGTCTTTGAGGGAAGAAATTACATGATTTCCCCATCCTCTAGTTGCATTATCCCCGAAGCCGGTGTATTTCCTGCATTGTTCAAGATAGGAGAATTTACAGTTTTTCCCATTAATCCGTGTTTGCATCTGCCTTTTTTGTACGCTGCTGCATCTTTGGTCACGGTTGATGTAGCTTTTGCCTGAGCGACGAGGACGTCATCCGGCTGACGAGTTCACGATCTGTTGTACATGGCTATGTGGCTGCCATCTTGATTTGGTGTGTTCGCTTTGTTCTCATCCCTGTCACTTTGAGTTGCTCTATTTGCAACTCGTTGCTTGAGTGCTGAACAACTGAATAACTCAGAAAGCGTGCTCTCCATATTTTCGCCCCTTGACTTGGCTTCACATTTAGTATCTGCCTCATTATGCATTCATGAGTCTAGCTAAATGAATATTTACACGGGGATCTTTGCAATTGGTGATAACTCATGGGTACGTTAATAACAGTCGATAAATGTGAGATAGAAGGTTATGATAGACATTTACCTTGGAATGAGATGGTGAGCATAAAACACCAGAGGGTTCAGCATGTAACTTGAGGTAGTTTCGGGTCGGAGCTTGTGGTTTGGCAGGATCATTTGACAGGAGCTGTAGTGAGCGCTAGATAATATAAAAAGGTGGTGATGTAGTGAGAACTGGAATAGCGTAGGACAATAGAAAGAGCGTAAGGGCGTTCGAGGCGTTACCTAGCGCGATGATCGTGATGGGGTGAATGGCGGGGCTGCAAAGGGTCATTTGCAAAAGGAATGATTTGAATATGATCCCTAGACACGGACAATGACGCTTGTGATCGTATCAGACATGGTTTTATGTGATTGCCACGTGTTTTTGAGGTCCAAGCAGGTTGTGTTGTGGGGAAATAATTCGGTATGGCGTGAGCTAGGCATCGAATGTGAGCTTGGTTGCATGCAATGTGGGTGAGGGTGGGGGGAGGGGGGGGGGTAGCAACAATAGGGACACAGCAATCTAGGGAAGATAGAGTACCTCTTGGCTTTTGCTTTCATTAGAGGATTAAGATATCCTAGCCTTACTTCATGGTGCCTCCGAGTGTTAGGAGAGCAGAAGTCAATACGATGTTGCGAAAATGCTTTCGTTCAGCCGTCTGGCGTGAGATATGAACAGTAGACTGGTCATAGTGAACGAACTAGGAGATGGTTTCAAAAGTGCAGTTTATTACTAATGTAAAATTGAGTACATGAGCGGAAGTGAAAGGAGAGAGTTGCATTGATAAAGCACCATTTGAAAAATTCAATAGATAATGAATTGCTTTTTGTTTTACTGTGGCAGGTGTGAGGGTGTCAATGATTGGTCTGGCAAGTAGCTATGCACCATTCGCATTTAGGCATTATCAATGGTTACTGATAAAGCGTTAGACACCTGAGGCAGCCTAAGATAAACACTAATCCGATGGTGCCTTGGTTTATATAGGCCTGGCTCCCTGGCGCACGTACGTCGACACTATGCAGGTCGGCCTCCAATGTACGCATTCCATGCAACAGTAAACTGCGCATGACTCCTCGCTAACATTAGGTGTTTATTTCAAAACCTATGAAGAGTATAATCAAGCAAAGAACTCAACAATATCAAAGATTGATAGCAATGCAAAATAGAGCGTTAACGCTCACTATAGAAACGTCGAATAAATATGTAAACATAATTGAAACAACAGGTCCATTATCACCTACCTATGGATAGGCTAATCAATAATAACACATTTTAGGTTCAAACAATCATAAATGAAGATGCAGCTGTGTAAGATGCGTCCTGCTTGGGTATTGAAACTGAAATTAGCACCGGCGTTGGTTAACTCACAGCTAATATATATGACAAGAGGACAATTTCGCGCTAAGAACATATGCATTATCGCTGACACTGCAATTGTCTGATGGCATCGACCTTTTCTTATCTTGAAAATTGTTTTCATGTGAGTTTTTTTGACTGAAAAAGCAATTCGACTTTTGTAAAGTAAATATAATTCAATGACAGGGTTTTAGTCAAAGTATACCTTGAACGATCAACGCGTACAATAAATTCTATCGCACAGCTGTTATTCCCGCCTGCATCTCATCCAGGGCTGTCGCTATACATCCACAGCTGTCTCATGTGATGTCACCATATATGAATACCTCTTACAGAGTGAATAGCGTTCTGAATTATTGGTCAATAACTGTTTAAGTCGAGGTAGTTCCGGATGGGGAGATTCCAGGCGATCGTTTGAAATCTAGCTTACTAGTTATTTTATATTAATCTCATCGGAAAATTAGATGTGTTTTGATTGGTTGCTAGTTGCCAATATATTGTGTGATGCCCGTAAGACTGACAGGGGAAGCGACCAAGACAGTCCCGGCCTTATTGCCAGGGGAGAGGTCAAAGTAGGGCAGTGCCATTGGTATGATTGGTTATTGTTTCAATATTGATATATAGACCTAGAACGTATTTTCAAGTGATGTAAAATTGATTTAGCCAGGGGTAACTATCTCCAGAGATATGTCTAATATAACACCAATGTGGTGATCCAGTGATATCCAGCTCATGAGATGTGTCTAATATTACACCAGTGTAGTGGTCCAATGATATCTAGCTCCAGAGATGTGTCTAATATTACACCAGTGTGGTGGTCCAGTGATATCCAGCTCATGCGATGTGTCTAATATTACACCAGTGTAGTGGTCCAATGATATCTAGCTCCAGAGATGTGTCTAATATTACACCAGTGTGGTGGTCCAGTGATATCCAGCTCCAGAGATGTGTCTAATATTACACCAGTGTGGTGGTCACGCTAGTCAAACTTGTTTACTACCCCTGTGTCGTGTCGCAATCTGTGGTGTGGGATGTGCGACACGCGCTTGAGGATGTTAATGAAAGAACACGAACTTCAGGCGTAGGGTTTAGAAGAAACTTAAACTTTATTGATAACTATGACTTTAGAATTTAATATGGAACTTTGCCTAAAAGATGGAGAGAGAAGTGTCGAGCTCGGAGGCCAGGGTAGAACTCAATTTTAAAGGTTAAAACGATTCCCTCAACGACTCAGGTACGCTATCCCAATTCTCATTGGACATGCCGTAGCCTGGTCAGAGGACTGGGGGATGGGCGTGGCTATTAAATATGGGGTATGAATGAGCAGAGGGGGTGAGGTGACACGAAGGTCACTCGTGGGCATGACTGAGAGGGGCCCGTTATGACGATGGACAAGGTTGTGGCATAATGTACTACTGACACTCAACACCTGCCATATTCTAGTGCAGGATGTCTATGGTTATGACAATAGGCTCTCTCATCAGATGACAACTCATTGGTTCAAATAATCTTCTTATAAAGAGGTAGTAAGGGCCTTCAATGAGTTCTTGAGGCCTTATCATGCTGGTTCTGTCCCGTATCACTATACTTTTGTTGGCAGCATTCGTTGGTGACAGAGGGTCAGCTACTCGACGGACTTTTTATCTCGGTTATCAGTCCGACTAGTTACAGTATCGTCACAATTAACTATTAAGTCATGGGTAGATACAAATGTAATTTGTGTAACATGTGAACATTTTGAGTAGCCGGATGGAGATATGTCCGTTGTTTTGTCGAGTTTAGTTGGCATTTTACCTGTATTATCTTTGTTTATTTAAGGACAACACTAACTAGAAATGCATGTTTTTTTACTAGCCGTCGCAAATTACCCTATAACTACCTTTAATTTATTTATGGTTCCTCTGACAACACATTTTCCGATAAAATGGAAATATATTTGGCTATTATCAAACTGCAAGAGATTTCTTATCCCAGCCCTTAACTTCAGAAGCATGATGGGAACCTTATCTAGCATGTTTTGGGTTGCACTGACCGGATCTGGGTGGTCATAAATTGTATTGTAGATACCACAATTGCCAGACTGTATGCCCATGTAACCGTCTACATAAATCATCCTGCCACTGGGACCTCCGTCCAGTATACACTCGGCCCAAAAGGGCGATTTGAAGGAAATAGGCTATAGGATAATGATAAATGCCGATGTGGAAGACTAAAGCCGCCGTTGCTTCAATCGTCTACACATGCATTATCATGAATGTAGAGCTCTATATAAATGATGGCGCGTTCTTTAGCATTCTCCATGGAGTGTGAGGCCTGGCACTGCCCTGTCATTGGATGTAGTCCTGCCACATGTGTGGTCGACATGCTGGAGGACCCCTGACTGACTGTTTGATACGAACAGACCTACACGAACGTCTCGACCATCTACAACCAAGTTGTCAGGTCAGTGCGAGGCGCAGCTGGGTTTGAGCATGTCACGCACTCGGCGTGTCAGACTGTGCTGCGGCTTTGCTCAGGCTTGGCCCAATCCAACAAGAAAACCGGGCAAGCCCAGTTGTACAAATGAAGGCCGACCTAAGTAATTACGATTTCACGGGTATATAGCAGTAAGCAGCACTTGGCACAAGAGGAGACGAGCTCAGCCTACTCCATAGAGGCAGAATAAAAGCCGGCGTTTGAGGTTTTGTCTTTCATCTACATGGTAATGAGTAGTGTGATCTTCACTGTTTTAGTTAGACCACCTTTCTCGAAACAAAAAGACACCTCAAAAAGCTACTGACCATCATGCGACACTACATCAGAAAATGACGTCCTCCATTTTGTAACTGGTGGACGTTCCTACATAACCCAGCTCCTCTCATCCACTGTGGTTTGTTGGAATGGTTTTACGATCAGTATGCATGTATCCATCCATGCACGTGTGTCTGTAAGTACGTCTGTATGTATGTGTACATATATGTATGCATGTATGTTTGATTACAACAAGAATACATGCTCAACCCGTATCACTATAATTACTGGGATATCGGGTGTGCATAGACCAAACACAATCACAACATCGACTTACAGATGTATATGTATGCATTTATGTCAAAAGTTTTCGGTCAATCTTGCAATGTACTTATATAACGGTAGCTCAGGGTCAAGTTATGTGTTGTAATAGCCTCTAGCTCTTCGCTACCGTGAAATTCCAAGTATAATCAGAAAATCATTCCGCTGTGTAATCAGCACTTTCCTCCCGAACGTTTATCCTGCTATGCAGGTAATGAAAATGATAACTTAAGCTCATGGTGTGATAACCTACGCCGTTCCGAGATCCGACAGGGAGTGCAAAGTTAAATGAGGAGCAAGTACATTCATCCTTTTCTACCTGTTTTTGTAGGCACATAAATTTAGACTCCAGTCACATGACAGGCCACTTGCGACAGAGACACGTTAGACATAATCATGTGGCTGGATGCCGATATATGACAAGACTACCAGTGTATTCCAGAAGAAAATTTATTGAAAAGCCGAACAAAGATCACCCCTTTGACGTGAGAAAAAGCTGATAAAGGGTTCTACAATTTGGCATAAATATAAGTGTAACAGGGGTCATAACATGCGACCAAAAAAATGCGAGAGTTAATGTGGGCTGATTAAACCCTTGCGCCATTTCTTGTTATTGAACGCTCAAGTAGAATGTAGGCAATATCACCTCAATCACGCTTCTCCCGTGGTCACGCTCAACTTGGATCTGGTTTAATGAAAGGCACTTAACTTTAGTGCGTAAGCTGTTGTTTTGACGGCTCGTTCAAGGACATCTGACGGCAGCACATTTCTGACATTGCCAGCCAAGCTTATCTAGCTCATAATGTCAAGTTAATCACAAGTAGTGAGATTCGATGCAAACAAAATACTATTCACCCACAATGATTACATAATTTTTAGTTGAATATAACATAATTCCGAAACGAACTAACTATTGATATTACGGCTAGAGCCTAATAGCGTTACGGCGTACAGCGAAGGGGGCTGGCACAGCAGCCTGACATGACTATTCATACTTATCATTGCCACATAACGGTTACTCACTGCTGTCATCATTTGACTCCTTTGAAAGCATTATTCGAAAAGCGATTCATACATCATTTGCGCTTGAATTGCAACTGTCGCTGTCTATGAACGAAATACACACAATAATCTTGAGCAGCTCTCAATAATGCAAAGTAGCAATATAAACATCAATATAAAGCAATTACTCATAGCTCCGTTACAACAAATCCCTTGGACGCTAAACCAGTACCGGATGAATTGCCAGGCGAACTCCATTGATCCGAGCCGCCACTGATCTGCTACTGGAACTAAACATGTAATCGTTGTTTGACTCTCAAGGCAGTAATAACAATGTAATTTGCAAGCCTCTAAACATTAAACTTTCCGTTACGAACACAGACCTATCATTGTAACAATTGTCCAACCGATCCCCTGCAACAGCAATGCTTTTGCGGAGCTTCTGCGGCGTGAATGCCAATCATATTGCCGTCTTATTTGTCTGACGCCAGCACAAGGTGCAGAATGTGATTCTATCTTGATAAGAGCTCAGATAGCTGACCGATATTCTATTTATACGCATATCGGCCACATTTCACAAACGCTTTTAAGGTGACCCAGAATAAAACCGAGCGCAAGCACTCTTCGATCAATAGAACAGATCCACGTGCATACCACACAATTCAAAGCAGTCAATGTTGAAACAGCCATCTGCCTAATCTAATCCGCTGCAGCACTAGGTACAGCAATAGTTAATCAAGGCATAACACGCGCATAGGATCACATGGGGCGATTGAAATTGCAATTGTATCTCAATTCTGTTACAGCATAAGCTATGCTGGAAACAACCTTGTGTATTTATATACCATTTCAATAGCGGGTCTTTGTGATAAGTGTCCACGCGTACAGAGTGCTGCCACGCGCCATTGTAAACCAGGTCACCTCATTGGCTGATCGATAGAAATAGCAGATAAATCCGATTTACTGGAATTGAGACTGGAGCGTATGGTAAATTAAAGCTGCATATATATGAATCTGCCAACTATCATAGCCGAATTGATTCGCCCCAACAATCAAGTTAAGTGACTCAATCATGTATTTGGTAAACTAGGTAAGCACGTCCCTTTATCAAATTCGTCTATATTGCGATGCAAACGTCCTCCTGGGTATTCAAGCGTTCGAATACCGATGGAGCGATAGAAGCCTTTTTGGCCTGTCAGCACCTGTTTACATAGCGTGTGAACCGACTGTCGGAATATAGTTGTAACCACATACCTGATACAAACCACTAAAAATGTCTGCTCAAAATAGATTTTCACGACAAAAGTCTGAACCTTGTCACATTTATTTGTGTACGACATGCCATGGTAGCTGCTACATGCGAGTCGTCAATCACAAGAACTTTCAAAATGCTATGCAATATGGCACAACACGGATCAACATGAGCGAAATGAAGCAGGTAATGAATACAACATACGTTCATTCACTGAAAATAAAAATGACCCGGTACATTCTAATCCCAGAGAACAGCTTACCGGCGATAACAGACGACATCAGATCCCCGAGCAATCAAAGAGCAGACTCGATATGATATCTAAAACAATTTCATTCGACTGCTTTGCTCAATATTATATTTGCTATGTTTTTGGTTATTCACCACCTGTCCCTCAACCGTGCCTGTACGAATTGACCCGTCTTCTGTTCATTCAACCAAATACTGTTTGTTATCAAATGTGATTGGAGGGTTTAGGGGGCGGGGCGGAATCTCTATCATGTTTAAAGCTTATATATGATGCTTTGGGCGCTTGACAACCAATGTTAAAATTATTGGCTCGCACTAGCACTAATATAATAACCATGAACTTATGTAGATTGTTGAAGGTGTGAGAGCCTTTGTCAAATTATCTGCGGACCGTTTGTATCGATATAATACAAATAAAGATGGAGTGTAATAAGTCAGTTAATAAATGATATTTGCAAAATGAACGACTTTATCTTGTCCGAAGATTCTGCTCAAACAGAAATGGGCATGACCGGTAAATGTGTCACATGGTCATCAGCAAATATCTCGCGCAAAATCGCTTGAATTCGATGGTCGAGTTTCACATGTTAATTTGCTTTGATACGCAACATAAATTATCATGTTCTAAAAAACCACTATCGAAATTAAGTATGAATATAATAGAATACGTACAACTGGATAAACACGAGCCCAAACGCTCAAACGTCACGACCACGGTTCCAAAACACGTAACATTATGATTTAAGCCATGTTGAACAAATTGAGTTGCTTACACTTAGTTGCGCTTAGGCTTAGCTGTTTGACAGTGATTTTGAGAGCATTACAAGTCCTATATTACGTGGTACAGAGTACATAATGGTTCTAAAGTGCGTTATAAACAAGGGCTTTATATGCAGCTGATCTTAAAATACCTAGTACATGGATAGGTTGATAACACATATTTGTTAAATTAATACTCTGTTGCTGTCTGTGTCATTCGAGAATAAACTGATATGTCAAGGATCCATTCGATTGACGCAAATCTGTACTCAACAATGCCACTTCAAGGAGTGCAAAGAATATAACGTTTTTCCACGTCTGTGTTGTTAGGATTTAAATGCAGTCTTCTTACACCGGTCCCTCCTCTCCCTCAATTGCATTCAATATGCAGTGGATGATTGATACGAGCTTATGAGATCTCCTAGGCCACTGGAGATGGAATTCGGAAAATCAAATCCCTGCATAATAGATTAACCCCAGTAATCGCTGATCGACGATTTGCCGTTTCATAAGCTGCAAAGTTATATTACATTCCAGTCGCTATGTGGTAACCACATTCACTGGGCGATGCTTCAACAACGGATATGTCTACCATTGTGGTTATTGGGTTTTTATCGCCAACTATGAGACACTGAAAGATCATATCGCATAAATTAAAACTCGCTATAAGCATGAATTACCATTACCGCATATTGTTACCACGCATGATAGCTGCTCTATATACGATAGGTTGCTGATTCAAACCATACACACCCAGCTGTACACACCTTTCCATTGGTTACTAGCGACGGTTTTGACAAGTTGAGCTGGCTGTGCGTGTGCAATTAAACAACAACAACAAAGCCTGCAGCCTTAAAACAATACCGAAGCTGGCCGATTTTATAATTCTTTTGCGCATTTATGCCAATGCCAAAGTATTACAGCGGTTTAAAGACAATTATTATTCATCATTTGAGTAAAGTTCATTTACAATTACACTGCACTGCACTCAATGCAACATCCCAGCACACCTTATCCGGCAGTGAAACATTGAAAACCTTGCTCCAATTGATCCAATCGAGTTTACTTCTTCTACACGGAACCATTTCGTAGCTATTCAGGAAATTGAATGTGCCCACGCGGACTTCGAACGACACAAAATGGACCCATTGACCTAATTCGAAATTATCCAGTTTTGTATTGCATGCATTAACAATTGCGTTATGCGGCTAACTCGATCACTGGGCGTTTAAATCAATATTAAAATGCCAAAACTCACTTCGACGGCACATCATTTGGGAGAATAGCACACACAACATCGACTAGTAAGGTTACTCAGGTTGGAGCTGATGAGGGGCATTTTTGAATGTGCGCGACTGGCACACAAATTACCCCATTACTTTGCATGCGCTCAAATATAATGTATGCACCTTTAGCCAGCCTGCCGCCAACCTTTCGTAGAATTGGATCCACGAAATAATATACCGCTACGTCCACATAAAGGCAATGCACCTTTTATTTCAGAATTTATTAAATCTGAGTAACGTACCAAAATAATCTTCCACGAATGTTTTCCTTAGATTATAAATATTAGAGCAAATTCACGTTTTAGCAACTAACCATTTAAAATAACCTGCAAATCTCAATATCAGACCTACAGCAACGACCAAACATACTTTGACGCAAATGATAAAAATATGTGTACAACATGGGTGTTACATATATTTGTATGAAGTATTAAATATATATATATATGTATACATATATATATATACAAATACATATATATATATAAATACATTTATGTAGTTATATGCATATATATATGTATGCAGATATATATGTATATATATGTATATATATATTTTATATATATATATACATATATATATATATATACATTGATATGTATATAAAATGTAAATAGATTTATATATATATATCTATCATATATATATTTATATATTTATATATATATGTATGTATATCTATATATATATATATATCTATATATATATAGATATATATATATATATATAGATATATATATATATCTATATCTATATATATATATATCTATATATATATCTCTCTCTATATATATATATATATATATATATATATATATATATCTATATATATGTGTGTGTGTGTGTGTGTGTCACGCATACAGCATTTTCGGATCAATTGCGCTATTTTCACAGGAGGTAATGAGAGTCAGCAGAGGATTAAATCAATGCGAACAGGCCAGTAAGTTCCTGGGTGACTTTATGCAATGGATTCATTACTGCATGGGGCACCATTATCCTCAGGAGGTAGGCTTTATCGCGTAAAATCAATGTGCCTGAGATTATTTTCCCATTGCAGCGGTGATTGCCTCCGAGAGCACTTAAAGTGATGTGACGTCTGACTATATTTATAACTGTGTGAATATATGCCAAGCCTAATATCAGAGTTATTCACCGGTTTTACTTGTTTAAGGATGTCATCAAAATATTTTTCTATATCTTCAGTTCGGTTAACTTTTTAAGATAGATGGTTTTAGATTCATCGTTATGATGAATCATTGTTCCAGTCAAATATTTTGCAAATGTTAAGTACGTCGCATATGTGCACTATCGACGCGGATTGCTTCTATAATCGAAGACAAAATTATGCAACAACGGGTTTACATACATAACAGGAGGAGGAGAATTTGCGACTTAATTGTCGTTCCGGGTAGCCGGGTTTTCAACTGTCGATATTGACCATGTACACACGATTGTCTCAATACATATATGTGTCAATTTCTGCTTACAACGGGAGATCTCAAAGCGGCAGGACCTAACACCTAGAATGATGACCACGTGAGTTCAGTGAGAATCACTTGTCTTTCCTAAGGTAGACGATTAGTTAAAGACAACGGCGCGTACACAGAGATATTAACTGATTAAACAAATCGCTGATTAACGGAAAAACCTCGCATGGGCGAGAACGATGGTAAATAACATAAGCCGATACCAAGATCGGTTGAAAATTTACATTGATGGACTGAGAGTTGCGTAGTTTACCAAAATCTATATCATGTATCTGGTGTAGTAGACGCATTCGTCTTGCGATGTTCAAAATGTAATAGATATGATCACATGAAATATCGATCAAACGATAGCGTGGATGATCCATCGTACACGGAAAGGTTGGAGAATTTTATATTTTTATGTTATATGAGTCCTCTCCATATATCCATTCAATCATTGTGATGATTTGGCTGAGGTTGGATCTATTGTATACGGCATCTCCTGCATACCTGTCCAATAACTATAAGCTTAACACGACGTGAAACCCTTTTAAATATGACAATGATGAAATCAATAATCTAATGAAACAAATTGAGAAAATGGTGATTCAGCAATTAACTATTACACAGGAGACGGCCTTGATAATAAGCTGAGTCATTTGAATTAACTTCCGAGCTATCTTACAGTAATGTGTTCGCAAATATTTTTTTGACCTAAATGCTTATTTACAATCATTCAATTATAATCTTTAAACCACAATAGAGCCGACAAATTTAGTGGATAATTTGTAAACATTGCCAAATGATTTTAAAATGATATACCGCAAAATGATGCTAATCCACTTATATTTCTTATGTTCTTGCCAAATACTAACGAAGCAGAAACTGAAAATATGTTTAGAGGTCTTAAATTGTCGAGTACAGGCAGCGACTATATAAGCAGCAAATTGTTAAAGGTTCACTTGCATATATTGTTAGTAAATGTTCTCAACCTTTCATTTAGCCAAGTGAACTTCAAATAGCTTCGGAAACGGCGGTATATAATAATCAGGATCAAACAGACATGAATAACAATCGACCACTATCAGAGCTACAATGCCTTTCAGAGATTATGGAACGGCTTCTGTGTAACCGACTATTACTGCTGGCATATTGATTTATGAATGCGGAATTATACACCGGACAGTGTCTTTCCTCGAGATTGCATGCACTTGGAATTATAAGATTAATATAATTCTACCTAGTTATCTACTTATCAATCTATCGACTTATCCATCTATCTACCTGCTTATATATATATATAAATATACTTATCTATCTACCTGCTTATATATCTATCTACTTATCTATCGACCCATCTAGTTATTCATCTATCTATGTATACAACCATTAGGTTCATTTTTATTCTAAAGCAGGATTTTACTGGTGTGAAAATGTTACATATTACATGCTAACAGCCAACAGAGACCGCATTCTATCATTAATTACATTTCCAAACATTGGTTAACGTTATAATACGGAATGAGACAGAACCATACATGCATGCATAAAATCGGGTGTCGCGTAATACAAACCACATGACATCTTAATTCAACATCCAAATGGGTCCAACACAAAGGACTGCATGGATTGGCATCCCATGGCTCACTAATTGTCCATTTTAATGTTCAACCGCTGCTACTATTAACGTCAATCACGGACGAGTTTGTTTACTCGTGGCAGAGAGAATGTGCGTTTGGAATGTTTTCATAACGCAACCCACGCCACGGTCTTTTCTGGACAACTAAACGTATAGAATCAGCCGCTACCCCATCACAATGGAGGAATCGTGTCCCCTCCCGCTTATTGGCTGCAGATTTAAATTAATAATCCTCATGGTACGCTGTATTAAGTTGTGTTCGGCTCAAATTGTAAAGGCACAAAATATTCGATCTATGTGAGTGTTTTCAGTTTTACTTCCCAGGAAAGATAGCAGCATAAATAAGAAAGACGCCATTACGTTCTAGGAATTGATGTGTGCGTTGTTGGTTAACGTACACGTCCTTGCTGTAAATAGTGGAACCATTGACATACTCACCGAGGCTTAAGTAACATGATATTCGGAATAATATTTGCCAATATCGTACCATGTAAATTATCGCATACATTCTTCTTACACTTGCGAGAATGACGCTATGCGCATTATATGGTGCGTGTAGTACATGTTGATTACTGCCAAACACATTCAGTACTATGCGGGGCGACTTCATCATTCTGACGAGTATTGGGGCCTAGTGGTATTTTTATAGTTCGAGCTATGGGCAATTGATGCATATTGGGTACATACGTGTTCCGTCCACGGGGTCATCTGAGCCATTCACGGAGAAGGCGGTGAAAAACCTCATTACAGAGCCGATATTCTCTCATAAATCATTAATGGACCGCTGATCAATTTATATAAAATGT
This sequence comes from Urechis unicinctus, assembly GCA_034190875.2. Classification (NCBI taxonomy): domain Eukaryota; kingdom Metazoa; phylum Annelida; class Polychaeta; order Xenopneusta; family Urechidae; genus Urechis; species Urechis unicinctus. The sequence continues at coordinate 3,161,278 of CM067358.1, read as the reverse complement.
ATGTTGCACTATATGCAAACTGAAACGCGCACAAAACGTGATAAAAGGTCACGAGGCCAATATTTACACATGCACTTTTATCATTTACGATGAATGTTGTTGTGTATGTTAATACAGGACTGTATGCGATGACTAATATAATACGTTCTACACTCGCAACTGTGGGCAGAGTTTGTTCGCAATTACTCAACACCGATAGCATCAGGCTACAATGATAGCACTGCGAAATTAAAGTCATTATTAGTATTAGCCTTAAACGATATATGACACTGTTTATTTAACTTGGCTAATGGGTGTTAATCGGTACATCATAATCAACCGACGAGGGAACGGCAACAATCAAGGCCAGCAACCTTTTAAGACGCGCTACAGGGGCTCCCTTTTCTTATCGTCCAAGGCACACATCATGTTGTTATGTATTTTAACGGGAGGAGTTTCTACTCTGTAGCCCTGCTAATAAGCATGTCCAAAGGCTCTGGTAGGGGGTAGTCCTAAATGTGGTCAATTAGACGTGCTGCTATTTCGTTCTGGAGTATTTTCGAAGCAAACGACGGATTGTAATACCTCAATATATGGTCATGTGATGGTTCCTTTAAAATGGGTGTCACCATGGCCTTTTCATGCAAGCTGGGATCCTGCCTGATGCGTGGGATCTATTGATCGTTTTGGTGATAAAAGGAGACAATTCATCAATGCCATGCGTAGTCAAGGAAGTGGGGAAATAGTCTATACTGCAGGTTAGTTTCCGATTTATCGTTTAATTTCCGTGTGAATTAAGATATGGCCATAATGTTTGTGATGCAAGTATTTGCTTGCTCTGGAGGTATAAATGGTGAAATATCGCTACCCGGGTACTGTCGATTTTTTTGCAAACTCTTTTGCATAAGTTTCATGCTCACTTGGTTTTGGCATAGGATTTTCTTTATTTGGTGTATAGTCTGCCGGCGGGCTTAACTGGTTTTCTTGGAGCAGATCCGAATAACGTTTGCGCTTTGCATCCTGTATCTGCTCTGCAGCAAGTTGCGTCTGCACCTATAAGATTCCTTTGTCAATAGTCAGCATGGTGTCTTCATTCTCTATTTGCTTCGTGAATTTCCTGTTCTGTAGGCCAAAGAGCAGGTCCCTCCGAAATAGAGAAACATTTTTTGTGAAGGAGCATACTACTCCAGTGAAATACAGGTCTGAGACTATGATATCACCTTTTAATGTGAACAGGTTATTAAAAGTTTTCCAGCAAACTAAATGCATTGTCAGCATTTTTCTGGAGAATAATTGCGCAACCAAGCTGCTAATGAAACTATCCGCAATATAATATGTGCAATAATTGGTCTGTGATTTGGATTTCAACCCTGCTCATTTTATTTGGTGGTGACGTGGTTAATGTAGCAACACCAACTACGAAGTATTAGGTACAATTTTGACATATCTACGTGTTTAGGTCGCTTAATTTATTCGAAATTAACATCTATGTATTGTTGTGCTTTAAATATATTCACGACATATGATGATGAGTGCATAACACATATAAAAACTATTCTTTTGGCTAATATGTAAGTCATATAATGTTATTTAACAAATTTCGCTGATGTGACTATACAAATTGCTGCGTTTTATTATAATTGGTAGAAGTTAATAAGACAAGAGTACCCATTAGCTAGCACCCATGTGGTGCTTACAACTCTCAAGCCTCACATATACTAAGTAATTGGTTAAAAACGTAATGGAATGAACGATTTGTGTAAATATTAGTATCAAACATTTATAAAACTGACTGGAAACCATGCCACCAGCTCGTTGATATCAAAGTATGCCAGACCAATATTTTGCCTGCGGAGTCAAAGCCACATAAGACGCCCAACTGGAAGTCTATTTAGTATTGGTCAAATTCTTCGCATAAGTAACCAGTATGGCAGTCCAAGTTGCCATATAAGCCGAGCCTCACAAAAGCGCGCTGAGGTATCGTTCGAACAACCAAATAGCAGGTCATATGGATGGGTGGTGGCTAGATAACATTTGTGTTGAGTATAATATAACATAGCAGGGTCAAGCAAATTCAATTCGCTTGCATATTATGTCGAGTTCTCACAACTTTTCACTTACCTGTCGTTTTACTAGTCATAGTGCAAGCAAACACATCAGCAGCAATAATGGTTTACCATCAGTTAGAGCTTCGGTTTAACTCAATCCAGAACTGTCTCCTGCTATTACCGAAACGATTCCGCATATTTGCTCACGAAAAATAACTATTCATGATAGTGGAATACATCACTAAATATTATTGATCAATTATCTGTAAAATAATCATTTCAAAATTAATCGCATAACATAATACAAAATACGAAAATTTTAACAAAGAATCAGCTACATATGCATAGCATGCTGAAACACGAGGAAATCATAAATGTAATAACTTATAAGTATGCGGGCACAAATTGCGCTATTTTTAGCGCAATCACACCTGAATATTCAATTTTTGAAATTGCTTTTAATTGTTTGTTGCTTGAGTAATGAAATGCAAACGCATGACAAATCAAACGGACGTTATGTTGCTTGCAATATATGCTCAGCCTGTTTAAATGCTGAAACTCTTTATAGTTAATGTCATTAGACGTTGTGAAAATCGCACGGTATAAGACTCTATACGTTACTAATACATTAGAAAACAATATAAATTAAATACGCAAATTCTACCTGTAGATGTCAACAATGTTAAATAGTATGCCTACGTGACGCGTATAATTTGCTCTCTTCATATATATGTCTTGCATTTGTTAAATGCAATATAGCTAGTTTATTCAGCTTTCTTGACCACAATGTTGCCAATGAACGTCTTTAGAAAATTTTATCTAAGAGAGAGAATTAACCCCTCTCAACTGGATGATGCATCATCTGGAAAGCAGGTGGCTAATAGTAATACAAATAAAATTCACTGGATAATAGCTCTTGCTTCCTTGCCCAGTTTTTTAAGCGTCGTGGGAGGTACTGGTTTAAGTGTGGTTGTGTCATTAACGGTTTGCCTTTCGCACCCCTGTTCATCTTAAGTCTTAACGCCAACCATTTGGTTTTAAACTTAATTATTAACCAAGGATATGACGATGTCTTAGCTTCCTAACTTGCACACCGACATCACCTTGGCTCTTTCGTCGTCCCTAGCATCACTGTATTGGGCGTGTTTGATCATCTTTCTATGTAGAGCGACTCTACTACGGCGACAATGGTCGATACTGGTGAAATATTCAATACGCAGATTCAAACGATAGCGCGCCAACCAAATAATGCAAGGTTGTCTTTGTGATGCGTATCACTTGCTTATTTCATCCGACCTTGAGAAAAAACTCATCTTGATGATACATCAACAGGTCGGCAGTTTGTTAGTGGCAGCAACAACTTTAAATAGATAATAGTTTTTTTCTCGCACAGTTTGCAAGAATAGCTTCGTTGGAGGTACTGGTGTAAGTGCGATTGCGCCATTGCCGGCTTCGTCTATCCCACCTCTGATCATCTGAGGTCTTAATGACAACTATTGGGTTTTAAACACAATGAGAAAATCTGGAAATAATAATATTAAAGCTTTCAACACAGCACATATGCTCATATATATATATATATATATATATATATATATATATATAGATATATATATATATATATATATATATATATAATATATATATATATATAAACATATATATATATATATATATATATGTATACATATTTATACGAATGCAACTCTTTTGATACAATCGACCTACTATTTTGGCACACAGTCATATCTTGGCACACGATCGGAGTGCCAGAATAGTCAAGAGCTTTTTGAGAGCTTTGTTCTGCAAATGTTTATTTAAAATTTGTGTTACCTGGTAATTTATCTCCATTCACATTCATCCATTGCAAGACTTTAACCCTTGCATCGCGCAGGTGGTAGTTCGGCACGTTGGAAAAATTTTATATATTGGACTGACGACCATTTTGGTACTTTGGCATTTAACAGCTTGTTTCTGATTATTATCCGATATATCATAATCCCAACTTCTGATATATTGCTTAGAATTACTTCCTTCACAAATATATTCCATCCACGTGACATTCGACAGAGGGAATTAAAAATACATATATTTGGTCTCGTCGTTTTCCAATTATATATATTCGCCCTGAAAACCGAAACCTCTTGCTTTGAAGTTGCGTTGCGGGCCGAGAATATCTTACGATTTGGTAAGCAATAACAACAACTCTTGAATATATTATGGCGTTATTTAAGACACTTATACCCAAGTCAACCAGATGATAGCGAAAAAATATATATCATGTCGCTAAAGTGTATTCGATAACCTGGGTTCTTAGCCTTGGCTTTCTAATATCCCCCAAGTGACATTTTGTGATTGATCTAAATCATGACAACGCTGGTTCGATAGATTGGATATATTGTGCAGTATACTCAATCTGACATATCAATGAAATCTGGTCAATGTTGAGGTGCTTTAGCTATGTGGAGTCAAGCCGGCCTTGGCTAATCGCTTCGCCAAATTTTGTTGGTTAGTCGCGTTTGTCATAATGTATGTATGTATGTATGTAAAAAAAAATTTCCAATCGTAAGGCGTCAATAAAGCGCAACAAACGGAGAGGTTTCGATTCGACATTGATCTGAAACTTATGTCAAGGTAATCGAATAAGTGAAAAACTAGTATCTCGAATAACTCCGTTAATTACTAATCATCATTAATTTTTAAGACTAGTATCTCGAATAACTCCGTTAATTACTAATCATCAATAATTTTTAAGACTTTGATATATAATGTTATAAATCCTATTGGCCTTTGAAGTCACGTGTGTCTTATCGATCAGTGTTAACTTGAGCTGCATGAACTATTCGAATATATCTAACACGCCCGCGTGCTAACTCTCTAAACCTAGATAGTCCTTTGTCTGGTGCCGTAACGAGTAGGGGTGGTCCGGGGTAGCCCGAGTTAATGAGCCAATGTGGCTACACAAAATAATGAGATTTGCAATGAAAATTATAGCACCATTTGATTTCCCCCAAAAAAAATATTATGGGATTCACTGTCTGGATATTAGGCACCCGTTAGATGATAAACCCAGAGAATATGAGACATGCATGAGCAAATATATAAGGTCTGACCTTACATTTAAAGTCGCTCTTGATACAAGGATCGGGATAGGGTGAGCACCATGAGAGTATTGTACGAAGTTGGAAGTTTACTACAATATCCTGTGGTTATTCACATTTGCCACCCTCAAACGGTGACTTATTCATCAGCACACGATGACAACTGGATAACCTATGCGCTATCCTATGGTATTAATGTAACTACAAATTCGGACCAGAAGTACACGGTCAGACAGTAATTGAGGAAGAGATGACCTATGGGGTGTGTCAGGTGCTGCTACATGTGGTATCAAGATTAATATATAACAAGTCGAGCCCAGTTGATCGTTTCCTTTGCCATGGCACAAGTCGAACCCAATTATGTTCGATATCAGCAGAGATTAAACACCATGCATTCAATGCTAGCTGCTGTGATGTGATATGGTGTCACATAACCGAATAGTTCCGGTTTCGTTCTATGCAGATTACGCGCCAAGCACACGTGGTTAACCTACCCCCGCAAAAGATTCTACCCACCGCGGCTTGACTTGGCAAACATGATAAACTCATCTGGTTGTAAAGCTGTCGTATACTATCATTTGAATTAAACATTTACATTCGATTATTGCATCATCAAATGAGGTTGTTACGGCATAAATATGGCGAGACGGCAAATACGTCTGCAGGATCGCGGATCGTTAAACAAAATAATTTAAATTCATCTTGGCCTAGGTTTTTTATTTCTTAATTATTTGCACTTCATTGCTTCAGAACCAACAATATATGCAATACGTAAATTCAAACATGACACCGGAGCAATGTAACAATCATGAAATATACCTGATACAACTAAGACACATCTTGCTAACTTACCCGTAGCGATGCAAAAGACGTGCTTTGGTGTAACAACAGCTCGGTTATTGAATGATGATAGCTGTACGAGCAGCTCAATCGATAAAAACAAATGGAAAATTCGATACTTCAGACGCATTAGACCGAGTATTGCCAATTTGACCTCATGATATACCAAGTGCTTCTCTCTCTCTCTTTTATTTCTCTCTTTTTATCTTTTTTTCTCTCTCTCTCTCTCTCTCTCTCTCTCTCTCGCTCTCTCTCTCTCTCTCTCTCTCTCTCTCTCGCTCTCTCTCTCTCTCGCTCTCTCTCTCTCTCTCTCTCTCTCTCTCTCTCTCTCTCTCTCTCTCTCTCTCTCTCTCTCTCTCTCTCTCTCTCTCTCTCTCTCTCTCTCTCTCTCTCTCTCTCTCTCTCTCTCTCTCTCTCTCTCTCTCTCTCTGCAAAAACATGATATTCGTGGATTCCTTGGAATTCAGTGATTGACAGATAAACAAACGACGGAGAAGCCAATTTGTGATATGCAGCTCTCCTCTAGAAACTGTGACTTATCATGTCAATCTGGCAGATTATATTTGCACCATAGAGCACGAAACCATTAGGTGAGCTGTTGCACATTACCATACAGTGTCCATTTCCTAACCCCTCACATATAGACTTATGAAAATTAGAATACATAATAGAATACACCTAGTCGGAGGGATGAATTTCGTAAAAGACAACGCCCCTTAATTAGAAGAAGTTCTTTGCAAAACGAACAATGCATCGCATCGTTGAGATCTTCCTCAAAACAACATAATTAATATATAGCCTGGACAATCTGCAAATGAAACCAATATCAAATCTGACATCGTGTGCAATTTACATCTGTGATACCGTTATTATTGCTTTAATAACAGCCATTAAATTATGCCGATCACATCCGCGCACATCATCATCTAGGTTTCCTCGTTCGGGATCGCCCCTGTTATTTTATTTCGCCATGGTCCATCCCCGATATCACGCTCGATAATATAGCTGGTTATGACCCACGTTGAGTCTTTATGGCGGGTCATAAGCCATTAGGCCATAAACTCTTGCTTATTCATTTGTTGCAAACTTCAGAACAGGAAAATGTCTGCTGACATAAAACTTTTTGAATATCCTCATGTATAATATAATGCGGTAGGCATAATGTTGATATGTTTTCTGATCTCGATGGTTTTTACCACACTTCCGTTCAGTCTATGTAGATAAGCTTGTGCATTTATCGCCTAGCCATTACAGTGTTTGCAATACCAATATATGTGTCAACGACAAAATACTTTCGAACCAAACGGGTACTATGTCATCTAAGGAAGTTATTTACGGGTCACCTTAGTCTTCTTACATGCTATGTATGTACTAAAAGCATGAATCGTCTAATATGCATTGTAATAAATTGTTGCATGGAATTTATTATTTGTAAAATGCCGTCCAGGCAAGATGACGTTACAGTACAGACTTTGCATTGACAGATTGTTTTGAGCGCATGATGCATTCAATATAATGTTGCCATATTAGCTTCCACTTTCATGTTACGTTATCTACAAGAGTTATACAGAGTATGTTTTCTGGAAATCTACGAAGGCAACTTGCGAATTATTGAATAATATCCTAATATAGAATTATCTTGAGCATTAGGGTTAGCTTCTTAATGATATTGGTTTCAAATCGATTTACATGCAATAGTTATGTTTGATGAAGTTATTTACCTGATTACATGTGCTCCCCAGACATTAAAAAAACCATAATAACATTATTTATTTAAATCATAAGCATAATATTCTTAATGGTAGTTACTTTGTGTATGCATTATTTTTGTACTGCACAACCAGAAATATGTTCTCTTAAAACACTGATGTACCTTCAGTCACTCATGAACCAGAGCTGTGGAGGTTGCGGTGTCAGGTTTCCGAACATTGAGTGGCTACAGCTGAATGCAGTAGAATGTGTGAGCAAACACTAGTCCCTGACGCTTTACATTCACACTCCTAATATATGAATACGCTCAATATATTGAGGCTTACGTACTTTCCCAAATATGAACATATAATCTGACTATCAAAGAATATGTCAATTGATATTCGGTCTTTGGCGCCATTGAACAAAACTGAAGGCTTACGTATGCGAATTGCTTCTTTCCGAGGTGATGGGCGCTGAAATAAGACGAGACAGGTGCATTTTATTCGCGCCTACTCGGGTTTTATTTTTGTGTCTTACAATCAATCATGTATTCGTGCAGGAGTCAGGAAGCAGCACATTTATCAGGTAATTTATCAGAGCAGGGTTTCTCTCAATATGCTTGCAATATTACTAAATCATGGTTGACGCAGCGATCACTATTAGATTCGCATTAAAAGCTAAAGCTCGAGCATACATATTTTATATCGAATTGGAAATAGATTGTTAGCCCTTATTTGGCATTATACTGACTTCGGCATAACTGCACCGAATATTTCGGTATGCCAGGAACACATGAAGACACTTAGCATAGACTTTATCGCTTTCCTGGGCTGTGTGGGGATTATAACGCCGTCATCAGACGACAGTATGAAATCAACAAAGGCACATAGGATTGCTGCTTCGACGTCTCGGGTTCGGCGTCTGTTAAAGAGGCACAGTCATCTTATTGATTGATGTTTCCATGGCTCCGGAATAATTAGAGAATACATACATACATACATACATACATACATACATACATACATACATACATACATACATACATACATACATACACATACATACATACATACATACATACATACATACATACATACATACATACATACATACATACATACATACATACATACATACATACATACACATACATACATACATACATACATACATACATACATACATACATACATACATACATACATACATACATACATACATACATACATACATATTACATGCCTACATATTTACAAACATACATACATACATGTATATATATACATACATGAATACAAATGTACATAAATATATACATACGCTGTTGAACTGTTGTTCCCATGGCATTGTCAACATATTGTGCATTGCTGCAAGTCTAACAATCTCTGTAGCAAGATGTTGTATACTTCCAGCGATCCTATCAATCCACAATCCACGAAAACTCGTATGTTGATGTTGCGAACGTGTTTAGCCTTCTTAAGGCAGATTCTATATGCCAGTTATTACTGGGATACGAGGTGAGTGTGTCCTTTCATTGTAATAGCATGTTATCCCTGATTCTACGATTAATGACGCCCAACGGCCTCGACCTGGAGTATATTAATTTTAAATTACACCATTAGTGTTTCTCTACTTGTCGGGCTGGCAGGGAAACACCTTGTAGGGTTATTTGTTCTACCGGAAATAGAGACAATACGCATGCTGCTAACAGCATGGGCGCAAGTGCTACCCATAACGAGAGTCATAACGAGCTGTCTGCTGTGTTCGCGCCCAGGCCATTCTGCCAAACATGCAGATAGCAATATTCGAGGTGATTCAAACGTCATCCAAAGAAAACTCTTCAAACTTGCAGGTTCATAGATTAGGTCTGTTGGCCATATTTCTTGCTCAGTGTCGCCGAAGAGCCTGGATAACTTTGGAAAACTCTTATAAATCACTGTCTACTGTCTTGCGTTATTTTGACTTAAAACCACAGGGTGTATCATCAATGAGAGGTGCTTTTCAATAAGATAATACCAATTCAGAAACCTTACAAGGCCATGCGCACAACGCACGAGAAGACTCTCATACTCACGATGTGAACATTAATGAACAAACCATTTACTTATGTGTACAGCCCGTTTACTTACTGATTTGGTTGAGCGAACGGTGCATTATTCATACACAAGGAGTTATTGGTTTTAATATAATTGTACATTAAATACAAGATATACCGCGCTATCGTTTTCTGTTAGATTGGTTGCTCTGTCAACTCAACCTAATATTGCGTGATGAACCAATAGGTCTATACATCATCAACGGGCCTACATTTGCAATGCAAATTAAAGCTGCTTCCGATAAAAGAAGTAATACACATCTCGGAGTTGAGTGCCTGATTATGAGGCGCTTGTTTTATTCCCTGAAAATGAGACACACATGAGCGTATTGCTTATATCTGACGACATCAGGACGGTGTTGGAGTGACATCCATGTTAATACAGTACGATGATGGAAGTAATATCACCATCCCAATGTACAACAAATAAGATTTTTTTATTTCAATTATCGGAGCCAAATGCGATTTTCGCAACGATTGAGACGTGCTCGCCAGACTGCGGACATGACACTCCTGAATGTGGTACGAAAAATCAATCAATGATATGCTGTTGATATATACATGGAGAGGAACACATGCGGTAGCTAATTACCAATCCTCACATATAATCTAATTATAGTTAATTCTGACATTGCCATTTGTACTCACCTCATTAGCGAAAGATGGTGCTTACCGCAATACGTTTTGCATTTGTGAAATCCACGTCCCCTTACATGTTTTGTGTTTGTAGTCGAAATATATGTGGAAACGACAAACATCAATTATAATAAGCAACGAGATAATATTAGTCAGGTAGTATGGAAATCACGGACGAAATGTGGGCCTCATCTCCGTCCCGCGTCGTTGGACAGACCTTTTGTGTTTAATAGCAGCATCAATTCTCTAACAGAGTTGTAGATTGCAACTGAGTGTTGCATAGTATCCATAAGCTATACGCGCCGTTCTACTAAGCATACCTCATGCTGTTAATGGCAATAATTGGTCTCTCAGCCTACATTAACAACGATAATCGGCCGTTGTATATTCAGACCAGTAACTAACAATTCGGATTCAAACCATCTCTTTGGACGGTCCTCAAAGACGTAATTCAATACTATGTTGGTTATGGCTATCCATGTTATGTGATGTAACAGGATGCCTCTAAGGCTCTTTATGGCATTGATAATATCAGTATTTGCATGCTGTTGCGCCAGCGAGGCAGGTGTCCTCCCACGGCGAAGATAATAATGAACATGTATACACGGCCACAATTGCAAGTCAAGGAAATGATAACATTTCGGACAGTTTTAGCTGTAAAATCGGCAGTGCAGTCTCCAATTTTTTGGGGGATCTTTATGTAGATGAACTGCCCACCCGTCTGTCCCACACTTAAGTTGGATGTCATATTGGTCATACATTTATTGGGGCACTTGGTTATGCTGATGATCTGTCGTTAGTTGCACCCTCATTAACCGCCGCCTAGATAATAATTGAATCATATGAGCAATTTGCCGCTGAGTATAGTGTCGTTTTCAACTAACCCAAGAACAATTTATGAGTTGTCAATGATAAAACGCGCGATGTGGATTTATCGGTGAATCGTGGCACTATTCCTATAAGGATAAATGTTTTGCGCCTTGGTACTTTTTTCGGTACGGACTCTAATGCTTATAATATGAATGGTAGCTTGCTCTAATTTAGTGTCACATACACATCTGTTGATTAAATGGTTTGAGACTTTTAATGTGAGATACAAAGTAAGTAAGAGTTTGTACATGTTTGTATTTCACTTCTTAATGGAGTATAGACCACCAACCCATCGAATGCTAATGCCGAACTAGGCGAAAATATTTTACGGGCGTCTGGTAGCTCCATCAACAAACGCATTCAATATACCCACATATCTTGACGGGTCAACAACCAATCAATAATCAATTATTGAAGCGCTATATCATGTTTCTATGTAAATACATAAACAGTAGTAAAAATGTGTTGTCCTTTGCTATCACTGTTGCTTGCAATTTAAGAATTTTAATTCCCACCATTAGTGTCAGCGATAACGCTACGTTCTCTGAAGAAAATAAATCGAAAAAGTACCTACTCAGGTTGAATGAGAACATTAATATTTAAACACTACTTTATTATTAACAGAGCTCATTCTGGTACTGAAATTAACGAGCTCCACTCGACAATTTTCACAATATAATGTTATTCGCTACTTCGTTCCTGCACTGATTCTTTACATATCTGTAAGTTTATATGTGCGAAATAAATGGGAGGCAGATGAGATGGGGTTGGGATTGGAGAGGAAAAGGGTAGAGATATTGATGATTTATATAGTATTTGTCAATATTGGCAAATTTTATATGCACGTATATATCTATAAATATATATATATATATACATATATATATATATATATATATTATATATATATATATATATATATATATATATATATATATATATATATATATATATATATATATATATATATATATATATATATATATATATATATATATTAGCTCAACAAAATAGGTGAATATTGTGAAGAATCGGCATTGCTCAGACGATGACACTATTCAGTCGTTGAACTTCTGATGTTTTCGTCGACTGCTGTGGCTTATGCGTCACACTGTGGGACCACGCATAATTGCCATAGTACTACACCTACTTCTTGATTTAAAATCTGGTAA
>CM067358.1:3096345-3138845 GCA_034190875.2 Urechis unicinctus | reverse complement strand
ATGTATATGTTGGCATTGTGGCAACCAACTACGTGCTGGATGGTGCTCTATCCGTCTGATCATACTAGGTGTATATAACAGGAGGCGGGGTGGCAAGAGGGTACTTAACATTAGTATATTCAGTCAAATCCTCGTCTATTGGCCTGATGCAATACATAATCCAGCGCACAGCACTCTGCATGAATCAAATAGACGCGACTGTATTATTTGGGGAATATCAGATGACATTGGGTATTAATCCGTTGGCACTGCATGTGCAACTAAATCATTAATTAAGTGTCTTCTTTGTATTGATGATAGGATTATGAGTTAGTTATTGATGGCAATTTCGGTGCAAATGCCCTCTAGCTAGACGGGCATTGTTCCAAGGCATGTTCTCCCTTCTTGTCAATATCCAGGTTCATAAACAATCTATGGTTAATATCGATAATGTTAAACTATTTATTGTTTGTTTAGTTTTGTCATGATCACCTCCTATGACATGTCAGAGGTTAGGCTGGCTCTATGTATGCAACGTCGACTGGCAGATTGCTTTTCTCGATTACTATCCACCACTACTGAAACTTTTGCACACCCAGTAGGCAACATATTACGCTCAATACGCTGCAGTGTATAACTACCGTGCTGGTTATTTTGTGCATTAAGCATTCAAACATATAATTCGCAGCTTGTATAATTAAAGTAACGTTCAACTCGTTATTCACTTGTTTGCGAGCAAGGTAAACTGAGCAGTTGGCCGATACACATACTGGTGCATAGCGGTACATTTTGACAAATACTGTTAGCGCTGGTAAAATATTTATTTTTACAACAGTTTGGTCATGCTCAAAATCCTTAAATAAATGTCAAATTATATCCATCGCAGCAGTCCCACATTTGAGCTTAGAACTTAAACTGGGGCCATTATGACCGAATGTGACGCTACTCCCTTTCTTATTGTTCGGTCATACGTATGAGGTAATGTGTGGTGGTCAATGTCATTAACGGCATGTCATGTGAAATGAGAGTTGCGTGGGTGAAAATTGATTTTAGCTATTAAGAATAAATAGATCATATTTATATCAGTATTTCAGGATGCCATTTAAATATGCTGGCTACGTTTTTCATGTACTGTCTTCATTTTAGTGAAGCCAAGTGTGTTCGTTTCTGTTGCTTCATGAATATAACGCCAAATTCATGTGATTGTCGACATTTTCTTTACCGGGGATTATCAAGTAACTCTTTGCTGTGATATCTGACGGCAGCACAAACATGAATGTTTGCCATAGAATAAATGTATGTCGAATAAATGCTGAATATATATGATTCATGTAAGATTCATTTTGATGATTTAATGATTCGTCAATGAAATACTCCCGCAATTGAGTAGACGAACAACGGGATTGTTCAACTATATTTATTGCTGACGGTAACTATCACGAGTATTTGGTGTTGTTTTCTCAATAATCTCACATATTTTGAAGCAACAACCGTGGGTTTTGCAGCTTGAAGTGCTAACACCCTCTATGAATTACATGGCATATCATACTGTTTAACAAATTAGGCGTTGTCGCGACAAGGTTCCAGTAGTAGATGATTACGTATATGCATATTATAGCTCTTGCCAAATCTCACTTGAGCATTTTTCGCATGCTATTTCTGTTATTGGCAATTAACACTTATAACAAGGCCTCTACAACTTACACACGCCTCATGGCATATCATGGTGTGTCTAATGTGTTACTTCACGTGGAGAGGTATAATCAGTCACCGCTAACTAGACCACACATCAACTCCATGTGCATTAAACCCTCATTTACTAAGTGGGTATAATGCAGGGAACATTATCCTGCGACAAACAAATCACGAAGCTTGATACCGAAGTAAAACGAAGCCACTAATGTCCACAAAGACACGCTTTTTTGCACATTGAAACAGTCGAGTACTCTGGCATTTTATTGCTTGATAACTACGGTGATGCTGTATTAAATGTTGTTATGCAGTGTTAAGTAAGTTTGTGAGCGCGTTGTAGCCACATTTATATCAATAAACACTTTGGTGATATTATGTCCGCTGGGATGTTGATATCAATCCAATCTAGATCCATCGTGGTAAACGCCCTGTTCAAATGGCGCCTAAGGCAAATCCTTAGCATTTATTTCTATGGAAAAAACACGAAGCATAACAAAACATTGAACTGTTCAGCAAAGAGAATAACAACAAGACTCTTTGTGTCTATCTGGCATTTTAATAATTGTAAAATAAGTGAGCTTTATTTTAGAAAATGTGGCCAATAACAACAACAATTAGAACATGTTTGCGTCGTATTAAAATGTGCACGCTGTATCGCTTGCAAATCAGCTCGCTGACACAAAAGATAAATATCTATGAAAACACGTCACAATACCTCGATTGGCAAAATAGTAATTTGAGTTCAATCATTTGATCCAGGGTACATCTCGTAAGCGAGATGTATTTGTATGTATGATGCAAATTATGAGGGGGAGAGCATCTTTACTATCATCTCTAACATTCAAAACAATTTATATTTTCGAGCCAGTACAATACCGTAAACTACGACGTATTAAGGATAATGATACGGTAATCCCCAGTGATGACACTATGACATGCTTATGCAGAGGCTTAGCGAGTGTGCTTTTTGTCTTAATAGAACATAAGGAAGGTATTATTAAATCGTAACTGCATAAGAACGGCGGATGTGGCGGCTTCTCGTTCTGCAAGTCATTAAACGCGCCAGCAGAGCATAGCGGACGTAACAGAAGACGACTGGAGATATCGCAAGAAAAGAGCAAATAAGCGAATTTTACTAAATTGACACATTCGACACAGTTGTATAGGTGATATTTCGTGAAGCTGTTTAGATGATTTAGAAAAACATACAGTTGTATGACCACAATCATCGTCGATTTTGCAAGCAGTACAGAGTTGTACCAAGCAATGGTATTCGCATTGGCTGAGACTGATCATTTAGCTTCTAAACCTTCAAGTCAACGTCTCTTTCGGAATGGTAGTAAATAAAGCAATCCAGCAATCCCGGAAACAGATTTTAAAGTCTGAAAGTTTTATCGTAAGCATGTGAAATCGAGTTAAATGTTTACATTTGATTACACATTATTGTGACATTTCATGTCTTTTTCTACAAAAGAATTATAATGTTTTTTAAACTTTTGTAAATGTCTGTTATCTATCGTCTTAGCTTTATAATAGAATTTGTTCAAGAGTTATCCATATATAATCTTACCGTAATGGCCAAAACGGACTGTAAGGTCATTTCCTATGTAAGTTACCCGATAGCATTGGAGATGCTGAAGAACCTCTGCTTCTATAAAATCGAGATATTATGATTTTTAAACATTATGCATGTCATGCAAAAAAGACTACACTCACGAGCTAAGACATCAGCTGATTTGTCCGATTTAACAGTAGTAGCTGAAGTAGGTTGTGTTGTCCAGGATATTTAGTAAATAATGATGGCGAATTGCTGAGCTCCAGTAAAACAATTGACGATCAAAACGATGATGTGGAAGGAAAGAACTCTGAAGAGTCTGTGAGCCAAACAAAAAGACTCGACATGATCAGCGATGCTGCGTAACCAGCGTCACATCCGTCATAATGAATCGAAGTTTAAGTTATGATTATTATTTTACACGAAAAAGATGAAGAACTTCCATTGAAACGATACTGGTGTGGATTCCTTCAGGCTCATGTTTAGGCGACAGGTTTATTTCGTCAGATATGGTGACTTTTTGAGGAATGGTTAGTAGCCGTCCATCGTTGAGCGCTGGTAGAATGAGGATGGGTGGTCATCTTAGCTGACAGCAAATGTCAGTCTCCTACCACCCGAGCAAGTTTTCACTCTTATTGCTGCTAACTAACGCAATGCAATCATCCTATATCACGACAGTTTATCAACGTCGCTGCTAGAGAGGATTGGAAATCACGCATATCAAATATGGGATGGCTGCAATGGATATAATGTGAAATTGAGTAAATGATTTTGAACAAGGGCGGAACTTTTGTAAAACGTAATATTTTATCACCATAAATATCAACATCTGGTTCCATAGCACTCTTGTGATGCTCACGTATCCGTAAGGATTTACCAATGTACAAGTGACTTAAATATTAGAAAATCGTTTGAAAATTGATAAATCGTAGTTTATATTTTTGTTTATTAAGAGTTATACGTCACTTAGTTATATAACCTGCGTGTTATATTTGATTGTTTAATGCACGAAAGTAACCAGCACTATAGTTATACTCTGTAACGTATTGAGCATATGATATTGCCTATAAGTGGTTCAAATGTCACTTAATGTTTTACCAGTGATGGATAGTATTCGAGGAAAGCCTGGCATCTGGCATACCGTAAGATAAGCTCATAAAGTATCTAAGCACACAATAGTTTAGCATTAATGATGTGAACCATGGATCGCTTATGAACCTATATATTGACTCTAAGAGGCAATATGCCTTGGGTCAATGCCCATCTATCTGGAGGGTATTTGAATATAAATTGCTGGTAATGAATAATGCATAATCTCAACATCAATACAAAGAAGGCGCTTATTAACGTTAAAGTAGCACTGTCAGCACCTTGCGTAAACAGCTAATAATTCGAATACATTTGATTATTACAGCTTGCCGTGTGAAAACAAATGTGTTTGCACTAGCGTATGTACTACAACTGACAAATAGACGAGGATTGCACTAAATGCAATGCTCTCGCTGTCTACATTGGATAATATATGATGTATAAAGCTCCACCCAGCACGTAGCCCCACATACACCTAGATTTGTATTATTAAATTGCATTATGTACAGTCAAAGACAAGGCAAAATATATATGAATTAGAAGACCATAGACAATACGCCGACGGGAAATATTCTATATATATGCGTTTGTAACTTTTTCGATACATTTAACGCAAATCATCAAAGTGATCATAATCATTATTATCATCATCGTCATCATCATCATCATCATCATCATCATTGCCGTGTCCACCATTGTCATCATCATATGGACCATCATCATCATTGCATGATCATCAACTTCATTATCACCATAAGCACCGCAATTATTTTCAGCTGAATCATAACTGCAATAACCACTGTCGTTGTCCTCAGTTTTTGTCATTATCGTTTGTCACACATCCCATTCATCGTAATTATCATTACGGGTATTGTTTTCATTGATATGTAATCTTCATAACTACAATTCAATGTTTCGGCTTTTTTTGAAACACTTAATTTTACAAAACGGGAGGCCATCATCAACCATGAGAAATTTTGAAAAAGTAACATAATCCTACCGAGACATTGCCACAACTAGGCCTCAATTGATAGTTATCGAGATAGTAAACAAGGGAGCAACATGCCTCGTATGAAGAGAGCACTACTCATATATGTGCCATCGTACAATGGTTACTTCTGTAAAGCCACCGTATCTGCCAATTGTTCCATAGAGGTTCTCTGCACCTTAGTGCCCACTGCTGTGGTTTAAAAATATGTTGGATGAGTGAACACAAAAACGCCAATTTAAACTTATGGGTATTTCTTGTCTAAGAACATTTCAAACAATGCATGCAACAAATATAGCTTAACTACCCCGATATTTATTTCCTAAATTATGGGAATATTACTACTAGCAATTCTATTTCTGGTTATAATAATTTGAATATGCCCTCGGTGCATGTGCAATATATATAGCTGTCAAAATTTTAGCTGAAGGACATTATCATATAAATTGCTAGTAGTACATAACACATCAATTATGTCCCAGCACGTTCATCTTATGCACCACCGACTGGACACTGAATAGGACTTCACATTTAACAAAGGATATATATTCACATTTGGACAGCACAATTTTAATTCGTGTATGTATCACGGAGGGAAACAGACAGAGACATGACTCAACATACTAGCATTATGTACATTGTGGCCGTTTTACTACAAACGCCGTGTTGTCTACACCGGCTAGGAAAACATGCACGGAGCAGCACCTAGCAGGAAGCTCCACACATGCCCGATTTAATCGCATCCTATCCAGCCACAAGGTCTTCGATAGTCACAAGGAACTGTTTTCAGGACCATCATTCATACCGCCCCCAACATAATACTTATTGTGCACAAATATTGACGCCAATTTTCTTCAGCCTTATCCCGGGTCTCCTAGTTCACAAAGATATGTGCAGAACATTGCCTGGTCGCCTAACCAATGCCACGATGTTTTAGGTAACTATAAAATACCGTCCATTCTTTTGCTAGTTTTCAATATGAAATCCACGTTAGTTAGCATCATCATCAGGCGGATGTTTTGCTGTCGGATCGTAATACCTTATCTGTTCAGTTTATTCGAAATTCACCCCTTTATTATCTTAAATTCGTTCGTACTATTTTCTTGGCATTATTTTCCAATAGAAACAGCTCAACTCAGCTTGTTTTGATTTATCTATAACATCTACTCGTCTGTTGAAGTGCATCACTCATATTTAATTTCTAAGCATTTCTAATCTTTGAGACTTTTGTTTGTATGATTCGTAGGAAACAACGATCTTGGCCATCAGCGATGATAGTAGTGTTATCCTCCCATTTACAGTTTGAGCCTGCTTTAATTGTACAGCCCATAACTCCCGATGTCTAGACATCACATGGAGGGTGGCAGCGACATATATCAGTGACAGGACGAGTCATAAGCAGCATTTATATTGTCTGAATGTGATCATCGGGGTTGCAGACCATTCCAGCAACCACGCACCTACGCATCTAATGCTCACCGCAAAACAGTCAGAACAGGTGTTTCTACCTCCCAGTACTTGTAATAGATCTGGCGTAGTTACGGCGCATTGTGACCTCGGTGTGCCAATGTATAATGACGGTTATCACCAGGCCTTTTCTTGGCATTTCATTAAGGGGTCACCGAGTGCATTGGATAATGGAACATATCATCGTTAGGATGAAATCACTAGCCGTAAACAATCCGATCAATAGCACGAATCGGCCCGAGATTAAACTGAGCGATGTTATTGCGACGAAACGGGATAAGAAAACCTTTCAATGGTTAGCATCAGGCGAGTTCAGATGGTTGTCTCCCGTTTTCAATCAAATACAATTGTGGCAGCGGAAAGTCCCCGATACAAACAGCGCACGTTAAATGATGCGCTCGTGTTCTAATGTCAGACGTAAGCCAAGTGATATCAGATGACGAGGGCTGTTTTGTCGTTCTAAGTATCAGTTCACGTGCCAGTTCAACTTTAAGGTTCTACATTGGAAATAAATAATTTCACAGCTGGTGTGTGTTTTGTCAGACCCATGTTTTGCTGACAGATTCATTTCAGAAGACAAGAGTTTTAATTTTCAACTGGTAAGTTGCCTTACAGGGACGTACTGAGGTAAAATGAGGATAGGTGGTCTTATTCGTTGAACTCAAACGTTAGTCATCTACACACAGAACACGCTGCAATGTAAGTAATATAAACCGATGGACCTCAATCATCAAATATCACTCAAGATAATCAACGTCACTATGAGTTAATGGACGAATCATACATAGCGATGTGAGATCATTCAACGACTTTTCCAACGCTCCGATTGCAAAATCAAATTTATCTGTTGTAGTCAAGGAACGAACGTTGAAAAAATTTAATATTCTAGCCACATTAGCATGATCTACCCGAACGTACCGTTGGCTGCTAGAACGAGAAGCGTGTAGCTACGCTAAGAGGAATTACTCCGACTAACTGGGCAGTGAGTTTGCAAATGTGTGATGCAAAAACGCAACTATGAAATAAAAGGGTTCGGCGTCTTTTAAAGATATGACGTGTTCTAATTGATCGAACACCCCCCCCCCCCCCCCCCCTCTACAAATTAGTAAGGAAATCCCGGAGGATTTGGAAGAGACGCTAAAACAGAACACCATGCACGTAATAGGTTCCGTGCTCACATATTTTCTCAGTCGGATGAGTAAGTGAACACTCTCATCGCTAGGATGCGTAACAGCAACCACAGCAAAACAAACAAACACCTAATTGTAGATTGTCCCTGCGTTGGCTGAAGCTCTTGTGCAAACGCATGCATGTAATGGTCGAGTTTCGTCAATTGTTGATTTTTTAGTTGTCAAGAATGAAGGGAAAATGCGCAGACTTTCGCTTTTGATGGGCTTAATGTTGTAAACTTACTCCAACTCGTTAGATTTTGATATAAATTGTGTTTTACATTAATGGGTGACCAATCTACAAATACATTGTATTTTGGTTACACGTTCCGAGGTGTTCCAGATATAATATGGTCTTCCAGGAATGCTAATGATACAGCGTGTATCGGTTGTAAAGGCAAAGCAGTCTGCTGTTCGAGGTTACAAAACACATCAAATCTGATTAATCACATTTCAGCGGACGGACTCGAGTCAGACGCACTTCCGAAAGTTGTGTCCTGGCGTAATTTACATTGATATAACGCATATATCGTCGATTGATCTTAACATTTACGCTAAAAGAGGCAGCGGAACAGAACGAATTTCATATAAATTTGCGTGTAAATCGGGTTGCCCGAGGATTAAGCAGAACACCCATTTAACGCAGAACGGCCGCGCTACCTGGTATACACTACTCCATTTTATACCCATTTTGCACTATGAGCCTTTGACACCTCGAGCGTATCGAAACACGGGAGCATCACACCAATGTAACTAACAGACTGAAGTGTTCGCCTTTGATCATATCACTAATATCATAACGCTGTATAGCCTCATAGCCTTGAGAGAGAAACATCTGTTCTTTGACGTGTAATATATATGCCAAACAATTGTCAATTAACAGACAGTGTGAAATTTGCGGCTGAACATTTGTGTGCTCATGCCTAGAATGGTAACAACCTTTTTAAATAAAAATACTGCGGAAAAACTGTATATAGGTCTCGATTGTTGAGAGAAAGTTGGGAAATCTGAATAATTTGGGGGATATGGCACCTTTATTTTGAATATTGAATTACGTCCACAATTAGTCTCTGTATATTGGTATTGTATCGTTTTGTGAACGCTAATGTAATAGTCATTAACTTGTTGTGAGTATTAAGGACGCCTGCGAATGACAATCATCAAATCATTAATCTGGTGATATTGCATATTCTTCAACCTATGCGATAACCATTGGCTGTAGCCGAAATATGGAAAGTGGCGGGCTGGCGGGGTGTTATTCGAAACTGTTGCAAATCTTCACATGTTCATTTGAGGAAGGAACATGTGCAGTTGACGCATTAGCACTAGAAATAACCTTGATCATGTCTGGCTTTTATTTGCTTTCCCTCGAAACGGAAAATCGTAGTGTGCGTATTTGCTTTGCTGTTAGGTAGAAGGGAGTTCAAGATAAAGTATTAAGAAAATAATCAAAGGACGGGGTGATGCATTTAACTGTTGTATGGTAATGTATGCGTTTTTCATTCACTTATGCAGCAACGAAACAGTGTGCGGTAGCAACGACTGTGATATACACGGAGCTGCACATTCAAATATGGTCATTTAATATACGCATGATATTATGCGCAGAAAAATGCCCAATTAGTTTCCATAACATCGATACGGCATTCGTGCTATTAAACCGGCAGGAGAAAGGATCAGACTTCGCCCATTTACGATGGAACCTTCTATTGCGAGCAAAACAATCTGATATTTAAGACAAAAATCCATGCATCTGTCGTTCCGAAAACATTTCACCAAGACAATTCCGTAGTGCATTTACTATAGTGTTGGATATCTGCATCAACTTTCCGGCAAAGTTGCATTGGGAAAAGCCTCTTTCAATCCATTCAGAATGCCACTACAATGATTGATGATAAATGCCCATCTTCGTTTCATGATAAATGTTGCGCAAATGTACTCTGTGTGGAGTAAAACAAAGTCATGCGTCACCATCTGAATGACTTTATTAAGCCGGCGGAACGTAATGTCCATTAACTGTTGCAAGTGATACTCACAACATACCAGGTTATGGTAATGGTCATACATGATAAATAAAGCATAACAGCTCTGCAGACGCGGGCCTCAGTGTGTGGGCGATGGAAGTATATCAAGACTATATCGTTACGCTTGGAGCTCTTTCACCACTCTATGTAAAACATACACATGCAATCAGTCTGCTTGCTGGATAACTGGAAGAATGATAAAAAGAACAGATTGCAAGGTAAGACACAAATGCCATAGTTTATATCAGGTATGTTTTCAAAAATGCTCATGATTGAACATTGATGCATTAAAACGATATTTTTGTCTGGCCTAGACCAATAATGACCCTTCCTTGTCGTCGAATATTATGATAACTTCCTCCGATTAGTCATCGTGGAGAGCTTCAACTCCTTGAATTCTTTTGTTTCTATCTCATTCGCGAAAACTGTATTTCTTATCAGTCAGAGCGAAACAAGATCCACAGCAATGTTCTGCGATATATCGCACAAAGCATGGTATTTTGTAACGATGAGGTCCGACTCATTAGCCAGTTTAAGATTCTTCGTAACTCTATGTCACAATTCAAATATTCTGTGTCTTTTGCATTCAAAAGTAAAATAAATTACAAGTATAAATAATCAATCCTGAAGTCAAATTGCTACCAAAAAACAACATACTTCTGCTACATATCTTATTAGAATATAGCCACACTATTAGTTTTGGTCGTGCACTGACCTTTTCGACTGTTCAACAACTGTTTGTTGGCCCTAGCCACGCCGAGCAATCCGCAATTAACAGTCATAACGAACATTGAGCATTGAGCTTAACATGATTGACAGTCCTACCGTGACGGATATCCTGAGCGCTCATATGCATGATCAGGTGGCTGACAACTAGTTTGGTAATCTTCACTTGTTTGAATAGTCAAATTCCTTCAACTACCAAGTGGCACATTCGGTAGACATTATACGCTAGCCTGTGTTCGCTACGCCCCCCCCCCCCCCACTGCAGTTTAATGCCTTTCGCTGATTGATCTATGTCTACTTTAGATCACGGAGCTTATGAAGTTTCGTAAGCTATTGCGCTGACCATGTCGGACAATAAGGTCTGAGCATATTCATAAATATTCATGGAGCCCATCAACCAGATGACGATTACTACCGCGGGAATAAAACTCTTCCGTTTTACCTTCAGCAACCAAATCGTGTGTTTTTGTTTGAGAAGACGCATATTGGCTCTAGTAAGGTACAAAAGATTGGCTGAATCTGTGTATTGCGTCTTATCCATATCACAAATAAACAATTGTGCGTGTGTGAATTGGATTTATTTTGCATTGACAGACAATAACAGAACTCAGAATGCCTGGCTTATCTGGTTGGGTGACATTGGACGAATCCAATTTATAACCTCTTTCTCTCGCTTTTATCCGTTCATTAACTCCATTGGAATCTTCGAATGTTTTTTTCTGCCAAATAAAAACACTTGGTATCGAGCCAATACATTCTCAGAGCAGCGTCTGTTGCTTACTCGATGAAACTATCGGCCAATGCATGATGCAAACAACATTTGAATATAGGGAAATTGTCATGCCAAAGGGCGGTATATAACCGCTGTACCGTCGGCACTAACAATTAAAACTCTGTTAAACATGTTTATCATGGTGGTTCTTGTATCGACGCATATTCATCTCAACGAAAAACTTTTGATATGAAATCACGTACGTGGTCAAAGTAACCTTAACTGTTTTAATCATGTTGCGTGATGGCGCAACCAACTCAACTTTCGGTTTTTCATTATTGTAATAAGAATAGGTGTATTTTATATATTTTCTTACCATTGCTACCACATCTTAGACCGGTCAAAAGCTAAATCAGTATATACAAACACTGGTAAGCAACCCGACAACCTTGCCGCACATCTATGTGAAACTAGCAAACAACAAGAAATACAACGAAAGTTTGAAGATGCTAAACTTTTGACCATTGATTTTTTTGACCGTGTATGAAGTCGAAAAATGCCACTACCACACCCTGTCTATTAACGTTTTAAATGCGTGTCATACATAGAGATTCATTGGTGTTTTCTGGTCGACCGTGGTCTACTTAATGGTTTTGAGACAGCGCAGGTGCTTTATTGCTAGCCAATATTGACCAATGTCTTATGAACAGGGACGCGGTTTTTGCTTGTACCCTTTCCTACTGCAATTAATCTACCTTGGGCTAATCTCAACACTTTATTGTGCAACATCAAAGGCCAATCTCGCTCTAACAAACCCAATTATCCATAACTAGTCTCGGCTGCGGATTATTTGCACTCCTGTTATATTTTAAGAAACTGAACACTCGGGATTGCAGAAAGGAAAACAAAATTAGATGAAGCGTCGATTGTGTGATATCAGATGCATGTATCACTCTAGTGATCCGGATTGCCAAATCCCGGGTTGAAATATGTTAGGTTCTCATCTGAGGTGAGTAGGACATTAATTTCTGCTTTGCAGGTACTGATGCTAGAGGTTGTGAAATGCCAAGTCTGTGTCAAACGTGATCTGATAAGGTTAATTATGGTTCTCAATAATTACTCGCTGGTCAGAAAAACTAGGCCTGTATATTACGATCTATTCATCAATGCAGACTTATGTAATGACCAACTGCGCTAGTAGTATAGTATCATCTACACTACTCACTCTTTGGCAGCTTATACAAGATTTCTTGATCACCCTAAGTAACAGAAAGGCGCCTGGGACCCGTCCCCCAAACGGGGACGAGGGTAGATTTTTGCTCACCCTAAAGGCGCCTCAGATCCGACCCCCAAACAGGGTCGAGGGGCTAGACTAGTGTGACCATAGGCCTGATGACAACTTTACGGATTTCTTTAGCCCTGGGACTACCTATATGGTATTTGAGTTTTGCCTGTCTGATAGACGGACTTTTCTTCACACCTTCTATGTCGCTTTCTGATAGCGCAGTTTTTTTCCCCCATATTTTCTATGGGTGCACTAGTTCAACAGTGTGTCGTTCACAACCTGCTAACACGGTCCTCTAAGTGTTCCACTTGCTCGATAAGATCATCGTTCTTAACCTCTAAATCTCTCACTATGTCCTATAGTTCCACAAGGTCACCGTACTAAGTCTCCAAAACACTCAATTCGTCCTCCAGATCTAATTTTTCTATCTCTAATTTTAACTCTTTTACACCACCTTGAAGTTCATCAACGGTGTTCATTCTATACCTTACATCCTCGTTTATTCAATAGGCTGATTCATATGTGCACGTTATGATTCGAGTGCACGGCTGCGATTCATATGTGCCCTTATGATTTGTGTGCACGCAATGAATGCAATCGGCTGTGTGTCACTAGTGCACACACCATATTTGAGCTAAATAGTTGCTGCAAATCTAATTACCATCTATTGTTAAAATGTTTAAAATGAAAAAAATTTAACTGTGTATAATAAGAGACAGTCTATCCAAGTGGCATCCTCAATTTAACACTTATCACAGTGATAGATTTTTTGTTTTGAGAACACCCATATCTGGTCTGCGCTCACGCTGTTATCCTTTTAAAGCACAAATTATCATACTAATATTGTCTCATGGTATGACACTGCAGGGCTCGAGTTGTCAATTGCCACTTCATTTGTGTATTGTGAAGAGGTTACCCGGGACCTCTATACCATATACATCTGTTCCTACTTCCTGTACTTACACATATCCCGGAGGGGATAGGAATAAGTCACATGGGGTAGGCCTGGCCAGATAACGCCAGATAACATACAGCCCAATCTTCAGTGGAGGTGGGGTCGCAGGGGAAATCTCAGAGCCTCTGTGGACCTACTGAAACTGGAGAGCAGTTGTCATACCAAGGGGCTTTGCACTTTTTCACATAACCTTAAAAAGTCTATGTATTTAGGCAGGTCATTCACAGTCTGCTCAATGGCAAAGATGCTTCATTTTTTTCATCATTTGAAACTGTCTGGCAAGCTTTTACAGATCAGGCCTTAATTTCGCCCTTCATTTGGGTATATTTTGTGACCTAAGCTAAAACGAGCTTATTCTCATGATCCGTGATATTACCATCTTCAAGTGCTGTCGACACTATGTCAGCAATGGTGTTCAATTTGCTCTGTGCTAGAATGCGGATCTGATCGTGTTTTTTCACCTTGATGGTCAGCCACCGACTGATGAGTTTTCCAGCAATTACAAGTAGCCCAAAAGCGGCTCCAGTAGCACCCAACACTGTGGCAATGGGAATGGCAACTACTGTATACATTACATTTGCACCGCTTGCCCCAAGACACATACCAACAGCAACTAAAGCAGTGTCTACTGCATCACTGATTTTACTACACACCTATATTTTTTTTACATAGCACCATATTTTTCAATTTCTTTCACAAGGTATGGCTTCTTGAGACTGATCTCATTCGGCCAATAGGAGTGCCCTGGATTCTCATCAGGCAGCTCAGGATATAACGGTGCAGTAGGAATTGGCGGTTGTTGTTTCATACTGCTGCTGTATACACATAAGTCTATGTGTCAAGTTCAATTAGGAGTGATACTTCAGAAAGAGTCGCCGTTCTGTTTGGAGTGTTTGTATGAATATTAATAACATTGCCTTCTTCCAGCTGTAAAGGTTGGTCTAAAGATATTACAACATCTCCTTGGTCAGCAGGCTTGTGTATCCCTGTCGATTGTTTAATCCCATTTATAACAGGAACGACTGCTATAGCACCAGTATCAGCGCCCCCACCAGAAGACAACCCCATACGAATGATCTTACCATTCGATAACATGACATATCCACAGCTTGAGTCTTGACCCCTGGCCCCATCACCAACCGACCACTCATATCCTCTGCAAAGAGCGCCACTTGCTTCTGCCCAAATAGTAATGAGGGGTGTCTGCCATCAACATACTTTTTATTATCATTATCCTTTGGCAAAATCGGGTCTCCCAGCTGAACGATTTTACTATCTCCCATTTCAAGGTCTGCAGTCATAGTACCGCCACCTATATCCATTTTTGGTGAGTCTACATAGGTCTTTGTTGCATATTTGGAGAGGTCGGCGCCCTGATCCGTTTTAAGCTGAGTTTCCATAAATACTCGCTTTTATCGACATCTTGTAAATTGAAGAACAACACCATTAGGAGGATCGTGATTGTTTAACAAAGTTCCCTTATTATCTCTTATCTGAACCTTTAACTCATTAACACCTTCTACACTAACACGTTTTAAGACAGGATTAATTATGTTTGTGGTTATAATATCACCAAAGGAGACATCATCACACCCCACAACTTCAAGAAGCGTAGTAGGCGCAACATCAAGCATGTTGTCCGTGTTACTGACTTGATCTAGGTGGATATAAAGTGGGTTAAAGATGGAAAAGTTCAAAAGCCAAACGCCCATGGAGCGAGTGGCTGTATCACCCATATTGGTATTCGCCCTAAGCGTTTTTTGACTTATTTTATGTCAACCTCTACCAACCCATGTATATATATCAAGCAATGGGGTTTCAATATCCAAGAATTCTAACAGAAGCGTGACACATCTTAAACTCGTTGATAAGGAAGTGTGAGGAGAACAAGCCCCGGTGAAGAATAAAGTGTCTAACTAATCTCTGTATTAGCAAATTCTTCTTGTACATCGTTGAAGCTATGGAGGCCAGTGTATATCATGGCACTATCTGAACCTCCTGAATATAACTTAGTTATACTTATAGGAGCCCCTTCAACATTATACCAACCTAGTGTATACGTGATTGACCTTAGGCTGACATAAAGATTCCCCTCGGTATTATCGATAGGATTCTGTAGGGCAATGGCTACGCCGCTTTGAACATTTGACAGATTGTGATACAGAGCACAATGAATAAACAAGCTTTTACATTCAATACGAATAAAACGTACAAAACCCGTCCGGTATACCCACTTCATATTGCTTCTGAGGATCTGACACACCTCTTTGGGGTAGAGTTCTCCAACCTGTTTGATAAATACTTAGTGCCAGACATAAGCGGCGACAGCCTTGTGATTGGCTGGAGAACCAACCACATGCAATACTGGCAGAACCAGTTGAACTTTGTTGTATGGATGCGCAACCCGCGGCTGCGGAGTTTCTGCCCTGGACCACTCAAATCTGACACCCTGGCACTATGTAGCCTCTACAGGTTCCACGTGCACTACACCATCTGGAGACTTTTAGACGAAATGAGAATAGCACTGCCGGATGACGCATCATGGTCGGCCACAGATAATACATTTGACAGGAGAATCTACCACCAACTCTGCCATGAGTTCAGGGAAGATGAAAACAGTAACTGAAGGATAAAGGGCGGAAACCAGGGCCTGGGGCGGGTCTATGTCACCGACCCTGATACTCATCAGGTACCTCTGGTGCCTTCGAGCATATTGTAATCCTCTGCCCCTCCATACGTTTCAATGAGGCCTATCAGTCGCAATCATGGGTATGGGATGATTCAGAGGTATACGTTGTTGATCCAGGGGAGCGGCTTCATGACCACCTGAGGGCTTTCTACCATTGTTTTAAGGGCGAGCCCACCCTGTTCATTATTGATGAAGACATGTTATCCAAACTGGCCTTTAGCGACCGCCATGCGCAGCAAAGTGTCTGGGTCCTCATCCAAAAGTACAACTCCATGCTGAAGGACCTACGTGGGCAGACTCGCTGGATGGTGCTCTTTCACACCAAGGACCAGGACTCGTTTGAAGATGCCTTACGTAAGAATGATGCGATTCCAACAAGAGAGAAACGTGCCACAGTACGCCAGCTACTAGCAAAGGCAAAACACAAAACTGCTGCTAAAGACTGATCAACCTACTGCATATGCCGTCGATTGAGTTGATATTGGCCTTGGTTGCAGCCGCTGCCTCAGTAATCAATTTAGGTTTCTTCATCTGGGGAGCAGTGCAATATATTAGACAGGTGCTTACTAAGAGCTGTCAATTGGACAAACAAATTTAGTAAGTAAACATGGAAGAAACGAACACGAAAATCAAGAAGAGACAACAACGGTGGAGATAACATCAGTCACCACTAGAAAAAAACGCTAAAAGGGCTGCGACAGGACGAGAAGGGAGCGGCGGTTTGAAAAGCCAATCAAAATAAGCTTCCGAGAGAGCTCCGAGAGACTAAGGCCGCGCTTACAGACACTAGAGGAAAAAGCTGCTGAGCCAATATCAACATGCAAGCCTCCGGAAAGGCGGGCTTGGCCAAAGTGTGCTCTGCCTTTGGTTGTCGCCGGCGTTGGGGTGTTTGGACTAGCATTGTATTGCTACAGGCACAAACTACAACCTAAACAGGTTGTGGTACAAAAGCCTCAGGGCGCCTATTTAAAGGATCCGTTTTATATGGAATAAGATAACAACACCAATTACTGATGGAAAAATGCTCGTCAACGCTCTGTACCACGGTGCAGTTGTTTCCTGTATTTCAATAGGTTATGCTAAGATGGCTTTGGGGGGCGGGCGCCACGTCTTGATTTCACCCTACCCGACCTGGCTATGGCTGTTGCCGATGTATCA
This sequence comes from Urechis unicinctus, assembly GCA_034190875.2. NCBI lineage: Eukaryota > Metazoa > Annelida > Polychaeta > Xenopneusta > Urechidae > Urechis > Urechis unicinctus. Next base: position 3,121,357 of record CM067358.1, on the reverse strand, counting down.
CCAGCCATGGCAACAAAAGATACGTTAATTAAACAAGGAAAATACCAATCGATATACTAAAGTAATGGCCATGATTGCGCTACTTGTTGGGGGTGCTCTTGTTAACGCCCTAGCATTCTCTGGCAGCAACTTTTTATTCTCTAAATTACAATGCAGCCAAGTGGATGCGGAGCAAAAACGCCATGATATCGCAATCGAGCAGCTTCAATCTGCTCAAGCAGCATGGGCCAAGAAGTGAACTGAGCATTTACACTTCATCAATGAACAACTGCTCCACCAGGGACATGCCGAGCATACGTTTTGGGATGTGGGTGAGGCTATGCTTGAGTACTACATCTTGACGGGTAAACCCGTCGACCCCCTGGGCTCTGAGCCGCAGCATTCAGACTTGTACGAGCCCTCAGATGGTCACAAAGGGCGTGAGGTGGCGTTCATTATACTGGGTGTGGCTGCGACTCGGCTGGTTGCATGCAGGCTTGGAGACTCGAGCGTTTACTTTGTATGGATCGTCGCATGCAGAAGATCTACTATAGTCCTAAGGCCTACTGGAAAGGCATTACAGCTATCAAGAACCTTGCAACAGAAGTGGCGGTTTCTGAGGAAGTTGCCAGGGGGTGGCTAACAAAGCGATCTATATGGCAAATCTACCTGCCAGTGCCAAAACACATTCCCAGACCAAAATTTGACATGTCTGGGCCTAATAGGTGCACCAAGCCGTTCAGGTATTTCTTCCTTATGACGTGGGAAGCACTTACAAGTATGCCCTAAGGGTGGTGGATGTGGCCTCTCGCTACAAAGCAGCTGAGCCATTGACTACAAAAGAGGCTAAAGAGGTCGCAGGTGCACTCGAGAGGATATACAAGTGAGGACCGCTACATTGGCCTAAACTACTTCAGGTCGACCTCGGACGGGAGTTTATGGGAGCAGTGAATCAGCTGCTAGCAAAACATGGAGTCTCGGCCAGGGTTGGCCGTGTGAATATCCATCGAGACCAGGCTATAGTGGAACGCTTTAACCGAACGCTTGCTGAACGGCTCTTTAGGACACCTGTATGCTGTAGAGTTAAGGGATACTGGAAAACGAGCGACTGAGTGGGTTTCTCGACTTCAGGCGGTAGTCTCTGCAATAAATAATGAGGTGATCCGCTTGACTGGAAAAAAACGTAAAGATGCTATAAAGGCAAAATGAGTTGCACCATAGTCCTTTGCAGTCGTACCAAATCGCCCACTGGGGGTCAAAGAGCAAAAGCTTCCCTCTGGTGTTGGCGTTCGCTACCTCTACCAGCCTGGTGAGGCAGAGCAGGACCAGTGGCGGCAGGCCCCTGACTGGGCGCTCTGTCACTAAATCTGGTGAGCCTGTATTTTACTATTTGTTGGATGGACCCCTTTGTGGCTTTGTAAAGAAGGAGCTGCTTGTGGTGCCTTCCGATACCCAGTTGCCGCCACACAGTATTACCAATTAGACAATAGAGATCTATAGATATAACAATGGTAGTATTTGAAAATAAGAGGCTGTGGATATTACTCGGAAAGAAAGACCCGTGTCACAGGTCCTGTACGCAAGAGTTTTGTGGATTGCACAGATATAAGGTAAAACATGGCGTCGTTAATCGTCTTTGTACAGGATGCCAGATGGCTATAACAAATAATAAGGTAGGATTGTGCATGGATTGTGGGTTCGATAAAGTCAACCATAGGCGTCTTGGAGAAATGAACAAAAAATTGCTTCACAACAGACTGCAGCTGGAAAAATAATGGGGATCGCCCCCTGCATAAAAAATAGAAATCCGCTTGGTGTCAAGTCGCTGGTTTTTATGTATCCAAATATTTCCTTTTAGACTAATGAAACTGTTATAGTAACCATGACCCACTATACGAGAGCACGTAAAGCCCAAAACGATCATGTTACAATTCACGGCTTTAAACCGCCTTATCCACGCTCTAAGGTTGCACTTCAAGCACTTTTTTAATGAATTTGACCGTACATGCAAAGAGATATTTGCTAGATTAAGGGCTGGGGTTGCACGCACCCCTGTCCCCAGCCACGCGTCACGCACCCCTGTCCCGCACACCACCACGCCGCACACACCAGTTTTGGCCCCGCCCACCCCAGTCCCCGCACCCCAGTTCCCAGTCCCCCCACCACGTTATAAGTTCAAGAAGACTAAGTGGATGGGTGATGAACGTTCCTGAGTCTCACCGCCTTGGCTTGGACCTCATGATGTTCTTAAGGGCATGCGTCAGAAGATGCATCAAGTTTTGACTGGTGAACTGGAAGAACTAGGTGGTATCATGTGTCAGTTTGCCTTGAAACTAACACTCTCCAAGCACACCGATGATGGCAGCACTGAGTATGTTGAGCCTGCATTGCATACTAAGCAGCAGGTAGTTGTCTCCTCAGAAGATATTAACATTGCGCTTGACCAGTGTAACGCTAATATCCAAGAGCAGTTTGAAAAGTGCACCAATAGAGGTTCCAGTTTAGAATTTGAGTCAGTCACAACTCTGAGGATTGATATTGCCAACTACCAAGCATTGAAAGTTGGCACCTACCTGAAACTGCCGAGAAAGCTGGCGGTAAAGAAGGCAATCATAAACTTAAAAAACACAAACGATCCATTCTGCCTTCTATATTCCCTTGAAGCGGCTCTGCACCCGGTTGCCAAGAACCCACATCGGCCATTAAACTATAACATTGAGCCGCTCTTAACCCTGTTTGAAGGTACAGGCATAGAATATCCAAAACCCACGCCGCATATTGAGAAGGTAGAAAAGCATGCTAACCTAGCCGTGAACGTCTTTGGCTGGGATGGGAAGGCCATCATCGTTCACCGCATCAGTAAGCACTCAGGTAGATGCATAAACCTCATGTTGGATGAGGAGGACAGCGGGTTTCATTACACACAGATCAAAGATTGGAACCACCTGCTTTATGACCTGAGTAAGCACAAAGTGCGCGAGTTCTTCTGCGAGCGATGTTTACATGGTTACACCACTGAGAAACTACTTAACGAGCACAGACCCAAGTGTATGGGGATTGGGCCGTCCAAGTAGGGAAAAACATATGGTCCCTCCAAAACTGACAGAAGCAGCTCCTCACTCCATTTATCATCTACGCCGACTTTGAGGCACTTATGGTGAAACTTCCGGGTCCTGCGCTTAATCTTGGTAAGAGCAACACGAAGAGAACGCAGGAGCATGAATCATGTGGTTACGGCTATGTGGCTGTTCGGTGTGACGGTAAGGCCGAACCCCCTGTGGTTTACAGAGGAAGCGATGCTGTGGAGAAGTTCTTACAGGCTATGCAGCTGTTGGAACAAAGATCAAAGCAGTTCTGTCCAAACCTGTCCCTCATGCGCATGATGCGAGAGAGACAAAAGAGTGCATAGGGCGGCTTCCCATTGTCATGTTTGTAAAAAGAAACTGGGCAGCGATTCTGTCCGCGATCACTGTCATATAACAGATAAGTACAAGGGGCAGCCCATAACGACTGCAACTTGAAGCTTCGTTGAATCCTAAGACTACGGCCACACCCGTAGTATTCCACACCCTGCGAGGCTATGACTCCCACCTATTGATGCAAGCCGTATGCAGGTGGAAGGTGTATCCCAAACAACATGGAGAAATATATTTCCCTGTCACTTGGATAGTTGCGCTTCATTGACAGTTCCTCCTGGCCTCGTTCGATGAGCTGGTGTCTGCTAACAACCCAGATGCCTTTGTTGTGACGGCCAAAATGAGCCTGACCAAACGAAGCGGCCTACGAGTTCATGGATGGCTGGGATAAGTTCTACAGCAAGTTCTCTGAGCAGGGTATATCTGCTGCAGACTACGAACACGCCCAGAAAGTCTGGAACGTGTTTGGGTGTAAAAACATGGGGGACTACCATGACGTGTACCTGCACACGGATGTACTGCTCTCGGCCGATGTGTTTGAAACATTCCGGAAAACGTGTCTTAAGCAGTATGGGTTAGATCCAGCTCACTATTATACCAGCCCCTGGCCTTTCGTGGGATGCGCTTATTAAAAGCACAGGGTGGAACTCGAGCTTCTCATCGATTTTGACAAGCACCTATTCATTGAGAAGGGGCTGCGCGGTGGGATAAGCATGGTATCACGTTGCCACGCTTAAGCAAACAACACATACGTAGAGGGCTTTGAGCAGGATAAGCCAGCGAGCTATATCCAGTACCTCGATGCCAACAACCTGTATGGGTCGGCAATGAGTCAACCTTTACCTACTTTGGGTATTGAGTGGGTGGAACGGCCTGAGAACCTAGAGATCTAGGACCATCCTGATGATGCTGAAACAGGGTATATACTCGAGGTTGAATTGGAGTATCCTGCTGTGCTTCATAACGAACACAACGATTACCCCCTAGTGACGGAGCGGCTTCTTGTGCAAACGAAATGGTTGTCAGACTACCAGAAGGATCTCCTAGGTGCATTGGGGAGCCCCGGAAATGGAGTTGAGAAGCTGGTGCCCAATCTGCACAATACAGAAAAGTATGTGGTACACTACAGGAACCTCAGGTTGTACCTGTTTGTCTGTACCCGACAAACATACTAGCATATATTTACTATAACCAGAGAAGCGACTCTGGCCTTGGCATAACAGAGCTCGTCCAGAAGGCTATTGTGATCAGCCGCTTGGGCTGCTGTCCCTGAAGCCACGTCCACCGTTTGCTGTATTTCTCCACTCACATGGCACCATAATATACCATGGCACGGCACCGATCAGAGCTCCACAAAAAGTCATGTTCTCTTAAATCTACTGGTTTACAGTTAGGGCACGATATACCGTATCATAACTGAGATCTAGAAATGACCCCACAGACTCTCACTGAGCATTACAACTGTACCATGTTATAAGTATAGATTACTTATTATTAGGCACAAGTGTTGCATCAATACTTGATGAGTTAGATTTTAATCTCGAGTAAGCTTACTCTCGGAAGTCACGGAATCATCCAATTTCCTTGTTTTTCTCTCAGACACGAACAAAAAGCATCGGCAAGAACTGACCGAACCGCTAGGGGGCTACTATAAAGGGACGACACACCTTTTCGTAAGTCAGAGACGCAACAACTCTGAAAGATTCTCGCATATCAAATTATCGATCAAATTGATAACCTCACCAAATTTGAATTTGAAATTATTCAACCAGGCAACGGTTGGCACACCACGTGTGCTATAACTACACTCAGCATCCTGCACACGTATAATCATTTGATAAGATTAAAATAGAATAACTGAGCAAGTTAAATGTTAACGTTTGCTTGTGATCAACGCGATAATTTCAAAATTATTGGCCGATAATTTCAGAATCTATTTAATATATGCGTGGCATTTAAACATCACCACCACACCTCTGACAAATGTGAATGTATAATGAGATACAGATATATCCTAACAGCTGGCAGTATTCATTGTACGTGTTGATCAGGCAAGGTATTGGCTTTAACACTCCCATTGAATCACCTTTGTGCCATAAAGGTAGGCATTATCGCTTCATTAGTCGCGAACTCACGCGTTATAATTTTTGTAGACATGGACATGGATGATAGCATCAAACCTTGATAGTGTTAGCAATAACGCATGTGTTCTTGGTACGTGATCATCCACATGTTTACATAAATTAGCTGTTTGTTAATAAACGCCGGAAACAGTTGTATTCCAGTTTCAATACCTGAGCTTGCCACAACACTACCAGCATCAGATAAAAACACATTAACTCTTAGTTAACCCTATTCCAGCGCCTCATGCAGTCAATTTAGCATTCACAATAACGCTTTACCCCTGTAACCCTCTTCTGGCACCTAAGCTAATACCGTAAATTTACCATTCACTGTCAAACTATTCTCGCACAATTGTCTATTGGCTTATCAATTCATGCCACCTTACTGTTCACATATCTCGCAAGATGGCTACACGAAAGCGATTTGTTATCATCGTCCTGACTTCCGCTCTCCTGACGTTTGGATTCATCTTTCTGTGGAACCAAAAAGATATCAGTAATGAAGGCAAGGCTAAACACCTGATGATCAGAATCGTAATCTAATGAAACCAGGTACCCAGGACGCAGAACCCATTTTATATCCGATCCTTAGTTTACCCCTTGCCCATTTTCCAATACAAAGCACCTGATACTTAGAACTGCAGCGGTAGGCCACTTAAACCTCATCCTGTCAATCCTTGAATCTTTGCCCGCACCCAATGGGCAGACCGTACGGCGCATTCGGTATCAACCACATGCACACTCATACCTGTGCTCCCCACACCCCGTTTAGCATTGCCTACGGCTCACCCCAGTTTCCGTGTGCGCTCACCCACCTTATATCCGTCACATATATTGCTGCAACATCCCTTGTTAATCACCACACTAATCTTCTGTTATGTGCGACCCACATTATATCCGTCAATATCATCCCTGGATAAATAACATCTGGAATCAAACCTACATTCTAAAACGTCCAGCATTCCACGCTCCCTATAGCTTTATGCTAACCACAACCCCACGCCCTTCCTATTTCCCAAAGCTCGCCATATGCTCCAAGCTCTCCACGCTGCCATATTCGTTCTATTGTCCTATGCTCCTCTCATCCCCAAGCTCTCCGTATTATCCGCTGTTCATCATAAGAACGTTCTTCCTTCTTTCCTGATGTTCACTCCCCCTTTCGCTTGAGCTACTTACCGATGTTTTCCCCCTCAACGCTCATCCGACTGTCCGATGTAACCCTCCTCAACGCTCACCGAATTGTCAATGTTCACCATCACAACACTCCCCCTATTGTCCGATATTCACCCCCTGTACGCTTATCTAACTGTCCGATGTTCAACCCCTCAACGCTCTACTATGTTCAATAATAATTCAATAATAATATGCAGATCAATATCACCTTACCGATACGGTGGTCACCCAGCCCATGTCTCCCTTTCTAGAAACACGTGTTGTACGAGTATGCTTGTCATCACATTAAGGCCAGCATGTCTACGACGACCAAACACATTCACACAATGTAGATGCAACCACACTATATTCAATAGTTATTCACATTTATTATTTTATCTATGCAAGGTCATATAAAAGGGCTGATAACGCGCTTTTCCTGAGCTCATGCATATACAAATTAACCAACTGCCTAGGCAGCTGCTTCCACATTATGTATGTCCACAGCAGAGTACCACACATGGGGAGCATGAGATAACAGCCACCGCCAAGCGGACTCCTTCTCGTACACCGTCAACTCCTCAATCGCCCTCAAGTTTGGGCAAAGATTCTCTAGAAGCGGGGCCCAGTGAGGCAGGACCACGTCAGTATCTACAGGGCTTACAGCCCATGCAGCACGCGGACACACTCTGCGTGTCAGAAGCAATGTCGCCTGAATTAGCTGAACAGACATTTCTTCGGTGAGTCATCAGTACCAGCCCAGTAAATCATTAGCATCATCCATCATACTCAACGGATTAGCATCTCTTCGTTTGCCACCCACGCTCATTGACGCTACAATATATGATATGCCACCAACGCTCTTTAACACTGCATTATATGGTATGCCACCCACGCACATAAATGCTGCATTTTATGATATGCCACCAAAGCTAATTAATGCGGCATCACATTGTATGCCACCAACGCTCATTAACGCTGCATAATATGTTATGATACCAATGCACGCTGCATTATACCTCGTACACCTCACAGTATTCAACATTTAAACTGCATTTCATGGGATATACCGCATATACAATCACACTATGGGTATAGGACCTACGCACATTATCGTGTGCCAGCCACCTTAAAACAGCACTTCATGGCTTGTCACCCACACACATAGAAACTGCACAGTATGCTATATCAGCTTCATAGCTTGCAACCAAACTCCATTGCATGCACTCACATAGATGAAAATCGCAATCCCACCAACAAACAATCTTTCTCACTCGAGCTGGTATCAGTTGATTACATTGTATTTCCTCAGATTTCCTTATGATTACTGAGATTGCCATTGCCACCTAGAATGTATTTTGACTAATATCCACTCGACACAGGTATCTGAACCGGATTGATGTTGACTGCACTCATACTGAGGTCGTGGGAGAGAGAGGAGATGATGGTTGGAAGATTTGCGTAGCAGGTCCTTACAAACCTTCCCCCGCAAAATGCATTGTCTACTCATTTGGGTTCGTGTGTGTTTCTCGTGTTTTCAAGTCGCTGCTATTTGACTGCGAGGCTGCTTTTATTTTAACCAACGATGTTATCTCATATTCGACAGAATAAACGAAGAATCGACTATGGCAGTCAACATGTTCAGAGCGCGTGGATGTCTAATGCGATCGGTTAACCAGATGTAAGTCACATGGCCTCGATTGTGCTACATAGCCAGATAATCAAACTTCACCCATACAAGAATTGCACAAGCTTCTTAGTGACAATAGTACTGCCTCAACTGTGAATCAAGCACCAATCAGGTCCGACTTTACACACTCAATACTTTAATACGCCAAACCACTTCGTTTGGACGTCTAACCTCAGGAAACCCGGCTGATTCCAATCTACACATGAATAATGCACCAATCCGTCACGATGTGCGTAACGTTCCTAGTTCGCAACGTAGCCAGTGACGGTTTTCTTCGATTTAGTTGTTTATATACGGCCCCGGCATATACTTGATATATTAATTCAGCTTAATGACAGGATTTTGAAAGTTTTTTTATGACAGGTCTGTGCAAATTTCCGCATTACTATCTACCATGATCCAGTACCCATAACATAGACCATATTCACACCCGTCTGTATATTGTCCATCAACATTGTCTACTAACATTGTCTTAAACAGCAACTGCTCGGGCTCCTCTGGAGGTGCAGGACCGGGTAACAATATTTCTGTTAAGACGTTTGGTCAGCATCTTCGTGATTTCAACGAAGATAACGTGAGTTTCACACATGACGAGCTGTTGCAAATGACGAAAGAATGATTGCATCTGAAATATTACGTTGATTTCATTTAATGAATGCTTGAATTTTCAACTCGTAAGTTTTACCTTCAGGAGATAATAGACTATTTGAAGATAGAGTTCATGGAATGGGAATTTTTGGAAGCGATTGTCCACGAGCAGTCGCTACCTAGAGTGAAGCAGCTTGCCTTGGGAGTGTACATCGGGGAGCTTCAGACCACCACCCCAAATCTTACATACTATTATTCGATATTAGAGCAGCTGAATAAATTAGGTTTCCAGAAATGGTACAGCCATAAGAATACGGACGAGGTTTACATTTCGAGTAGAAGCAACTTGTTCGTCCCCTCTTGCTTACAGATGGTGTTTATCAACAAACACTATTTGCTCGGGTGAGTCATTGCAACGGTTCAGTAATTCTACAAACACGCCAGTGGTCTGTAAGCGCGTGGTGAACCAGCAAAGTGGTGGAGATAGTAGTATAAGAAAGAGTGTTCTAAGAGCAATCACGTCAGTCTAACTCATGAGATGTTGATTATACATTACGAAGAGAACTGTTGACATCTTTTGCACTGGCTAGTCTCTGAATGTCCTCAAAATGCTTCGCCAATTGTGCTGTGTTCAGCCCCGTGACACCATTACCACCATTAAAGCTCGACCACTCGTCGCCACTTAGCGCTCTGCCAATCACGTGCATCAGGAAAAGCCCGACCAGCAGCCAGGCTCACGGGGACACTCCACCTGATGTCAGCTTCCTTCCCGATGCCCACATTGTGACGCATATACTACCACAATTTGAAATAATTCCTCTGCGAGCATATGATATTCCAGAAGCAAACGATGACATTAACCATGATTTGACAAGCAAATATGCTGCTTCTCTGCTTTTCAAGTGAGTTGTTTATTCCACAAGATTCTGCGCTAAGTTAACAAGCTGTTTATTGTTATTTCTGGTTATTTCTGTGGTTGTCGCCATGCAGTCAATTTCATCCAAAATTCATGTTTTGTTATTCTAGCTATATTCGAACAGAACAGGTGCGATGTCCCAAGAGCGTGCGCCTGGGGAATGAGGGGGACGGAGGTTGGGATGTGTGCATTGCCCCTCCGTACAATCTCAAGCCGAATTGTTTAGTTTACTCGTTCGGGTGAGTTAACATAAAAGTACAATGTACAAATACCATGGCGAGGGCCTGCTAGATTTTCTCTGCCTGACGGCGTTAATTACTATCGAAGGCATTTTGATCGCACACATTTCGGTATTGTAAATAGGTAATAAGACACAATGGTTGGGTCGTAGAAAGCGTCTAAGACTAAAGGCCACATGCCTTTAAATGCAATTCAAAACACGATTCACTATCGCTTATTATACATGCGTTGGTATCAATATCGATTGGAGTTTATGAATCGCACATGTATTTATAAAGTCCTCTGACTATGCTATTAGTGTCTGATTCGTACACAGTATCGGTTTTGATTGGAGCTTTGACGACGCACTTGTAACGGAATATCAATGTGATGTGTACGCATTCGATCACACGTAAGCATGACAGCTATACAAATTGCCTTTCGTGCAGTATTAAATGTAATGCAGTTGCCTGACCCCTAAATATGACACTGTTGGTACTTAAATACTGTAATCGGATACAAAGTAAAAAATGATCGATATTCCTTTATTGCTTCTTACATGATTACCTGAGGCTATACATAACAGGGACAAAGTTGCTAATGGTGTCATGATCGTCGTATCGAATCGATGGCATCATACGGCATAAAACAGCTTTGTTAAAGTCAAGTGCTTTAATCTATCACATTCGCACAGCGAAGTCCCTGTGTTCTACCCGCAGCATGCTGCAGAATGAATATCCGATTGATATGGACATGTGACAACAAACAACCACTCTTGCTGATACCTGAACACTATTGTTAATTGCAAGCGATGTTTCTTTAGAATTAACAAGGGGGAACATACGCGCTTGCAAAAGATCCATTTTTACCCTATTGGACTTGGAGGCGCGGAGCAGATTCTTACGAACCGCTACAGAACGATTAGAACCTTCAAGAATCATCTGGAAGAATATAGTCATTCTAGGGTTGGTCCATGCCTTTGTATTAAGATCTCTTTCGACATACATTTCAATTTCTTCTGAAACGATGTGCAGTTTACTGTGCGATCGACTATATGAATGAATAGAGATTGGAATAGGACGGAACGTTATGGTCATAATTTGCCGGCATATCATACATCTGTTACCAAAGTTATGAATACCTAACCTTTTCAGAAAGTTATAGACCTTGTCAAGATCGATATTGAGCACTCGGAGTGGCAGTGTTTGGAAACTATGATCCATGACGGATCTCTTTCTAATATCAAACAACTCGTGATGGAGATCCATACAGAGGAGCTAAGGAAGAAAAAATCGGTTACTTCTCATTTTGTATATTACTGGACGATTATTCGTAACCTCCATAAGCTGGGGTTCCGCTTATGGCATTCTCATTTTGTTCATTTTGGCCCCTTCATGCAGGATTTTCCTCCGAAGCAGGTATCCTGCTGTTATGAATTGTTTTTTCTCAACATAAACTTCATGGAATAGTGGAAAAATTAAATTAACAAAAACGATACAATGTATATGTATATATATATATATATATATATATATATATATATATATATATATATATATATATATATATATATATATATATATATATATATATATATATATATATATATATATATATATATATATATATATATATATATATATAATTATCATGTTTAAGTACATTGATGAATTTCAGTACGTTAGCAATGTTGCATCCATAAGTATATGCATTTCTTGTGTAAATGTGATCCAGTCACTTCTGGGTCAAGCATCTCGATGTATATAGTACAGGAATGTGAGCTTTTCTCTTATCATATTGCTTATGAACAAAATGAATGGACTTAATTTAATAAAATGGGATATTTTTCGCCATTTTACAGTTACTAATGTCCGTTTGCATCATGAACTTGATGAAATTATTTGTCCAGTGATTGAGTATTCGTAAAAAGGTGCCTCGATGTATTGGCCTCAGTTAGTATCACTACAGCCAATACAGTTTGTGTTTCATATGCCATTATAGTTGGGACACTTTGATATATGTCAGCGAAAAGATAAATCCCATGTTTGGCTCGGACTGCAATTCCAAATATAATGACACAGCACCCCCTGTAGACCATTTTTGAGGAACTGTCAGAGTTTTGTCTGGATACGTCAGCGTTAGTCTGTAGAGGAAACGTTAACAGCTTCCCTTTTTCCGTTTCTTTTATTTTCGATATTAGGTTTAGAAAGCCGTATTCTGAGCGAGAATCACACCTTAAGCAAAACCATGAACGCTTCATGAACAGGGCTTTCAAACTTATCAGTGTAGTCGTTCCAGTGACTTCCGTAGCTTCTATATCTTCAATAAATCTAACTGCGCTACCCAGAACGTCGGTTAAGTTTCAGATCGCGTTACAATGCATATATATATATAAATATATATATATATATATAGATATATATATATAGAGACAAGAGATACATATAGATATAGATATATATATAGAGATAGATATATATAGAGAGAGATATATATATATAGATATAGAGAGAGAGATCTAGATATTATATATATATAGAGGTAGATATATATATAGAGATAGTATATATATATATATATATGTATATATATATATATATATATATATATATATATATATATATATATATATATATATATATATATATATATATATATATATATATATATATAGATATATCTATATATATATATATATATATATATATATATATATATATATATATATATATATATATATATATATATATATATACTAGCTGAACCAGGGTTTGGGGTATTTCACACTACACTGTTTATGACTTTGATAATGCAGATACTTCTGTATATTTCGCATATTTCTAGAAAGCTCATGACGTACATCGTACGCGCCTATCTGGAAGCCACTCAAATGACTGGATCGTGATATCCTCATACGAGGAACATTCGTTGACATAGTCTATTTCGTAAATTTTCCCCTGATGCGTACACACAGACGATCATCGACTTGTAAATCAGCTTACGGTTATCTAGTAACGAGATCATGTAGTCAAACGAGTTTTACGAGCAACTCTCATCATGGATTGCGTTTAGGATCAGGCCATAATTGGTCAACTTTTTAAAAATGGAACATAGCGTTATCCGATTTAATTCATGATTAAATTATATACGTCCTTACAGCAATATATTTGCGATAAACTTAACATTTGTCGTTTGCGGGAGGTAGAACCGACGTCATCAGTGGCCTAAATTATGTAATTACAAACTCAGGCTACGGAATATTGATGCTAAGGTGCGTTCAGCAGAAAACTGTAAGAGCCAGTAAACTCAAACACTGTGACGATACTGTTTAGTTTCTCTTGATGGGATTTCCGGACAGTTATCTTAGGACGGATGTTCCGCGCATTTTACTCTTGGATCCATCTCTTATGTGGCATCATGCTTCCAATAGTACGTACGTTGATCGCGTTGTTTTTGATGCTATCGACATGTCTCTGCAAACCTGCCGCACAGATAATCAATGTGTAATGGTATTTTCGTAAGACGAATATTCTAGTAAATAGTATAGCGCCTGGCTTCAAAGAGTTGCTACTTGAAATTGATACTTATTGTACAGTGGCACTGACAGAACTGTTTTCAACTTGTACATGTACGCTTCCATTCACCCCACGACTCAGTGTAAGTTGCTATTCGTCAAAAAAAACAACTTCATTGGTTTAAGCAGTTTTTATTATGATTTTATGAGAGGCAGATACCACATAAACGTATGTGTGAATATTGGATGCAAGGGTGATCTCAGCATTCCAAGGTTTTGGCAAGCTGCGATTATGCCAAATTAGTGATCAAATTATATGACCTCTCTTTAATAAATGTACTTATAAAATTAACCTCGAGATTCATATGTGTACATGAAATGATGAGATGCTTCAGGTAAAGACGGGATGATTTAGCTTTTGCATTATGCATACATGTTACTATCATGACTGAAACTATATATCCTTGAACACTATCATGCATACACAATGTTTTATGTGGAATATGATGTAGCTTTTGAGACATAAAACTGTATTAACTTGCGTCGGCGAGCTTAGCTTAGTCCGCGAACTCAAATTGTTGGCGAACCCTGCTGACACCTCCGAAAACAGCCCCTAATGGCTAACATAAAAAAAGAAAAATTATGTTATTAAGTGTTCATTAGACAGAAAATTTAATAAAATGGCGAGGAATAAACGATTTAGGCCAAGGAGTCAAGATAACAGACAAGACTGTAGTCACCACGATCTATTTATTATCTTCTACCGTCATTATTGCTGGTCAATATCAAAAGCATAGCCGTAAAACAGCTTGTTATTCATTCACACTGTACAACATTATGTGATATCAAGTAAATAGTCATTTAGCCATCGGCAACGAGTTATAATAACACATAATCCACAGTACTCGGGGTAGCGGCATTGTTAGATCTATGAACAAGACCATAACGACACGCGAACCATTGTTTCGTGTGCAGATGCCTTAACGATTAGTATGTACAATGATCGGCAAAATATACGCGGCTAATCCATTCGCGGGAGAAATAGTGCCATCAGCTATGCTTGCATTAATAACATTATAATTCCACGATGAACATAGACTCTTTTGTCTACTTGTTGTGTTTAGTTATATATCCCACCGTTGGAATTCGCACGCATCTGGATAACCACAGGTCATTTGTGTACGATTAAATTGACTTTTAGTGTTTATTGCCCAAAACCTCCTTGTCGTTGATGGGCGTGGGGCTGCAGTGCAAACCCCTGGGCAAACATCTGCCTGTTACTGTAACAAAACAGGGTGCATCATCGAACCCAGCTTGGTAAGAATATGAGACGGATCATCACGCACGTTATCCTACTTAATACACTGTAATCATCCGGTGGAGACCTTCACATTGCTCCCATTCGAGCAAAGTTACATTCCAATTGTGTATGGTGCTTCTAAAGGCATATAGTATTCTACCTGCATGTTTACTGTATATGTTGAATAGAAGACGATGCAATAAAACCATCTGCTCGAACATATCACCGGTGTCTCCGTTTATTCATTCACATACGGTGATATAAATCATGATAGATGCATCCTCACGCAAATAACTACTGTACACTACCGCTTATTCGACTCAGGGTGCAACGACACTGATGCATGATAACACACTTTGCCGTGGTGTGACAAGCCATATATATGTATAGATATATATATATATATATATATATATATATATATATATATAGAGATATATATATATAGATATATATATATAGATATATATATATATATATATATATATATATATATATATATAGATATATATATATATATATATATATATCTCTCTCTCTATATATATATATATATATATATATATATATATATATATATATATATATATATATATATATATATATATATATATATATATATATACATTGGTTTCTATTCCGCACTAAGTTCATGAGGCGGTATGCATCAGCTGTATTGAGAGAACATTTTACATAACATCTCTTCTTCACAAGTTGATAAAAACTAGGGGTATCACTAGCTAAACTTTCATAGGATGTTGGGGATCTGCGAACGCATTATAATCACTGGATGCCGAATGAGCAGTTCTTACTGCAATATCACTTTACATCTTCCGAGAGCCGAGCTATTAGCTGGTCCATTTTTACAAAGAACAGGAATTTAGCAGGGATCCTAGCAACAAATCATCAAATCAAACCCGCTGTCCGATGCTAAAAGATGGAGGAATTTACAGCTGAATAGCGCTTCTGCAACATCATTACCATATTGATGCAAGGTGTACTGCTCGCCCCAGATCATTTATAGCTAAGACCTTTTCGCTGCTGCTGACACCAATAAAGCACACTAAAAGTGGAACCAGGTTAATAGCAGTAGGATTAGAGTCATTGCTTGGGACGGGTGTGGCGTCTTTTAGAACCAACATATAACAAGTTTACGTATATTGTTCATTTAGTAGAGGGTCTTATATGTAGTGGTGTTGATAGCATTTAGTCACTGAACTTCATTCATTGGCCTGAGTACAAAACGTCGAACACACCAGCATTGTCGTTGTTATGATTTTACTACACAAAGAGAGTTGTGCAACGGTTTTATTCGGTCTTCCACCTCGTCTAGAAATGATAAGGCAATGCAGCGTTAGTGACATACCGATACATCACACATGAAATCGAGATTGTTTTGCACATTTTGATCCATATTATTTAGATGAATTTGCCGGTATTCATTATTTTTAGGTGCAATCATCAGAAACGCATCAGAGTTTTTGAGACATGCTACTATAATAAGAAAAGCCATTGATCCCAAACCATGTATTGAACCTATTCGCCCCGAATTAGTTACTGTTTTACCATGACGCTGTAGCCGATATATCCCTATACAATTATGCGGTAACTAAGCTGTAAACAACAAATGTACACTTCATCGACAATGGATAAGTTCTTTCTGCATCATTGCAAAATTAGCAGTATGATGGACCGCAAGCATATAAATCAGAAGTTGCACTAACTGTCAATCTAACCTGCTATGACATGTATTTTGAACAATGCGGGTTTTAGCACCTACGATTTACCAATAACCTGCTTATTGCCGTGCTATTCGCTGTGCAGATAGTTTGAAGCGAATGAGCTTGGTGCCCATTTGAGCAAATTACCAAATCATTGAGCGTTGTTGTCTAAAGTAACAACTTTACTTAGTGCCGATGTCAATGTTTTCATGCTACTGCTAGTGCATAATTAAAACCTTGATGTGCAATAATGTTTTAGTCTCTTGAGATAAAGCCGTTAAAACTAGCAAATAGCTCTGTGATCATCCTCGAATTCAGAGCAAGCGCTAATAAATAAATGCTTATAGTGTTGCCGGCAGCGGTGCGGTTAATCGTTGGTCATATTATCGCTAGTGTGTACTTGTGTTTTTCCATGCGTCGGGTTCTCACTGGAGCCATAATCACGCCATCTATAGCAAACTAACCCCTTATACCCTCTCACCGAACCGATTGACGTTATGCAAAGACAGTCTCATCGATCTGCGCAGCCAACCCTTCCTTAAATACCGACTAATACTTTCTATCAGAAGATCCTACTGCATACATTATCGTCGCACATGGTCTTTGCAGACAAACCCGTGTTACGCGTCAGACGTGTCAAACCATCGTTACATTACAACACCAACGATTAATAACGTTTGCTAACACACCCGATGGTAACAGTCATCATTTTAAAGTATACCATCCATCCGTCTATCGGATGGCTTGGGGTAACGTTGATTTGTACAGCTGCTTTGAGCGTGAGATGAGAGCTTCACAAATGGATTGCTGTTAGTCGATGCATTTCTGTGCATATTCCACAAACTGGAACACGTACGTTGGCTAATTTAGCCATGTAGGGATAGACATTCTCGCATTAAAATGCCCAGTCTACGTCCAGCAGGCAGGCAGAAAAGTCATGATATCGAGAATAGGTTTGTGTTAATCATCACAAAGTCAGCAGCAGTTGTTAATATGTGTGGTCAACCCGTTAATACATTAACGTAAATTCCGCCACATAATCCCATTAACAGTGCATAGCGATCATAAAGTGGTCGTCTTAGCTGATCTACCCCAACATGAAGTAATACTGATTGGATTTTTAAAATATCGACAAAACTCATACTGTTTTATACAAGAATTCAAAGATTATAGAGACGAATTTGATTCAGACCACAGGTATACTGGCATCCCAGTATTGGAATGGTTGAGATGGCGTTACCCCTTGTAGTAGACTGTGCAGATTCATGCGTGCAGGCATCACTGAAGTGACTATTGCACAAAATGGATCGCAAATACTCGACCTCTTTTGAATGGCGTAACAGTGGTAGCCACGTGAAGCTTACAACGTACATTCTTTACGCCTTGTGTCACCTGACGGAAGGCGCCGTTTTTGAACATCCAGGGCGGGTTGCATGCATATTGTGAAGTGTATAACTTTTTTAATACAACCGACAATAGTCAATCGTTAGATGTTCACAGCTCGGCTGATTTAATGTTTTGGGAAGTAAAGGATTGTTTGCTGTTTCATTAGATTAAATGCGACTTGTTGGTTTAAAAATAGTATGATGATTTGTTATGTACAACAATATTACATATAATGTTAAGTGAGTTGTCTATGTGCAATACAATATACACATAGAACCATACTTGGACGTATTCCGGACATAGAGCAGTCATATAATATACACTGCGAACCATACCGTGACCTTTTCCTGATATTGAGCTGTCGTATAATATGTACTGAGAACCATGCTGTGACATATTCCGGATATTAAGCTGTCGTAGAATTTACACTGACAACCATACCAGGACATATTCCGGATATTTAGCTGTTGTAGAATATACACTGACAATCATGCTATGACATATTGCGCATATTGAGCTGTCGCAGAATATACACTGATAACCATGCCATGACATATTGCGGATATACAGCTGCCATAGATGTGATAACCAATACGGTTGCGGTATGCGCCGCGTCCGCCAGTGATTCCTAGAGATGCTGCAAATTCTAGTCTCTGTAGCAACGATAGTGTTTATATACACCGTTTGGCTAATGAACACGATAAGCTAAATCAAATTAGTCGATTTAACGGTTGATATATGATTATTGCCCTTATTTAATTAACGCTAGAACATTATGCGTGTTGCATTTCAATTGTTTCTTTGCAATTCCGTGATGGAAGAGACATTACGGCAGCTTCATAGGGACTTAGCTCGCAAAAGTTATTCCTGATAGAATGTGTTCTTACGCTAGCAGAAAACATACTTGATATATGAACTGAGGTCAAGAAATCAAATAGATCTATAAAAACAAGGACAGGTTCTTTGGTGAAGAACGATGTTGATGCATTATGTATTTTCCGTCGCATTGTCCTTTTCCGCTCTTTGCCAAAATGTGAAATTTGATGTATTACTACAATTGGCATTTTAAGTCATTGCTTTCACAGTTAGGTCCAATTTAGGTGTCGTGAATCTGTCTATGTCGATAGGGGATTGTTTTTGCCGATGATAAAACTCGTTAGCGTCAAAGTAACTCATCGATTAGACCCGTTTAAACCTGAATGAAGCTAATACAGAATAAACTGAGGCTGCGGATATCACCATTTATCTCGCTTGTTTTATAGTGACAGTAGCGACGGTAAAACTTAGCAAATAACGCTGAACACTGAATTATTTTATTTGCTGACTAACCCCACCGATCCGGTGGTGCGATATTTTTGTTGCATGCTTTTACATAGCAATTTACATAGCGAAAATATTGGTAGAATTGCAACACTACGTTCCAGCTTTACTTTGTACATCTAACTTGTCTTCCATATAGCTTCTGTAGCAGAATAGAGCATGAGATTGGCAGCCGACTTATAGCGTGTCAACATATCCGTAGGATTGCATTACATCTCATTACATGCTTCAAAGGTAAAGAATAACGTAGTACACTCAGTACCAGCGGATGCTCATTACTTGCTTTCATATTTGACCAATAAAATTTCGTATAAAGAACAGTGTTTAAAAAACAACGGCAAGTGACCAGCATCCACAGCATGCGACGCTAGCTATATGGAATATGATATTATGGAACATCAAATATATAGTCATCCTACTGCTAATTCACTGTGGATTTAGTACAGCTTGCAAGTACTATCGTTGCCCTTGTTATGCACATTATTAACGATTGTGCTTAAAAAGCCAAGTTCTCATTCCTTACTGCATTTAATGCATTCAGTACTAGGCTAGCATTTCATTCTGTTATAACGGACGGTTTTAACTATGGTATCATTTGTGAATTTATGTGTTTCACAACTTATGTTTCCCTAAGATTGCTTGCAATTGTAATTAGATATATATTTGAATTTTAAAATATAGTAACATCGTTGACTAAAAATAATCCACATTATTGACAATCTAACTACGTCATTCATTACACAATTGCTGCTGTTTGTTTTTAGAATTGGCAAAATTCTCAACGATTTACAACATTCCAATCGAATCGTCTTAGGTACCCACAATTACTTATCCCCCCACGGCAGAGTCCTTATACTAATCACGAGATATACACTGCGCTGTCATTCGGGTTACAACTTTTTTCTTTGTCTGCCACGCACTGAACTCATACGATTTTTCATTCTATGTGTCTACATAAATCGATCCCCAGGAGTAGTATACATTGTTGCGGCACAGGAGCATTTATAAAATGTAGCCAAATTTCAAGTTGCTCTCTTTTACATTATCTCTAGCCGTAATCCACGTGATTGTTAAGTCATACCTGAGCAGCTACATGTTCTATTTCGATCCAAGCAAGGAAAGTTATTATAATATTTCCTCAAAAAATTCGAAATTGAGAACCAGAGCAAAAAAAACATAACGCTTTATTAGTAGGAAATACGGCTACCAGAACATTTTATATTAAAATTTGCGGTTATACACATATGTTGCGGCTATACACATATCTTGCGGCTATGCTGTGGTTGTTTGCAGGCGCTGATGTGGATACCCAAGCAAGCCTCGAGTGAGCTCCGACATTAAGGATTATCATGCCGGGTTTCGTCCGTTGATTTTGATGAAATTTGGTGCTTTGGACGGACAATTACACTGCGCATGGGATAGTATAGGAGAAAATGTGATTTGTCGTGTGGAGTTTGCGTTGTGGAACTTTTTCTATTTGGTTCAGTGTTGTTTCTCTTTCTTTTTTTTTTTTCTCTCTGAACATTGAATTCATTGCAGTGTCAGTTTGGACCAACTCAACACTGTGTCATTGACTTAATTGTCTTAAAGACTGGAATCAACCGCGTAGAACCAGCCATGCCGGACGGGAGCGAGTTCTTCACAAAGGTTGTCTTAGATCCAATTTGGACCTACGTGGCCCATTCGGTGAACAACTCACATGGGGAAAGCATTGTAAATGCATGCCGTAAGTTTTACTCCTTGGACGAGGTTATAAAAGCAAAGGAACTTTTGTTGAGAGTGGGCGATGAACAGGTTGTGCCCACTCTTATTAGACGCAGAGACACTGGTAACTCGAATGAAATCGTCAAGGTTATTCAAGATATAGTGTCGGGAATCATGAAGCTCGATTCCGCGAAAAAACTTCCCTTGTTTGCGGTCGACTCAATAACACTGGGTCGCATCCCAAAGGCATCACTTGCTGAGGTGCACCCAATAAGTGTATGCGAAAGGTTGAATAAATTGGAATTGAGACTGAACGCTATGAATGACATAGAACAAAGGTTGGATCAGATAGAGAATAACCCTGTTAGTTCTCCACAAAGCTATGCGGCGGCAGCAGCGGTATCTCCAAATGCCACAGCTGTTCCGGCACAACAACCTGTGAAATCACAACGCGAGGTACATCAGCCCAAGACTGGACAGAAGAAAAGCAATGACAACACATCAGCAACAAAGAAACAAAGTAGTCATGATGATGAAGGTTACCAGTATCCATCCTCAGAGATGAAGAAAACGAGGAGGCGTCTAGCAAGTCGACTGACAATCACAGGCACAACACATGGCAAGTCAGAACTTTTTAAAGGTGCTCCAGAACCTAGTTGCGACATATTTATATACCGAGTCGCCAAGGGAACTGATATAAATCACAGGATTTCATCGAGGAGAATCAAGTCACTGTCAGATCAATCGACAAGATCTCCAGTACTGAGTCTAAATTCGACAGTTTCAAGGCTGAAATTAAAGCATCTCAGCTAGATACTGTACTATCAGCAGATTACTGGCCCGAAGGTGTTTGTGTCCGGAGATTTTTCAAGTCTAAGCAAGTAAGCAACGAAGACAAAAGTTCGCGTTGATGTTCTTGACCATATTTTGTTATTGTTTTTATTCATACATAAATAGCTACCACTAACAAATTAACGCTGGCGTCTTTCAATTGTAAAGGACATGCTAGCGATCGTATAGCTTATATCAATTCATTGCTGCGAAATTGTAATATATTGTTACTCCAAGAACACTGGTGTTTACAAGAAAACCTTTGCTTATTAGAAAATCAATTGGATGATGTAACTGTGATTGGCGTATCAGGGGTCTATGAGGGACAATTACTAATCGGGCGACCATATGGTGGTTGCGCCATTGCTTTTAAAAAGTCGCTTGGTTGGGCAATAGAGCCACTGACGTCTGATTGTAATAGACCTAGTGCTTGCGTGATAACAGTACTTAACCACGCTAAAATGCTTCTTATCTCTGTATACATGCCGCGCGACTCAAACTGTACAATTAATGTAGAATTGTATCGAGTTGTGTTTAACGAGATAAGGTCGTTAATTGCGCTTAATAATGATGTTGAATATGTTGTCATTGGTGGTGATTTTAACACTGACCTAAGCAGAGATAACTCAAGACACACTACGCTGCTTAAGACATTTTGTGAGTTCGAAAGTATGAAATTTGGATTATTGAGCTCATGTTCAACTGTGAATTATACTTATGAAAATTCATTTTCGTTTGTTACGTCTTGTATTGACCACTTTATTGTTTCGGATCATATGTTCCACTGCATTACCGATTATCATTGCTTACATGAAGGTCATAACCTGTCAGACCACAGTCCAGTAATTTTAGAGCTTGACATTCCTGTTGAATTTGTGCCCATGCAGGGCAAAGTATTGCATACTTTGCCTTCTTGGAAATGTGCTAATGCATCTAACATTGAGGCGTTCAAAGGTCAACTTACTGATTTACTTGCTGATATAGAGTTGCCATACGAAGCACTGCAATGTAATGACGCGCACTGTACTGACCATACCGACGCAATTATTTATTATCACGAAGCAATCCTTAATGCATGTATATTAGCGGCACAAAAGGCTATTCCTTCTGTAAGACGAAAGTCAAAGACAGGCTGGAAAACCCTAGTCAATCCTTATAAGGAGCAGTCAATATTTGGCGGAAGCTTTAACAACCGATAGAAGCCGTGATTTCTGGTCTGAGGTTTAGAAAAGAAGTGGTAAGTCACGTGTTGTGCCAGCAGTTGTAGATAATGTGCGAAGTGAGACTGGTATTCGTGAATTATTCTCTACCAAATACAAAGAATTGTTTAATAGTGTGTCATATAATGTTGATGAATATGAGCGATTAAGAGTGGTTCTGAATGACCAAGTTGAGTTTAGATGTAATTCAGGCAAATGCGAATCTGATCATTATATTTCAGTCAGTGATGTCACGGCAGCCGTGGAGAAAATTAAGGCCCATAAGGCTGACATTAATGAAAATGTAAATTCGGACCATATTATAAATGGCACTCGTGAATTGTTCACACATTTATCTTTGTTGTTCAATTCAATGATTTCTCATTCATTCACTCCAGTTGAAATGACAAGGTCGGTGATTATTCCGTTATTGAAAAACAAAAAGAAATCAGCAAGCGACAGCAATAACTATCGATCGATAGCGCTGAGTAGTGTTGTAGGCAAGGTTTTAGACGTTATTTTGTCAAAATATTCAAATGTTTTAAGCACCAGTCACCTCCAGTTTGGTTTTAAACCAGACCATTCCACTTCTCAGTGTACCTATGTAGTTCAAGAAGTTATAGATTTTTATGTCGCCATGTTATGTTGTGATGCTAGACGCATCGAAGGCATTTGATAGGGTTAATTATATTAAATTGTTTTAATTATTGATACGTAGAGGTTTGTGTCCTACTATTGTAAAGTTGCTCCTTTATATGTATTTCAACCAATCGTTGTTAGTTAAATGGGGCTCTAATGTGTCTGAGGCATTCCGATGCAGTAATAGCATAAAGCAGGGCGGGGTGTTATCGCCGATTCTTTTCTGTATTTATATCGATGAGCTGCTTAATCGTCTTGAACGTAGTAATGTTGGTTGTCATGTCGGTCATCAGTTTATGGGTGCATTTGGATATGCTGACGACTTAACACTCCTTGCTCCCTTAGTCACTGCTGCCGAGCTTATGATTTCAATATGCGAAGAATACGCACAAGAATACGAAGTAATGTTCAATAGTGAAAAAAGTATGCTGCTGTGCTACGATATTCCACAATGTAATACCAATCTCGAATTACGGCTGAATGGAGCTATTTTACAAAAGTACTCTAAGGTTGTTCATCTAGGCAGTTATATTGGTTATGAAAACAACGATGCGAATATCGAAAAGACTGTAGGAGAATTGTCTTATCGTACTAACATTTTGATGTCCAGATTCGGCTTTTGCCGCACCGACGTTCGCACTAGGCTTTTTGATACCTTTTGTACAAGCTTCTGTGGTAGTCCTTTATGGAAATTGGATTTAAAGTCACTTGAAAAAATAAGTGTTGCTTGGCGAAAGTGTGTAAGGAGAGTTCTTAAGCTTAATAGAAGAACGAGGTCTCGTTCTTTACCGCTGCTTGTAGGTAGACCAGATATACGCACTCAGCTATTGTTACGTTTTGTTAATTTTTGGGTTAAATGCACCTTTAGTAACAACCCAAAAGTTCGACTTGCTACTATGCTCACTAATGTAAGCTCATCTGTCGTATCGAATAATGTAAGATCATGTCTGTCATTACTAAATTTAGACTACCAACAACTAAGATTAATTAATGAAGGTAACCTTAATAATGTACGCGAATTGCTTTTAAATATTAATATAGTAACAGCAGAAGACAGGGCGACAATATGCGCTTTGCAAGAATTGGGTCAGCAGCGCGAAGGCAGTTTGTTAACTTCTTTAACACTGCAAGAGGCAGATGAGCTTCTTGTGTTCCTATGTACAAACTGATTGGTACTCATGTATTTTTTATTTTTTATTGCTTAATTAATATATCTCTTTGTAAACTTTGATTTGCGAATAAATGATATAATAATAATATAATAATTTGATAACGCTGCATTGTTTGGCTTACGGAATTACCTGACTAGCTGAAA
>CM067358.1:3038845-3091345 GCA_034190875.2 Urechis unicinctus | reverse complement strand
ATATATATATATATATATATATATATACATATATATACGAATGCGTCCTTTTTGATGCAATAGACCTTCTATTTTGGCACACAGTCACATCTTGGCACACGATCGGAGTGCCAAAATAGTCAAGAGCTTTTTGAGTGCTTTGTTCTGCAAATGTTTGTTTAAAATTTGTGTTACCTGGTAAATTATCTCCATTCACATTCGTCCATTGCATTGACTTTAAACCTTGCATCGTGCAGGTGGTAGTTCGGGACGTTTGGAAATTTTTATATATCGGACTGACGACCTTTTTGGTACTCTGCATTTAACAGCTTGTTTCTGGTTATAATCCGATATATCATAATCCCAACTTCTGATATATTGCTTAGAATTACTTCCTTCCCAAATATATTCCATCCACGTGACATTCGACAGAGGGAATTAAAAATATATATATTTGGTCTTGACGTTTTCCAATGATATATATTCGCCAAGAAAACCAAAACGCTTCGGCTGCTCGGAAAATTCGTAAGGCACCTCGTGCTTTGAGATGAAGTTGCGATGCGGGCCAAAAATATCTTACGATTTGGTAAGCAATAACAACAACTCTTGAATATATTATGGCGTTATTTAAGGCACTTATACCCAAGTCAACCAGATTATAGCGAGAAAATATATATAATGTCGCTTAATTGTATTCGATAACCTGGGTTCTTAACCTAGGCTTTCTAATATCGCCCACTGTGACATTTTGTGATACATCTAAATCATGACAACGCTGGTTCGATAGATTGGATATATTGTGTAGTATACTCAATCTGACATATAAATGAAATCTCGTCGATGTTGAGGTACTTTACTCTAGCTATGTGGAGTCATGTCGGCCTTGGCTAATCGCTTCGCCAAGTTATGTTGGTTAGTCGCGTTTGTCATAATGTATGTATGTATGTAAACAATTTTTTTCCAATCGTAAGGCGTCAATAATGCGCAAAAACGGAGAGGTTTTGACTCGACCTTGATCTGAAACTTATGTCAAGGTAATTGAATAAGTGAAAAACTAGTATCTCGAATAACTCCGTTAATTACTTATCATCAATAATTTTTAAGACTTTGATGTATAAAATTATGAATCCTTTACACAGAGGATAATGTTCATTGGTCTTTGAAGTCACTGTAGATAGCAAGCTATAGAGCAAGTAAATTGTTTAAGCAGAAATTTTGGAAAATAAGTCCATGTAGACTGAGCTATTTAACAACAATTTTCATTTCAGCATATCATTTTACCTTTTTGTCCTGATATGGATGTATATGGAATTATCACTATGTATATTCTTGATCATTTCTGTATTAGTCATGGATGCACCATAAATGGTATTAAATGGGATATGTGTTTAATTACTGCTAAAGGTGTCATGTTGATTCAAAAGTAACTCTTATCACCAACCTACAATTACATTGGGAAGCGTAAGTGATAGTATTATTGATTTCATGGAATCGACGAATGTTTGCACACTTATTCATAACCCCTCTAAATGCTTTTATTGAGAAACAGCCACTTACTTATAGCCATTGATATCACATAACCACCAGCAGCGTTATTTTGCTGTTCCCCACTAAAAAGCTGCTCTCGCGCTCTGAGTGACACGAGCGCCTATGCGCCTATCCAGTCCGCTAAGACCTCCAAACGATTCATATACCCCCAGATACCTCGGTATATTCCAGTGACCCAGTTAACTGTAGCGCTGTATGTTTCTAAACCCGGTACGCATCCTTCTTCAACGCGAGAATGATCTTCTGTCTTTACCCACCATGCGACTATCATCCTACATCTGGAAACTGTCTATTCCACAGATCGATAACTATCGTTTACGTAGTAAGAATATTTCCGCGAATAACCCCCTCTTTGTTGTATTCTGAGTATCATAACAGAGTTCTTCCGTATTTGTTAAAAGATACGGGATGGAGAGAAGAGGAGAGTTTCCAAAACAATGCATGTCAAATAGTTCATTGGGATGTTCCAATAAGCAGGGTTGATAGATTCAGCGTGATGACAAAAAAACATTTTAAAGTATTTTAAGCATGGCAACAGTTTCTCTCACACACGCCAAATGGCTGTGAATCGTGCAAATGACTACAACACTCCAGTTGAATTTGTAAATCAGGTTAATTCTTCGCCAATCTTTGACAAAGTCGCAATATGTAATCTCCCATGGACCCGGATCGTTGCCATAGCGCCGAAGCTATATGTCATTAAGAGATTTGTCTGGGTCAATTGCGACTGAAAAAGTCATGTACCTTCTTGACAAACTACCAAATATACATTATTCACACAGTATTCAACACTGTTGGATCAATGAATACCATATAATAACAAAACACTTGAAATAATAAGCCATTACTAAGATCGCAGCTACCAAATATTCACTCTTTGACCCTAGCCATGATAATTTGGCTTCGAACTTTGACCCTAGATGAACGAGAGATCGGTGAAATATAGAGCGAAACACTAGGAGACGATTATCAAAGTCAAGTCACATAAAATTGCTAATCTGAAAAATAATGATCATTAAAATAAAATTTAACTTATTTGGTCACAACCCTGGTTAAGAATGATACGATTGTTACAGTATTTCGGCTAATAATGACATTTCACAAATTACGAAACTCGTAAACAATAACTCTATATTAGGCCCCTTACTTCGTGAATTCCCGACATATGTTGTTAAATACGGATTTCCCCAACAAAAACATTCTGACATGGTCGGAAAAGAAGCTGTGTCGGTAAAATAACATACTATCTCTATTACTGTGTGTTCTGTATTACCTAATCTGCGTTTTACCCCTACCCAGACCAAATTTATATCCATGACCCAATTCCCTCCACGGAACGTCCCCGATCAGCTGATCGGTGATACACCATTTAGGCGTTAGCAGCATTCGTTTACAAGACGTTTGAGTATAATCCATGTTACCGATCGACCGGAGCTACCCTTCATTAGACTGCAGCCATAAAGATAGATATGATGTTATATGGACATTATGGTCAGACATAACCATAATGTGTATGGTACTGGCTGTTTGGCAAGTTGTGATTGAAGAGACTAATCTAATGTTGTAGCACCATTGATGGTTTTAACTGCCCTGCACGATTTGCATGGTAGGTTTTATAAATTTATCAACACATATCAGTGGCTGCATATCCACTGTCACTTAACTATTGCCAATTATCTTAATATGGTAGACCTCAAAGGTCAACGGGTCCTCAGATTGCAATTATAAACAATACTTGGGGGTAGTCATATTTCTTATGTTGGATCTAAATTGTGAAGAGGTTGTCGGTGTCATGACCAAATATCAATTAAAATTTGAAGTCACAACATCACATGCATATTGGGCTGTTGCCTATCCAGGCAATGGTCAATGTGATGGTCTATCAAAAGAGGGAATAAGTTGATGGTGCAAATACAGACTTGAAAGTGTCAGATATCACCACAGGGTCACCTAATACAAATAACACCAACCACTAAATAGACAGCCCCCGAACTGCATAACTATTTAATTGCATAATAAATGAGCATCTGTGCTATAAAAACCATGTCTATGATTATTATGTAATGTGACAGTAGATGATATTGAATGTTCTCATCTAAACAGCTGATGTGGCCTCACATAAGTTTACTGGCATTGAATTATGTGATCTGACCTTGGAAGGTATCGTGTAGGTGAGTGTGGAAACATTTTACGAGGTGTTATATTGTGAAAATAAATTACCAGCATCTGTATACTGGGTCTCTATTATCTAACCGCATTGCTCTCGATGTTTCCATTCCTATTTAGATATCTAATAAAGATGCAGATTGAAATGCATTGTCATTTATATAGAGCTCTGTTAAAGTTTGGGCCCATGTACTGTGAATATGAAAGAAATTCTATTTTGAACCAACCGGATATGTATATTTCTACCCACAATGTTTCTACCCGCATATCACAGTTTCATTAATATAGGAACCTAGGTCAGATGTTTGCTTAGGAATCTATCAGAGAATACTGCCTGAAATGACCATAACTAAAGTGGGCGTGTACTTGGCACTAATGTGTCAATTATATTAATTTTGCAATGCATGTTGTAAAATGTATGTGCTTTTGTTTATTAGATACTGAACCGCCAACCCAATCAGGTACCAGTTATGCCACAAGTCTGACTAGAACAACAAGCCCTGCAGACCCCAGACTTAACGGTGCCAACAAAAACAACTTGATTTTTAGTGACTCGGGAGTCAGATCAGAATGTCTCGAGCAGAACAAGCATCAAAGATACAAGTGAGTAATTTTCATTCCTCAGTGATCTGTTAACTAGTGACAAGGTATAAACCAAAGAAAGGCTTCTTTGCATTATCAATGACCGTCATATAAAAGGCACTACCCACTGCATGGTCTATAAAGGCCTGCGCTATATTATGAAAGTCATTACAAGTCTGCTATAACTAGAAACTAATAGCGAAATGTGAAAACAATATATCAATGCATGTGCAGACCGCTTCTAATGGGATACAAGGCAGACCCAAGCTCTACAACTTGCCTTCAGAAGTTATATTCAGATCCCCAGTCTAAGAAAACTACTGCCAGGTATGGTATATATACTTCAGAATATACTGTATTAATCAGTATAGATTTGACAGACAGATCATTCCCAGTATCTCTGTTATGATAGATATCATATATTATACAGGAATGAAAGTCTTCCGGGGATACCCGGAATTCCGGTATTTGCGCCCGCCGAGAAATAAACAATTTTTGAATTATAGTTTGCCGGGTTTTGTCACTTGCAGGCAGGAAGCTGCATGCCTTTGGTACTTGCCGCTCCGCGATCGATAATGTCCGCCGTTATCCTTGTATTCCCATTGATATAGTGTGGGGAAAATCTTCCGGTTTTTTTTAAAAGGCCACTTTCATCCCTGTATATTATATACAATTGTTGCACAATTGTGATGTAGGCTGAATTGTTATTTAAGCTTGTAGATTAGCCATGCACTGCCATGTGATGTTTCATGACTAAGTAACTTTATCTGATGCTTTATCAGTAAGATATCTTCTATTCTCAGCATTACATTGCAGACAGATTATTACAAAAGTTGTAGCTACACTGACTCAATGTGCAATCTGTGTAGCTCGCAAATAATCTCTCTTATTGTTCTGTGCATCTTTCTGAAGAGGTCCTGGTCAATCTAAAACCTGCTGCGGTGCTGCAATCTCGAGTTCAACAGCAATTTAGTCTGTAAAACATATATGGTCACTATCTTATACAGAATGCTTGTGACACTATTCATTTGACACTACCCTCACACACAACCTCACTTTGACACCTGGAGTTGTTCTACTCCATTCAATCAGACAAATGGTAGGTTATAACTGTACCAGCAAGGAACACTACCTAACATTCTGTGGGATGACCCATCAATCTGAACCACACATCTCTTGCCTCCAGTTTTGGCTGAATAATAGAATTGTTATTTCTGGATTAGTGGTGCCAAGTAATTTGCTTAATATGTGTACATGTTGATTGTTTCAGGAAAGAAAGAAGTTCCTAAATCAAAGCTGCCAATGGGACGTTCCTACTTGGAAAATAATTTGGATGAGCAGCGCAAGTTCCATGGCCCTTGTACCACATCCTAATTAAGCTTTAAATGTCATTAACTATGCATAATTGTAATAAGCAGTGCTGGTTTCAAATAGATGTGGCACAAACTCTTAATTATGCTTGAAATGTCAATAAACATGCATAATTGTCATACAAGTGACCTTTTTAATCACTTTATAGTTTATAGGTAATATAACACATGCCCAGTTTACTCAGTTAATGATATTTTATCATAGCTTTTGACAGTAATAAACGATTTTTAAACTATATTTACCCATGGCCTCAACGTTATATTAATATGTCACCTGCGTTTCAAATCCAACCCCTTTTAATCAAATTATGGCCATGTGAAATCTGTTCCCTAGGGAGAACTATGCATTTAGTACTATAACAGATGATATAATCAGAAATAATAGAGATTACATAGCGGTAGTACGATTATCATTAGGTTATAAGCGTATAGTTTTAAGAACCAGAGCAAAAAAAGCATGTCTGTCGGTGAGCTACATTGGATGATCAATCATTATGATGAACAACGGAGACGCCTCCATGGACAAACAAACAACCATATCGAGCTGAAGAGTGGGAGCCACAGGGATTTATATAAATTGTCTATAGTGCCACCTCGTTAAACGGGATCTCGCCAATTGGGATTCCTCGATGATGGGGACGCAGACCGGGAAACCATTCCAAGCAATGCTATTTCACTAGGTTAATCGGGACATTCCAGACGAATCGCCTCGTTAAAAGGGACGCGTTGCCATCGATCGATTTTGAATGCCATCGAATATAACGGTTTAATCCTGATTACTTAACGATCTCTGATCACCCGACCTCTGATCACCCGAGTTAAATCATCTAAGGAATGCTGGCGGCGAGTTCGCATTGACGCTTTGACTCCCTGATCAAGTGTCAAGTCGGGTTGTTTAAAAGGCAGAAGTGTCATCATTTGTCATCAAACTGCCAAAGAAACTGTCACAATGCCTCGAAGAAAAAACCTCACCCTACAGACGAAAGTAGAGATCCTGAAAGAACTAAAAAGAAGTCGCCAAAGCCAAGCTACAATCGCCATGAAATTGGAAGTTTCCACGTCCGCCATATCGCGCTTAGTAAAGAACAGGAATGACATCTTGGAGCAACAAGGAGCCAGCCAATACGAAAACCGAAAACGAAAGAGAGCGGGTGAAGACGAAGAACTGGATGAGGTACTGTTTACGTGGTTCAAACAGAAGTGGGCCCAAGGCGAACGACTGTCCGGAACAGAAATTCAATCAAAGGCTCTCCAGCAAACGGAAATGAAGAGGGTGCCGAGTTTCAAAGCCATCATCTGCTTGGCTGTGGCGCTTTAAGTCACGGTTCAACGTAGCCTTCAAAAAGCAGCAATGAGAAAAGCAAGACGCCGATAACCCGTCCGCCCGCCACTGGCTCCAAGACAAATTTCCTTAAATTCAGTGACCAGGACATATTCAACGCAGACGAGACGGCCCTTTACTTCCGGGCCTTCAATGACAAGGAACACTGCCTGCCCACGGAGGAATTCGCCGAAGGGAAAGCTGCCAAGGAAAGGATCACCATCCTACTTTGCGCCAATATGGACGGATCGGAAACGCAGCCGCTGCTCGTCATCAGTAAAAATCGTCGCCCGCGCTGTTTTCCGAAAGATACCACAAAACTACCAGTCGAGTACGCATCTTCGAAAAATGCATGGATGACGGGAGAGATCTTCGCAAACTGGCTGGCTAAATGGGACCGAAGGCTTTACTTCAACCAACACAACATTTAATTCCCTCCACAACAAGTTCACCACACTGTCGCATAATGGTTTTTGTTGCGTCGTAAAGCGTTTGGGTTTCTGTTATGTACCAAAATAGTAGGTTTTTTGTGATGCACCAAAATGGTTGGTTGTTGGTTATGTCCCAAAATAGTTGTTTTTTTGTTATGTCCCAAAATGGTTGGTTTTTTACTATGTCCTAAAATAGTTGGTTATTGATATATCCCTGAAACCCGAACTATTTTGGAACACCCATTTTGGTACAAAAAATATACAAGTTTAATAAAACAATGAAAAACCAAGATAAGTTTACGAAACCGAAACATGTTACCAACAGAACAACAGAAAACAAGAAATAATCATCATATCGACTATATGATTTGTCGCCTCCAATGTCCCAAAATGGTTGTTTTTTTGCTAAATGTCCAAAATGGTCGTATTCGTATGTATGTATGTATATATATATATATATATATATATATATATATATATATATATATATATATATATATATATATATATATATATATATATACATATATATATATATATATATATATATATATATATTATTTGTATATGCACAAATATGTACATACATATACACATTCATACATACATGCATATATGCATACATACATAATTACTCATATACATGAATACATACATACACACATACATACATACATAAAAACTATACAGCCACACATAAATTTACTCTTTGTAGTCACAAACATGCGTACATGCATACAAACATGCATCAGACATACATATATACATTCATTCATTCATTCATACTTTCATACATTCATACAAACATACGTACAAACATACAAACATACATATATATTTGCATACATAAATGCATACACACATACATACAAACATACATGCCTACATTTACACATACACGAATATATAAATTCATCAATTTATACATAGGTACATATATGCATACACACATGTATGAATGCATACATACATTAACACATGTAAAGGTGCATGAATTCCAACATACATTCACACATAGGTAAATAAATAAATACATACATACTTACATACATGCATACATACAGATAAACATATATACATGCATGCACACATGCATACATACATGCATACATACATGCATGCATACATACATACATACATACATACATACATACATACATTCATACATACATACATACATACATACATACATACATACATACATACATACATACATACATACATACATACATACATACATACATACATACATACATACATACATACATACATACATACATACATACATACATACATACATACATACATACATACATACATACATACATACATACATACATACATACATACATACATACATACATACATACATACATACATACATACATACATACATACATACATACATACATACATACATGCATACATACATACACACCTACATACATGCATACATGCACACACACATACATACATGCATACATACATACATACATACATACATACATACATACATACATACATACATACATACATACATACATACATACATACATACATACATACATACATACATACATACATACATACATACATACATACATACATACATACATACATACATACATACATACATACATACATACATACATACATACATACATACATACATACATACATACATACATACATACATACATACATACATACATATGTAAAACCACGCATACAGCCATACCCACTCGATACATACAAAAGTACATAAATAAATAAATACTTGTATATAAGCATACATATATACATACATGCATCCAAACATACATGCATGCATACATACTTGCATACATACATGCATACATACATACATACATACATACATACATACATACATACATACATACATACATACATACATACATACATACATACATACATACATACATACATACATACATACATACATACATACATACATACATACATACATACATACATACATACATACATACATACATACATACATACATACATACATACATACATACATACATACATACATACATACACACATACATACATACAAACATACAAACGTATAAATATACATACATAACATACATACATACATACACATACATACATACATACATACATACATACATACATACATACATACATACATACATACATACATACATACATACATACATACATACATACATACATACATACATACATACATACATACATACATACATACATACATACATACATACATACATACATACATACATACATACATACATACATACATACATACATACATACATACATACATACATACATACATACATACATACATACATACATACATACATACATACATACATACATACATACATACATACATACATACATACATACATACATACATACATACATACATACATACATGCATATATGCAAGCGTGCATACTTACTCATCTGTATGTAGATGCGTTGCCTGAGTTTCGTCTACATAAGTATGACCCCATTAGCTAGTAATCAATGGGATGAGGTTGAGAATATTCTTCTTCTGTAATCAGATGTTTTCCTCGACTCCAGTATGAATAATCCCCACTACAACTGACGATATGTTTACGATGCAAAGCATGTGTCCTCTCTCTTTATTAAAACATTTAGGGCTGAGCACAATGCCATGACAACCACATTGATGAATTAAAGGGGTGCTGCTTTACTAAATATAGTGTGATGTTTTGAAATGATGCCCCACATTTGTTCTACACATTCCATGTATCACTTATTATTGTTTGATATTTTATTAGATTGAACGCATCAACGATGGCTGTGATGAAAAAAGGAACCAATTAAACCAACATCACGCAACCATATGTGGTTTTACAACAAACTCCAAATGTCAGTTAACGTTGGTATTTTCGGAACATACATTTGTGTCTTGACAGCAAATGCGAAGTCAAGGGCAGAAAAAACAATTTTACGACCTTGACCTTGGGTAAATAAAATAAACTGCTGGCAGCACAAACATGTTTATGGCCAGCACATCTAATTTGAATTCAGTGTAATCGAATACTCACAATGATACTTCCCTGGACTTTTATTTACTTTGTGTACCTAGCTCAGCAATGATTGAACGAGAGTTTTGGAATACTATACTGAAGGTAGATAGGCTAATAAATAAAGATATATCAACGTCAAATTTCCGTACTTATCGCATTAAATCACATAACTACAGTGTTAGTAAGACGTACGTAATTTGACATCAGGCGCGTGTCCTATATATTCAGAAATAGTATTATAGTTTGACAGACGAACCAAACCGAAGTCAGTTGCGACTTCTGAAACGATAACTGAAATGTATGAGGTGAACTGAAAATCAATTGGAATATTATATTGCTTGCAAGAGGCATGGGCAATAACATCTCTCGATACACATACAATATATAGTTTATAACTGTAAAGAAGTCACTTGTTGTGAGGGTAAAAGCAGACGTTTGTGTGTCTAACGTATGCAAAGGTTTTTGATAGAAATAGTGACGATGAAAATTCGAGTGTCTTATCGATCAGTGTTAACTTGAGCTGCAAGAACTATTCGAATATATCTAACACGCCCGCGTGCTAACTCTCTAAAACTAGATAGTCCTTGTCTGGTGCCGTAACGAGTAGGGGTGGTCCGGGGTGGCCCGAGTTAATGAGCCAATGTGGCTATACAAAATAATGAGACTAGATTTGCAATGAAAATTATCGCACCATTTGATTTCAAAAAACAAATTATTATGGGATTGACTGCCTGGATATAAGGCACCCATTAAATGATAAACCAAGAGAATATGAGACATGCATGAGCAAATAGATAAGGTCTGACCTTATATTTAAAGTCGCTCTTGATGCAAGGATGGTGATTGGGTGGGCACCATGAGAGTATTGTACGAAGTTGGAAGTTTACTACAATATCCTAGGGTTATTCACATTTGCCACCCACAAACGGTGAAATATTCTACCCACCGTGGCTTTACTTGACAAACACGATAAACTCATCTGGTTGTAAAGCTGTCGTATACTATCATTTGAATTAAACATTTGCATTGGATTAGTGCATCATCAAATGAGGTTGTTACTGCATAAATATGGCGAGACGGCAAATGCGTCAGCAGGATCGCGGATCATTAAACAAAATAACTTAAGTTCAAGGGTTGTATCAACTTGGCCTCGGTTATCTATCTTAACTTTTGGCACTTCATTGCTTCCGATCCAACGTTTAACAATATTTGCATTACGTAAATTTAAACTTGACGCCGGATCAATGTAACAATCTGGAAATACACCTGATACAGTGAAGGATATGTGACACATCTTACTAATGTACCCATAGCGATGCAAAGGACGTGCTTTGGTGTAATAACAGCTCAGTTATTGAATGATGATAGCTGTACGAACGGCTCAATCGATAAAACACCAATAGAAAATTTGATATTTTAGACGTAATTGACCGAGTATTGCCAATTTGACCGCATGATACACAAAGTGTTTCTCTCTCTCTATCTCTCTTTCTCTCTATCTCTCTGCAAACTTGACACTCGCGGATACCTAAGCATTCAGTGATTGACCGAGAAACAAATGACGGAGAAGCCAATCTGTGATATGCCGTTCTCCACTAGAAACTATGACCTATCATGGTATTCTGAAAATCTGGTAGATTATATTTGCAGCGTAGAGCGAGAAGCCTTTAGGTGAGCTGTTGCACATTACCATGTCATACTACAGGAACACGTAAAAGCATCTGTCGAAATGCCGGTTTTACCAAGCTGTAAGAAGTAGTGTCTATTTTCATACCCTCACATATAGACTTATGCAAGTTAGAATACATAATAGAATAAAACTCGTCGGAGGGATGAATTTCGTGAGTGACAACGCCCCATATATAGAAGAGGTCCTTTGCAAAACGAACACGCATTGCATCATTGAGATCTTCCTCAAAACAACATAACTAATATATAGCCTGCACAATCTGCAAATGACACCAATATCAAATCTGACATCGTGTGCAATTAACATCTGTAATACCGTTATTTTTGCTTTAATAACAACCATTGAATTATTGCGATCACATCTGCGCACATCATCATCATTGTTCGGGATCGCCCCTGTTATTTTACTTCGCCATGGTCCATCCACGATATCACGCTTAATAATATAGCCGGTTATGACCCACGTTGAGTCTTTATGGCAGGTCATAAGCCATTAGGCCATAAACTATTGCTTATTCATTTGTTGCAATCCTCATAACGGGAAAATGTCTGCTGACATGAGGCTTTTTGAATATCCTCACGTATAATTTAATGGGGTTGGTATAATGTTACTATGTTTTCTGATCACGATGGATTTTACCACAATTTCGTTCAGTCTATGTAGATAAGCTTGCGTACATATCGCCTAGCCATTACAGTGTTTGCAATACCAATATATGTGACAACGACAGTATACTGGTGAGCAAAACGGGTACTATGACATTTAAGGAAGTGATTTTTTCGTCCCCTCAGTCCTCTGTCACGTTGTGTACGTACTAAAACATGAATTGTCTAATATTTTTTGCAATTATTGCTGCATTGAATTCATTAGTTATAAAACTGATTGATATAAAAGCCTAAAAATTGAAATGTTGACTGCGGAAATATCACCCGAAGCAAGTGGTCGCTCAGTTTACATTTGCAGCGATAATCACCAGCTTTGATTTTTGTTAGGTTCAGCCTGTGAACAAAATGCATTTTGTTAACAATTATAGGATGTTCACACTGACGACAAGATACGCTAGCCGTCTTTTTAACACTGCCCACCAACCTTCGTGATTGCTATGTTGCCTAAATCCTACAGTGGCGTAATAATCTACCATCCGTACAAGCACCAATTTATGAAGATATTGATTAGAATTATCTGACCCGACATGCTTGGTGACTAAGCCTCCTGTAATCCATATATCGTAACTGGGGAACGTAGACTTATTTCGGCAATAGATACCATAGGAGGCGCCTACATCCTTAAATGCTTTGCGATGATCAACAACCAGAGTGCTTGCTACAGACGCTATAGACAATATAGCCCTGGATAAAGTGTCTACATAAGCACATTGTTTGGGTATGTAATCTTGAAATCGCTGAACTAAATATATTGGAGTACACAGCTTCTAAAGAGGTTTAGAGGAATTGACAACTACCAATTTAAATTTCCTAGATCCATATTCACATGACAAATGCCATCAATGGTTCGAAGTAATAATTCAGTAACTATTTTTTTGCTTACCGATTCACCATAGGTCGTGACGAATAATAATTTTAGAAAAACCTCAAATAAACAAACTTCTGGATGGAGGTGTTTTTGTCGCATGATTTGCTCACTCACATCTTTGCTTTGGAAGTCCTCTAAAATTGGACAAATTTATGCTTAAATCTTTTTGACAGATACTTGCCTATTACTTTAACGCAACCAATGTATGCCGATATACCTTGAAAACCGTTTAGCTAGGCTACTATCATTCCTCGTATCAGTGAGAATTGTACTAACAAGCATAGCGCGGTTTTGCACAGCATGGCAATCAACTCAGACAAACTTAGTCAAATTGCTCATGTTATAGCGACATAATTAAATTCCTCTCCTTGTAAAATAGCCGAATATCAACGAAAAGATCAAAGCTAATTGCATGATTGGTGACTCCACGAAAGCATAGTATGCTCTAATTTAGTGTCACAAGTGTTAATATCGAGGTTTGAGGCTTGAAATATGGGGGACAAGATAAGTAACAGTTTGTACCTGTTTTATATTTCACTTCTTAATGGATTGTAGACCACCAACACCTCGAATGCTTATGCCGAATTTGGCCAAAATGTATTACGCGCGTCTGGAAGCTCCTTCCACAAACGCGTTCAATAAATCTACATTTCTTGGCGGATCAATAGAGATTTTAAAACCAGAGAGAGAACGATCACTTTTCTGGCATTGGATATGCCTCGAATGTGGTAAACCTAACAAAGGCACTGTGTATGACATTATGAAGCAGTCACGTCATAAATATTATTGTGCCGTACGCGCAGCAAAAAAGGTTGGATATAAAAAGGCCAAACTTGCAGAAAACGCATGTAGTAATACAGACTTTTGGCGTGATCTAAAAAAGATCAATCCATACTGTTAGAGTGTACCTACTGTGGTAGATATGCAAATGGACCAGAGCCTAATGCAAACCTTTTTCTGGATAATTATCCAGCGTTATTCAAAAGTGTATCTAAAAATGACAATGAAATTCGTGAAGTGATGAAAGCGATTAATGCTGGTATTAGTTATGACAGCGCAAGATACCATGTTGTAACATCATCTGTTTTATCTGAATGAATAGAAAAGTTAAAGTGTAACAAATGCGATGGCAATCGTGAGCTTTTTTCCGACCATTTGATTAACGGGACACCCGAACTTGTTTGTCTGTTATGTAAACTATTCAATGCTATGATTTCAGTTTCATATATTCCGTGGTTCTTTATACGTTTATTGACTCTAAGTAATGCAGCCTTTCCGCTTACGATTGAGTGCGTAGATAACTGTGCACGGTGTAAACTGTGAGCTGTTAATGTCTTTCTGCTCACAGCAAACGCACTTATTCCCAATTATATTCCAAGAGTAACGTCTTACCAATCCCAAGGGCATCGCTGTAAGTTCGGTATAATGCAAATTAGGGTAAACAAAATGCCCGTCATTTGGTCATCATCTTTATTAGTTTATTTCTTCGATGTGAAGCGGTAAGGTTTCAGGCCATTACATTTGTCACAGACGTACGTAACGATAAGTGTCAGGTCTTATCCCGTTATATTTCTTAGATACATGCTTAACGCTTTATGTAAGGTCTTATGCCGATAGTAATACGCAAGTTTAGTGTGTATGCGAAGTGTACATACTGATCTAACTGGTGCACATATCGTGTATCAGTTATAGGACACACACATCGAATAGCTGCATGAATATAAATTGCGCATTAGCATTAGTCTTGCACATTATATTGATTGTTTGAATATGCAAAAACGAAAGCCTGTAGTCCATTGATGATGCACAGCATGCATGTCATTTACAGTAAGCCGGCTAGTGATTCAATAGAGGCTGTATTGATACCTAAATATAGATTCAGTGCTGGCCAGTAGGCAGATATGTGACGTTGAAATATCAAACAAAGGTGCATAACTGATATATACAGACCACCATAGCAACGATCAACTGTAGGCTTTCATGAAATCTGTTTGAAATTTGGCAAGATGATGACAGAGAACAGCTTTGATTGAGGCTAGACAGCTGGTGGAAAACACAAGTTCAGCGTCATCGACCAGTTCATCGTGATCTTACATTGAAGTGACATTATTCTGTCATATGACTTGTTATAGATTTTGAATATAAATTGTATAGGAATACTTGTTTATCCCATTCCTGGAACGCAGCTTATCGCCAAATAACTCACTTCAGATGTCCAACTTACTCCTGTGTTCATTTACATAATTTGGTAATGGATGCGAGCGTTCCCAAACAATCACAGAATGTTCAGGTTTAAACCACGTGCAATTATCATTACTGGTGCAACAACGCTGTTATTGCTTACACTTGCATATGTTTATCCAATTGACAAGAGCAGCGTTTGTTACCATCGACATGGAACAATGTCATGTAGCCGAACAACCGAGTGTATCATGCATGTTATTAAGGTGTTCATGCGGTAGGACTTAACAGCCATAATTGATCCGGAACATTTGCTCCATTATGCGTATGATATAACAAAGTATTTCTATGCTATGGTGACTGGAAATAACGCATTGTCTTTTATTGTTGAGTGTACACATTAAGGTTAGAGCGACACATAGGTTATCAATATATTATGTGCAATGCAAATACGTCGAATGTATGATATTGTGCCTGTAATCGCATGTTTCTAGAATGAAATACAATATATTTAATAATGTTTCAATGAATACACAATTGGTGTGCCTGCGTTTGTCATGCAAATATATATATTGCTTTTGATACCAGGATTAAGAGCGAGTCAAGTCTCAGCGCAGGACAAAATTAAGTTAATTAATACAATGAGATACACATATGCTTATGCCGTAAAGTGGCCATGCCAATTGAAAGAGACTTTGATAACCGGACGAAGATAGCCAAGACATTGAGTGTCGGAATCGAGGCATCTGTATTAGGCACTATGAAGTATATGAAACGCCCTCAACCTAATTATGCGCAATCAGTAACATTCCTCGCGTGCGCTATATTACCTGGCTGCCAATATAGCAATATAATACTGAATTATTATCTAAGTAATATGCAAATAATTAGGTCAACACAATATATATCTGTGAGTTGATCTCCATGGGGTCTGGTTGCCCGTGTGTCAATTAGCTGTGGCGGGAAAAATAGAACTCGGCTTGTGGCGATGCCTGAGGCCAGGAAGACTGTTGGGGTGAGGAGAAAGCTTAATAACAGTATAAACTCGGAGAGTTTATTACGACCAAGGTGAGTTCATACGACCACCGAGAGCTCGTTAGGACCACTGCGAATTCAGTACGACCACAGCAGGTACAAGACGGTCATGGCGAGTTCATTACGACCACGGTGGGTTCATTACGATCACTGCGAGCTCGTTAAGGCCATGACGCGTTCAGTGCGACCACAGTGAGTTCATTATGCCAATGGAGTGTTTAATACAGCCGCAGCGAGATCGTTACGACCATGGTGAGCTTATTGCGACCGCAGAATGATTACTATGACCATGGTGAGTTTACTGCAACCATGAGTTCATTAGAATCACGTTGAGTTTATTACTAATGCGAGTTCACTATGACTATCAAGAGTCGTTTTAAGATCACGGTGAGCTAATAACGACTCTGACGAGTTCGTCAGGGTTATGGTGGTGTCATTACGACCACGTCGATATCATCACGACCACAGCGATGTCATTACGACCACGCGATATTATTACGACGGAGGCGATGTCATTACAACCACGGTAATGTAATTACAACCACGGCGATGGCATTACGACCATGGCGACGTCATTACGACCAAGGCAATGTCATTACGACCACGGCGATGTCATTACATCCATAGTGATGTCATTACGACCACGGCAATGTCATTACGACAGCGCGATATCATTTCAACCACGGCGATGTCATTTAGAACACGGCGATGTCATTACGACCATTGCCATGTCATTACAACCACGGCGATGTCATTACGCCATGGTGATGTCATTACGGCCACTTCGATGTCATTACAACCATGGCGATGTCATTACGACCACGGCGATGTCATTTCAACCACGGCGATGACATGCTGCTTTTCGCTGTTTACTCAGTACACGCGAACTATAGATAACGCCTTGATGAGCCAGACAATGCTTGATAGAATTTGAACAGCTCGGATGTAATAATGTGAATAATTTATTGCAATATTCCTAGAATTAATCTTATCAAGGCGTGCCTGGGATCACGCTTGTCAGATTTCAAAGCATTTATATGTAAGGTTCTCACAATGCACTTAGCGCAGCCGCTCTGCTTATATCAAATCAACCGTACCAGGGAATACTGCTTTCACGAAACAAAATCGCTTTTTACAATGCAGTGCGTTTATACTGAGGAATTAAAAATTCAAAACCTACAATTTTGCAGATAAATCAGCCGTTTGAAAAATCTCTTATAACCGAAGTTTTGCAAAAATAGCCAAGTTTCAAAAGCTACAATAGCCATAACCTTTCTTGAGAAATGCGGAAATATAAGTTTATGTTTAGTTTGTTGGGTGGTCGCAAATTGTCTTATATTGAGGAGAGGTAGACTCTTTGGTACAGCACAGAGCGTAAGACAGGTAAGCAGATGCGATGACCTTCATTATAAAAGAAAAAGCATCTTCCTAGGTTGCGGCTCATCCCGTAGAAACTACAAAGAAACAGCAGGTCGGTGAAGAAAACGTCTTAGTCGGAGTCTAAGAATATCGATAGAGTTCTTGTCCAGCCCCGACCGTCATTACAGTACCCAATTCACAAATAGAGCATAGTTACAAGACATCAGCTGCGTAGCTATAAGGAAAACGTCTATAATTCAACGCGCTGATAAATTTGCATAGGTTTTGCCGTTTAGTTGAAAAAATGATTGAATAAATTTCAGTTTGACACGTACTTCGCAATATGTTTGTTCCCGACAACATGGCAATGATAATTGATATAGTCTTGTTATTGAATCTTTTCATGTTAGGACAAAGCACGTTATTCGATGACCCGCGTGCTATCAATCATCCAACCAATTGTAGAGCGTCGGAACTATACTTAAGTTCAATAGCAAGTATATGAGATACCAATAAGCAATCAATTTTAATGGTATCTAAGCCTGCAGGTTAGGCAGCTCTCGCCTATATAACACAGCAATATCGCCGTTTGACCAGGCAATATCGCCTTTATAAAATGGCAATATCGCCTATATAACATGGCAATATCGACACTATAACATAACAATATCGCCTATAAAACAGGCAATATTGCCTTTATAGCATCGCAATATCGCTTTTATAACACGGCAATATCGCCCTCGTAACATGGCAATATCGCCTATATAACATGGCAATCTTGTCTTAGTAGCATGGCAATATCGCCTTTATAACATGGCAATATCGCCTTTTTAACATGTTAATATCGCCTTAATAATAGGGCAATATGACCTATGTTACATGGCAATATCGCCTTGATAACATGGCAATATCGCCTTAATAACAGGCCATAATGGCCTATATAACATGGCAAGGTCGCCTTTATACCATGACAATATCGCTTATACAACATGGCGATATCACCTATATCAAATCGTCCTTGCCGAAATCCAATGTTTGGCACCACCGTGTCAAATGCAATGATGCAGTTTTCATGTGCATTGTATTAGCTTCTCTGTTGAAGTTAATACCTAAATAGATGCACAGGCTGTCCAAAATGAAATGGAAGATGTATACATCAATTAACCTGGGATCATGAGGCATACAATTCCTGGATTGCCATTCAACTGTCCCAGATGTAATAGGTAATCATGTGAATCGACTACAAGGAGGTATCTAAATTGCCTTCGTATCATGGATTATGCGCCTGGCTCTCTTACACAGGGACCTCTGCAGAAGCGGTTATTGTTCCATTACTTCTTGGCGCCATATAAATATGACGAAGT
Source organism: Urechis unicinctus (assembly GCA_034190875.2). NCBI lineage: Eukaryota > Metazoa > Annelida > Polychaeta > Xenopneusta > Urechidae > Urechis > Urechis unicinctus. The sequence continues at coordinate 3,071,709 of CM067358.1, read as the reverse complement.
GACACCAGCCAGATGAGCAAACACGGCTGCCTGCGGGTTTACAAAGTATAACAGGATAAGATAAGATAAGATAATTTATTAGCCCTATTCGGGAATTTGCTTTACAGTGTACAATTGACTCGTGTCTCTCTGTCATTCTCCTGGTGTCCCAGCCCCTGCTAGGCCCGTGTTTTGGCAGGAAAATTCCAGATGGCGCTGGAAGACGGGTGTTGTGACCCGCAGATATCGAGCAGTTCCTTCCTGGTGTAGGACAGCATATGCTTTATTTGCACACGGTCGTCACATGATCGGCAACTCACGTTACATATTGATGTGGTGGTCAGAAAGACGGCTGGTCGTTTGGTTCGTTTGGTGACGTTGATGTAGTTTCCAAGGTCGAAGAGTGCGAAAGACACTGGAAACAGGACCAGGCAAAGCACGTGGCTTTCCGAGAAGCGAGGCGCGTAGTTAAGCAGCGGGAAAAACACAATGTCCAATCCTGGGCACCTGATGAGAAAGTTCAACAGATTCAGATATATCCTTGATTCAAAGATGTTGAAGACGATCTTATTCACACACTGCACTAAAAACACGAGGAAAATGACAGAAAAACACGAGCACACACTAGACTGCGCGTCGCCGCGGTGCAGCGCCAGAGAATGACATATCACCGGATGTTCGATATTCCATGGAAACTACCAAGAAATAAACTAAGGGTAGAAATACATTGATTTGATATTTATAATGTAATACATCCAGATAATATTGAGATTATAATTGAGCAGCTAGTCACATATATATTGTCACAGCCAATTCATGAGGTAGGTGCCCGGAAACGCATGACCGCACTGCATTATAGCCCACATCATATAACTAGGGATAAACCAGGTAAAACAGTATTCACCCACACTTTCCATCTCTCTGTCTATCTCTCTCTGTCTATCTCTCTCTCTCTGTCTCTCTCTCTCTCTCTCTCTCTCTCTCTCTCTCTCTCTCTCTCTCTCTCTCTCTCTCTCTCTCTCTCTCTCTCTCTCTCTCTCTCTCTCTCGCTCTCTCTCTCTCTCTCGCGCTCGCGCGCTCTCTCTCTCTCTCTCTCGCTCGCGCGCGCTCGCTCGCGCTCTCTCTCTCGCGCGCGCTCTCTCTCTCTCTCTATAGAGAGATAGATAGAGAGAGACACATAGAGATAGAAAGATTAGATATACATATACATAAATATATACATAAATATATATATATATATTTATATTATATATATATATATGTATATATATAAACATAAATTATAAAAATATATATAAATATAAGTATGTATATGAATATATATATTTCTATCTATATATATATATATATATATATATATATATTATATATATATATATATATATATTTATTCACATAAACATATACATATACAAAATATGTAAATACATGTATATATATATATATATAAGTATATATAAATATATATATATGTATATAAATATATATGCTTATATATATATACAGATACATATTTATGAAAATAAACATATACATATATGTATAAATATATAAAGAAATGTATATTAAGTCTGTATATATATATATACATATATATACACATATATATAAATCTATATATAAAAAATATATATAGATATATATATATATACAATTTTTTCACATAAACATATACACATACATATATATAGAAATATATAGAGAAATGCATACAAAATATATACTATGTATATACAAATACATATATATTAGTATATATATATATGTGTATATATACATATATATGCATATATATATATATATATATATATATATATATATATATATATATATATATATATATGTGTGTGTATATACATATATATATACATATTTGTATGCATTTCTCCATATATTTCTATATATATGTATGTGTATGTTTATGTGAATAAATTGTACATATATATATATATATATATATATATAGATTTATATATATGTATTTATATATATATATATACATATATATATAAAGATATATATAGACATATATATGTATATATACATATATATATATACATATTCATATATATATATTCATATATTTATATATATATATATATATATATATATATATATATATATATACTCATATATGTATATATACACATATATATATATATATATTTATATATATGTGTATATACATATATATACATATTTTGTATGCATTTCGATTCATATATTTCTATATATATGTATGTGTATTTGTTTATGTGAATAAATATGTATATACATATATATATATATATGTATTTATATTTACATATATATATATGCATATATATATGTAAATATATTAACGTTTATATATATATATATATAAATATATATGTATACATATATAGGTTTGTATGTACAGATGTATATATAGATATATAGATATGTAAATATATATAAATGTATACATGTACATATATATTTGCATTTATATATATAAATATATATGTATGATAAAATATGTGTGAATATGAATATTGATAAGTATAAATATGTATATATATATATAATTATATATATATAATATATATATAAATTTTTATATTTCTATATGTTAATATATATATATATATATGTGTAGAATATTGATAAGTATAAATATGTAAATATATATATATATATATATTATATATATATAATATATATATATAATTTTATATTTCTATATGTTATATATATATATATGTATCTATATATCTATATATATATATATATATATATATGTAGATATGTATAAATATATAATATTGTTATATGTGAATATCGTATGAATCTATCTATCTCGCCCATATATATATAGCAGTTATATATATATTGTGTGTATACATTTATATATTTAAAGCTATCTCTCTGTGTATAAACTGAAAGTAAACTCATATGTAGATATAATAAGTTATACAAAACTAACGTTTGATTGTTTGGGATACTTTATAATCCATAGATCAGGGATCGTATGCAATCAGTGTATAATTTTGACCCATCACGGTATCTGGTGTGAGACAAGAACATGGACAAAAGCTCACCCATACCTTCCAAGCTATCTAATGGCAGCCTCTCGTATGTGAATACAACATGCATAGATGACCTGAATAAGTCGAACGGTTACTCTGGCATATAAACGAATCAACGAGACTCCCCATATCCTCTCTGTTGACAAATCTTATGTAACCGCTTTTCTCGCTCTAGGCATTTTTATTTTAATATAATTTGATTTACCATGTATCATCTGTAAATGGTATTCATAAGACAAGTCAACTTTCTCGCGCCATACATAAGTCAACGGAAAAACGTACATCATCCACACATGTTGTCTTCGCGTTCTCCTACATATCTAAATATATTTATATACATATATATATACATCCCACCTACAGTATACATTTATATATACTGCATGCGATTTGTTACATATCCTAGGATTTAGATTATATATCTGTATATGATGTAGATGCATATAAGTATGCAAAATATTTATTAACATAAGTATATTTTAATATATAAATATATTTGTGTATAAAGAAATATATATATAAAAACAATAAAAACGCGTATATATATTATATTAAATATAGGGTATATATATACATATTTTTCAACATATTGGCATGCATATATATAGAAATATATCTCTGCGTGTACAATGAAGACATTAGTACTCCTAGACAATGCACATGGCTAATGCAAGAATAAGAAGAAAACGTCATTGCAAAACAAAAATTACAAGTATGTTGAAGAAAACGTTTATTAGTAAGGTATTTAGTGTGCCTAAGTAGTAAATTATATTTGATGACTGTTAGCATACGACTGTAAAATCTAATGATATATTTGCCATGGCCATGCGTTTGGTCTATCGGCTTAGCTGTTATAAGGCACATGCTGGATTTACATCTTACTGTGTACACCAACAAGGCCATGTCGCTACCTTCTCCCCCATGATAGCATCGACCCAACAATTGATGTGTACCTTGTCTGGCATCGAATAAGCATTATTGAACGCATGGGAAGAATGCAATTAACCCTCTCAGAAAAGGATCTCTGTCCTTGCAGTACGCGCGAATGTGCTGCACAAGAGGCACAAACATCTTTTTAGGATCAACTGTGGCCCATTTGGACACCCAATTAATCTTGATGAATTGGATGTTTGAATCAGGTCAGTCATTTCCATCATCCAATTCGTCCAGAACAAAACATACTGACATCGTTACTCACAAACATAGTGACATTAGTTCCTCATAAATTTCATTGACATGGAAATAAATATTAGTGTCTGTTACTAAACATTGTATATGCTAGACGATCTGGTGATTATTGGCTTATTGTACGTTTTTGGCTTACACGATACTACACTAATCTGTAAGTGTATATTTCCTGTAATCAGCTTTGAAGTATCTGTATGTATGACACTAACTGGTAGAATAAGGTTTGTGTTTCCTTATAAGCATCTGTTGGGTGTTCATAGCGGCTGTCAATTTGTTTATCTTCATCGAACGTTTTCTGGCTTTATTCACACTACGCTGATCGATTTGTGCTCAGTAGATTATTTACACATGACGCGAGAAAATGCACTTTTCTAATCCAGCTAGTGCAGACAATGTCACATTACCTGTCGCGGGGAATTCGATCAATGTACATTTACTACATTTTCTTGCTTTTCTATTCACTAGATGCTACGGATGCATCTAAATTAATCAACATGAAAAAATCGAGGCATTTTAGTCAGTTGACGACAGAACAAAAAATTGGGACAAAAAGTGGCGTTAGATGCTGTATGTTACCGGGTTTATAAAACAATCGATTGATGAATAATCAAATAATGCGGCACGGATTCTAGTGTAAATAATGACGACATATTGCTGTAGATATTCAGCGTTTCTCTTTTACCTCAACTAAAGTTGAGCCTCTGGGCTAGTGATTGTCGTCGAATGGCAATTGTCTTGGCGAATACCGTACTAAAGAAACGTTGGGTAGTGGCCGTCTTTAACGCAGATGTAGCTCTGATTGTCGTTAACATACTAACTATATCTTTATTCTTTTTAGTGGACATAAAGCTCCATGATTTGAAACATCATTCCATAACCATGGCAACGGAGCAAATGCATATTACAGCATGAAACAGCAGTTTATTATTTGAGATCCAACACATTCCCCTTATCGATAAAAAGTTAGTTAAGTGTGACGTTTCATTTTAGTGCGCATTGTATACGTTCATTGACAATATGCTAATGGGAAACCTTTACCAAGGGCATGTCACGATAACTTTAACAGATTCGTCACTGTTCCGACGGCGGTATAACTCTTAAAGTAGCTGTATTTCAATTAGCTGCTGTCCTACTAATATATGAAAAAGTATGTATCCGTGAACACGATCTTTTCTTATGGGTAAAGTAAAGTTTGAAAGCGAACAGGCAATCATTTTCAAATGTATTTGCAAACGAAGCACTTGGAGTATTGCAGAATGTAGAACATGTTCATATTTTATTGAAGCCAATACAATATCTGGATGTATGCAATGTATATGTTGGCATTGTGGCAACCATGTCGTGCGAGCTACGTGCTGGATGGTGCTCTATCCGTCGGATCATAAAAGGTGTAGATAACAGGTGGGGGGTGGAAAAGGATACTTAACATTAGTATATTCAGTACAATCCTTGTCTATTGGCCTGTTGTAATACATACTCCAGCGTACAGCACGTTGTATGAATCAAACAGACGCGACTGCATTCTCTGGGGAATATCAGGTAACATTTTGTCTTAATCCGCTGGCACTGAATGTGCAACTTAATCATCAATTAATTGCAAGCGTCTTCTTGGTATTGATGATAGGATTATGAGTAAGTCATTTCTAGCAATTTCGGTGTAAATGCCCTCCAGCTAGACGGGCATTGTTCCAAGGCATGTTCCCTTCTTGTCAATATCCAGGTTCATAAACAATCTATGGTTTATATCAATAATGTTAAACTATTTATTGTTTGTTTAGTTTTGCCATGAGCACCTCCTACGGTATGTTATAGGTCAGGTTTGATTTATGTATACAACGTCGACTGGCAGAATACTTTTCTTGATTACTATCAACTACTACAGAAACATTTAGTGGCATTTGCACACCTAGTAGGCAATATAATCCGCTCAAATCGCTAGAGTGCATAACTACCGTGCTGGTTATTTTGTGAATAGAGCCTTCGAACATATAACACGCAACTTACATAATTATAGTTACGTACAACTCGTTATTCACTTATTTGTGAGCAAAGTAAACCGAGCTTCTTTTTGTTTAGCCTCTGGCCGATTCACATATTGGTGCATTGCGGTATATTTTGACAGATACCGTTAGCGATGGTAAAATATTTATTTCTACAACAGTTCGGCCTTGCTCAAAATTCTTAAATTAATTTCAAATTATATCCATTGCCGCACTCCCAAATTAGAGCTACATGATTTCCCATTCAATCCTTTAGCTATGTGGATTCACTCGTGTGATCTAGGATGATTGTAGGTTTGCCGAACTGAGATTGCATACTAAGAGGGTTGTTTGAAGCTGAAAGTCCACTCAACCTCATATCACCAGCGTTAATACCTGGATGGCTACTAACGAACTGTCAATTATTCTAAGAGTCTTCTTGTCTTAAGTAATGAACTTGCCACCTATATATGAGCTAGAAGAAATCCACGCCAGTAGCGGAATGATTGTTAGAACGTTAAGTCTTCGTCTTTTTTGGTATAAAATAAAGCATAGAACTAATAATTGGGACCATTATGACCGGAAGGTGACGCTACTCCCGTCTTTATTGTTCAGTCATACGTATGAAGTAAAGTGCGGTGGTAAATTTCATATCAATTAACAGCATGTCATGTGAAATGAGAGCTGCGTGAGTAAAAATGATTTTTGCTATCAAGAAAAAATAGATGATATTTATATCAGTATTTCGGGATGGCAATTGGTGAGCTTTATTGTAGTAAATGTGGGCAATAACATCGACAATTAGAACATGTTTGCGTCGTATTAAAATGTGCACGCTGTATCGCTTGCAAATCAGCTCACTGACACAAAGATAAATATCTATGAAAACAAGCCACAACACTTCGATTGGCAAAATTGACATTTGAGTTCAAAGAGATGGACTGGATGATGTGTGCGAATTCGGGTCACCGACATCCCAAAGGCTACCTACCTTATTTGAAATTATTACCAAACAAAGGCTCATAGTGCAAAATGGGGATAAAATCGAGTAATGTACACCAGGTAACGCCGCCGAGTTTAATGGGGGTTCTGCTTAGTCCTCGGGCAACCCGATTTACACGGCCCAAAACTGAGGCAATATTTATTAATCTAAGCTGGTCATGATCCTCCGTTGCATGAATTTGAATTATCGACGTGTTTGCGTCATAAGGGCAGTAACTTACTTAAAACTACATTGGATTATTGAAAGGCAACTAGTAAATTATGTCTGATAAACTTCATTTGTCTGAAAAATAGCGCAAAACACTTTTTAGCACTGTATGAATAGAATATATGCAAATTTATCTCCCGTTGTGATTGACGTCATATTCGGTCTCTCTATTGTTTATATGAGGGTACTGAGCGTCATATATCTGAAGTAATTTATATGCAAATTCGTTCCGTTCCGCTGCCTCTTAGCGGTAATGTTAAGGTCAATAGACAATATATGCTTTATATCAATGTTAATTAAGCCATGACACAAATTTTGGGAGTGCGTCTGACACGAGTCCGTCCACTGAAATGTCATCAATCAGATTCGTTTTATGTGTTTTTTTAACCTCGAACAGCAGACTGATTTGTCTTTACAACCGATACACGCTGTATCATTAGCACTCCTGCAAGACCATATTAAATATTGAACACCTCGGAACGTGTAACCAAAATGCAATATATTTGTGCATAGGTCACCCACAAATGGGAAACACGATTTATATCAAAATCTAACTAGTTGGAGTAAGTTCACAACATTAAGCTCATCAGAAGCAAAAGTTGATTTTCCCTTCATTCTTGACAAAAAAAAATCAACAATTTATCAAACTCGACCACTACATGCATGCCTTTGAACAAGAGCTTCAGTCAACGCTGATACAATCTACAATTAGGTGTTTCTTTGTTTTTACTGTGGTCGCTGTTATGCATCCTAGCGAAAAAGATGAGATTGAAAACTTGCACCTCCGACCGAGCAAATACGTGAGCACGGAACCTACTACAAGCATGGTGTTCTGTTTTAGTGTCTCTTTAAAATCCCCCGGGATGATCTTATTAATTTGCGGAGAGGTGGTGGGGGGGGGGGGGGGGGGGTTGCGTAGTGGCCTCGGCCAATTAGAAAACTTCATATCTTTACAGGACGCCGAACCCATGTGGGTTTTTTTATTGCATAGTTGCGTTTGTATCACACACTTGCAAACTCACAGCCCAGATATTCGAAGCTATTCCTCTTAGTGTAGCTACAGGCTTCTTGTTCTTGGCAGCAAACGGTATATTTTGATAAATCGTGCTAATCTAGCTAGACCGCAACAGATAAACTTGATTTTTGATTTGGAGAAGTCGTTGATTGATCTCACATCGCTATGTATTTTGCCCATTATCTCTATTGTCACAGTGACGTTGATTAGCTTATGTGATTTATGATGATTGAGGTTCATAGGTTTATATTACTTAGATTGCGGCGTTTGAGTTCAAGGTATTTTACCTCAGTACGTCCCTGTAAGGCTATTTACGATCTGAAAATTAACACTCTTGTCTTGAAATGAATCTGTCAGCAGAACATGGGTCTGAAAAAACCCACGCCAGCTGTGAAATTATTCATTTCAATGTAGCGCCTTGAAGTTGAACTGGCACGTGGACTGATACTTAGAACGACAAAACAGCCCTCGTCACCTGACATCACTAGGCTTACGTCCGACATAAGAGCAAAGATCTTGTTATAATAATATACCCCACTCGGAAGTTTCTGTTGTGAAGCCTCGCGACCAGCGCGCCACCTGGTTTCGTGGAAGTTAAAATGTAAACAAAAGCGCGTGGTTCAATGGTAAAAGATAGATCGGCGATGGTATGTACTCATTAATACTGCTGTATTTCAAAAATTTAACGATTCTTTGATAGAGCCAATACATAAAAACAAAGCCAATTACTATTGACACCCTTTTTATTAATTTGCGTGACGATTTATTAACTACAATAATTTTTTATGAACTTTTGAACAAAATCGCATATATCAGGATCTACCCCAGGCCTAGCCCCGATTGGACGGTAAAATACATGCTTATTCAGACGTCCTGTATGGTTGAATTTACCCCTTTTTAAGACATAGTCGGACGTCTAGTCAACCCTTATTCGATATTAAAAGATGAATCTGAATCATTGGTTTTGTCATATTTGCGGCTGAATATGAGAAGTTGATTTAAATACATGCACATGATTTCCCGATTGTCACCCGAACCTCCACCAAATCAAGCAGCTGCATTGTCGGTGGATGGGGTGCCCTATGCAGATGTATGGTTTTATTATATAATACTTTAAAATGTATTCTTGCTTATTTTGAATAACATATAATAATGAAATATTTCAGGATATAGCACATACTAAAAACATTGATGCAGCATGCATTTAATCACCATTAACTCTCTCGCTCGATCTCTCACTTTGTCTGTCTCACTGTCTGTCTCTCTCTGTCTCACTGTCTATCTCTGTCTCTCTCTCTCTATCTATCTCTCTCTCTCTCTCTCTCTCTCTCTCTCTCTCTCTCTCTCTATATATATATATATATATATAGATATATATATATATATATATATATATATATATATATATATATATATATATATATAGATATATATATATATATATATATATATATATATATATATATATATATATATATATATATATATATATATATATATATATATATATATATATATATATATATATATATATATATATATATATATATATATATATATATATATATATACTAAGGTCATTACAACTAAAACTCTCAGTCTTAATAGCTTACGACGAACAACCACAAATGATATGAGATCATCAGTATACATTAGAAGATTAACAACAAGCACACTAAAACTACACTGAACATAACAATTATTTAAACCAGAGCTCAATTCATCCATGTAAACATGGATAGGTTGACAATATGCCTCCCTGTCTTAAGCCATTAAACACACCAAATCAGCCAGACATATTTCTGCCCCATCTTACATACACATCTGATCCGAGTACCATGCAACAGACCATTCTAACTGTATATCCAGGGACGCCTTTGTTCGACAAGCTCCACCACCACTACAATCTAAGGTGCAGTAGTCCTATATACTGGTGTGGATTTATGATAGAATAGTCCTTGTACATCTGCCATAGAGGGCTTTCAAGGAACTGAGTAAATAAATATCAATATTTGATTTTCGGAAATCTACACATACAACAGCACTTAAAACAAAGAAGAGCACAAATTGTGTGGGAAAATGTCAATGTCTTACGATTTTGTTATCTCCTTATGGTCCCTTAACTTACAGGGAATAGTTCAACCTGATGTTCACCATAATACATGTTACAGAAAAATTACACCTGCATGATTCACATTGGAGTTTCTCTAATGAGATATATTTGGCTAGAATGCTTACAACCCAGGCTTTCACTGACAATGGTTCTTAAGCCTGCATAATGCATCTACTAGTGATTTGCTTGGGACAACGAGCCCTTCCTTCGCACTTCTGTAATTCTTCTGGTCGTGTAAATCATTGACTACAGAGATTGTGTTTATGCATATTGCACACAACTTAACTTCCGGGCAATATAACCAGAAACATGGGGTAGAACATTCACTTAATGGGTGGAAAGGCCTTTGTCAATTATAACAGTTAATTGCAGCGCAGAAATACCCATTTGTGTTTGACTTCTAGTCAGACATACTCGCGAGTCATAACGAAGTTGATTGGCTGCTGCGCGTCGAGTAGCTTCCACAAACGTAGGGGGCGCTGCCTACACGGCGTCACGGAATTTGTCGGGCGAATTGCCGAGTGGGGTATCTTATTATAACAAGATCTTAGATAAGAGCACGAGCACACCATTTCACATGCGCTGTTTGTGTCGGGGGTTTTCCACTGCAACGATTGTATTTGATTTAAAAATTTTAACAACCATCTGAACTTGCCTGATGCTAACCATTTCAAGGTTTTCATATCCCGTAACGTCACAACAACATCGTTCAGTCTAATCGTGGACCGATTCGTGCCATTGATTAGATTGTTTACGGCGTTTGATTTCATCCTAACGATGATGTGGTCCCATTATCCAACGCACTATGTGACCCCTTAATGAAATGCCAAGAATAAGCCTGGTAATATCCTCCATTATACATTGGAACACTGAGATCACAATGCGCCGTCATTTTGCCAGATCTATTAAAATTATCAAAGGCTACATTTGTTACTGGGAGGTAGAAACACCTGTTCTACCTGTTTTGCGGTGAGCAATCGATGCGTAGGTACGTGTTTGCCGGAATGATATCCACCCCCGATGATCACATTCAGACATTAAAAATGCCGCTGATGACTCATCCTGTCGCTGACATAAGTCGCTGCATTGTTTTGTGCGCATGTCGGTCGTGCTTTAAGCATGGTATCATAATATGCCAAGTGTATTATGTGTACTTTGACCGCGTATGTTCTGACGAAGTGGTTGGCACCTCTGCAAGGTGTAGCCCTTACATCCGAGGATCTCGTCCACGTCAGAGGCGTTCCTGTAATAGTTAACTAGATATCCAAGTGGTGCGAGGCCAACGTTGCGTTCTGTGTATTTACAATGTGATAAAAAACAGTACAATGCTGAACATTGCATAGCGCTAATGTCTAGACTTAGCATCGGAGTCACTAGTTTGAGGCTCATTATTCACTGTTTAAAATGGCACGTTGTGAGCTTTGACTTGACGTTTGGGAAGAACTCATTCTACAAATTGAGTGCGTCTGCCCCCATGAGGCGAGCTCTAGGCTACGTTGCAAGGGAACTTATACCTATACATGGCATTTCCCTGGATGATTTGAAAGGAGCAATGTCCTCGCTGATGGTATTCCGTAAGTATTGTTTATTTAGAAATTGGTGTCGTTAAGTTCGCCCTATGGTATTGCATGGATTGCTATGTATCGTTCAACATTGTTACGTAATTGGAATTAAACCCTTTCTTTCCCAGCATGCATTACTCTGAGCGCGATGCTGTAGGTGGCCTGTGTTGAACGAGGGTTTTCAACGAGGGTATCACTTCTTAACATTACTAAATAAATATATAAATCTGGTATTTGCTTATTCAGAACGTTGTGCATATTATTTTTATGTAATGTAGACGCATGACAAGATATTTTAAAATGTCCATGCCAATAACGATGGAACGCGATGGAATCTATTGATGCAGTGATATGAATCCTTGGCGTGAATATCGTGGCTTTGATGAGATTCAAAAGTACAATAAATACATGATGTCATGGTATGATTGTTTCATTTGATGGAGCATTATTTGAGGTACACAGTTTTTGACCAAAATCAAGAAGTTTTATAAATAAATATAGGATATGTTTATTGCGTTTCATTCAAAATTCTACTTTAATAAGAAGTTTGATAATACTTCCGAGGAAGCTTAACAAAATATTGACCTGTTTTAATATTTGTTCATCAGTGTAAATCTGTAACACTGGAGTATCTAACCGAATGTTGAACAAATCCTACGTATTTTTCTTGACGTTGATGAAAAAGCTTCAAAGAAAATTAAGTAGAAATACTGCCAGCAACAGCTGCATTGCGGTACAATAAGCAGGAGCAGTTTCGACTGACAAGATGTTTGGCCTGAATGCCAACGCAGCACTTAATGGATCACTACAATGCATGAATGAACACGATCTTATATCTTCATAAAACGAGTCACAAAACGCCATACCCTCCAGGTTATGTCTAGACATCGGGCGTTTTGGGATATACAATTAAAGCAAGCTCTAGCTGTAAATGGGAGGATAAAACTTATATCATCATCTTGTCATACGTCTCACTCATACAAACAAGAGTGTCATTGAGTAGAAATGCTTAGAAATCATATACGAACGATGAACTTCAACTGACGAGTAGATGTTAAAGATAGAACAAGACAAATATCGTGAATTTGTTTTCAATAATAAAGGGTGAATTCAGAATAAACTGAACGGATAAGTCATTACGATCCGACAGCAAGACATCCACCTGATGATAATGCTAGCTAGCGTCGATTTCATATTGACAAATAGCAAAAGAATTGACCGTATTTTATAGTTAGAAAAAGGTCTTGGCTTTGGCTAGGCAACCAGGCAATGTTCGTCCAACATCTCTGTGAACTAGGAGACCCGGGATAAGGCTGAAGAAACATGGCGTCCAATAAATATTATGGCATGGGCGAAGCGGTATAAATTGTGGTCCTGAAAACTGTTCCTTGTTACTACCGAAGACCTTGGGGCTGGATAGGATGCGATTAAATTGGGCGTTTGTGCTGGGTGATGCTCCGTGCATGTTATTCTAGCTACTGTAGACAACACGGCGTTTGTGCCAAGACGGCAACAATGTACTTAATACTAGTGTACTAAGTCCTGTCTCCATCTGTTTCCCTCTGTTATACATACACCAATACAAACAATAAGTCCTGTCTCCATCTGTTTCCCTCTGTTATACATACACCAATACAAACAATAAGTCCTGTCTCCGTCTGTTTCCCTCTGTTATACATACACCAATACAAACAATAAGTCCTGTCTCCATCTGTTTCCCTCTGTTATACAAACACCAATACAAACAATATTGTGCTGTCCAAATGTTAGTATATTCTCTATTGAATGTGAAGTCCCACTTAGTGTCCATCCGGTGGTGGATAAAGATGAACGTGCTGGTACATAATTGATGCGTTATGCATTACAAGCAATTTATGTGATAATGCCCTTCATCTATGGGTCAGAGACTCTGCAATTTCAACAGCTAGATTATGATTATGATTCAGCTGAAAATGGCTGAAATCATTGCGGCGCTTATGATGATAATGAATGGAGTTGATGAAATGGGCCGTGATCGTTATACAAATGGCGATACTGAGGATCATACGATAATGATGATGATCCATATGATGATGGCTATGGCGGAAATGACAGTGATGATGAGAATTATGATGATTTATGGTGACGATGATAATGATGACGATGATGATGATAATGATTATGATCATTATGATGATTTTTGTATCGAAAAAGTAACAAACGTTAATATCCAGGCTATTTCTCGTCGATGTATTGTCTATGATCTTCAAATTCCAATATATAATACCATGTCATTACCGCAGAGCATGTGGCTAGACTGAATTCAATCTAATCAAACTGATCCGGGTGTATGTAGGACAACGTGTTGGGTGGTGCTCTGTACATCATATAATACCCGGTGTAGACAGCAGGGGCGGTGCACGAAGAGTCGAACAGTGCACTTAACATTAGTGTATTTATTGCAATCCTCGTCTATTTGTCAGTTGTAGTTCATACGCTAGTGCAAGAACATTTGGTTTCTCACGGCACGCGGTAATAATCAGATTTGTCCGAATTATTAGCTTTTACGCAAGGTGCTGATAGTGCTACTTTACCGTTAAAATAAGCGCCTTCATCGTATTGATGATGAGATAATGTATTATTCAGTACCAGCAATTTTTATGCAAATGCCCTCCAGCTAGATGGGCATTGTCGCAAGGCATGTTGTCTCTTGTTGTCAATATACAGGTTCAAAAGCGATCTATGGTTCACATCTTTGATGACATACTAGTTTGTGCTTAGTTACTTTATGAGTTCATCTTAAGGTACGCCAGTAACCAGTGGTATGTGTGCAAATTGCAAAAAACAGATTGCTTTCCTCAAATAATATCCAATACGGGTGAAACATTTAGTGACATTTGTACTACTTGTAGGAAATATCATATGCTCAATTTGTGACAGTCTTTAACTATCACCCGGTACGCCTGAAGCCAGATTAGTGGTATGTGGCAAAGTTAAAAAAACCAGATAGCTTTCCTTGCATAATAACCAATACGGGTGAAACGTTTAGTGACATTTGTACTACTTGTCGGCAATATCATATGCTCAATTCGTGACAGTGTTTTACTATAGTACAGGTTATTTTCGTGTATTAAACATCTTAATATCACATGCAGGTTATATAACAAAGTGACGCATAACATGTATAAACTACGATTTATAAATAATCAAACCTTTTTCTAATATAAAAGTCACCTGTACATTGATAAACCTTTACGGGAGCGTGAGGGAACCAGATGATGCTTATGGTGATAAAATATTCCGTTTTACAAAAGTTTCTCCCATGTTCTAAATAATTTACTAAATTCTAATTTGTATCCATTGCATCGATCCCATATTTTATTTGCTTTGTATCCCGATTTCTCGGGCGAGTTTCTTCGGGATTTCCATTGCTATCATGTGACGTACACAAGAAATGACCATCTAGTCAGTTTTGCCCATTAAGGTACGACAATATAGGTTCAAATCAGACACGAGGCTAACTATTGCTTAAAAGATATGATACAGATAAGATGATAGATAACCAGCATTCACAATAATTTAAACAACGTTAAAGTTTTTCTGCAGAAAAAGAAAGGAAATGTCACACTAAAGTGTAATCATATCTGAACATTATACTTGATTTCCCATGCGATAAATCTAATGTTTTAAGACTTTAAAATCGGTTTGCTAGATTGCTGGATTGCTTGATTCGGTTTTGGTTCTTTCCGAAAGAGACCTTTACTTAAAGTGTAAGTCGCTCAACCCATTTACTAACAGTGCAGGTGTCAGCGCTGCGCATTGGCCATATTATTCGCACTTTGAGAAACGGAAAAGCCAAATGATCCGTCTCAGCCATTGCGATTACCATATCAGATCACAAGATTACTGCTTAGTCACTTCCAGTGTTGGTACAATTCTGTACTGTTTAGCTAAATCATCAACAGCTCAGCAAATAACAGCTATACAACTGTTAATTGTGTCAATTTAGTCAAATAAGTCTTTTTCGTTTGATATCCCCGTACGTCTTCTGTTACGTCCGCTATGCACATCTGATGCGTTTAATGACGTGCAGAACGAGACCTGCCACATCAGCCATATCTAATCAGTTACGACTAAGTAACACCTGCCACAACTTGTTCTATTGTGACAAAAGGCACGCTCGCTAAACCTCTGCATCAACATGGTGTCATAGTGTCATCACTGGGGATTATCGTACTCGTACTCCTTAATACGTGGTAGTTTGCGGTATTGTACTGGCTCGGAAATAATAGGGCACAGGCATGGCCTGAATTGTATGCTATTAAGTAACGTAGTCATTTAACTTTTTTTGCGGCGCAAACGACAAGCAATAGTGTTCGTAGATACTACATGTTATCATTAAAGCGTCGGGAAACACGCTACTGATTCATGTCAATCATGGTTACAATATAACCGGGCATAAAATTGATATATTCCCTAGTCGCGGATGGTTTCTGCGAGGATAGGCAACTGGCAGTCGTTTCTAACATACGAGACTTGCCGACGTACCTCATACATCAAACATACTATTCAGTAAGTGTCATGATGACTTTCTACGTAATTGATCCCTCTATCCTGACTATTGCGGATCGGTAAGTTATTTATCTTTCAAAGTATATGAAGAATAACGGCATTGGTTAACGCACTGTAAGGTATTCTGTGTTTCATCAGGACATTTATGTGTACGGTTGACATGCTACCATTACGTGCAAAACATTCGACGGATACAGTGACAGGTTAGCTTAATCAAGGGTATCATTGCAATGGTCATACTCATAGGGAATATTTGTTGAATGACAATAACATTGCCTTCTTTATAACATAAAATGCTTTTCCCTTAAAATGCAAAAATGAACTGTGAAAAGAGTTTACGCACACAATAAGGGAAAAGGTTCGATATAAACGGCATATTTGGCAGAGCTGTCAATATATTGGAGCGAACCTACCATAATGCTGCTATAAAGGTGGGTTGTGATTTTGAGAATATTCCGACTTTAGTGATAGGACTAGAGTGTAGCATCACAGTGCGACTGAACAGGACCTCCAGGTCTAATGTAATATCACCTCAATCGAAGACTCGAGTCAATAACTTGGATCATCGGGCTTTAAAGGTTTCTGTTTTTCATGTCAGTAATAATTCAATAAACATATACTCATCAATTTACACATAATACGATGAAATTGTCAAATCATAGTTTGCTTACAACGCATTGGTATGGCTTCACAATTGGTGTGTATTAAGGACGCCTGCCAATGACAATCATCAAATGATTAATCTGGGGATATTGCACATTCTTCAACCTATGCGATAACCATTGGCTGTAGCCGAAATATGGAAAGTGGCGGGTTGGCGGGGTTTTATTCGAAACTGTTATAAATCTTCACATGGTCATTTGAAGTAGGAGCATGATCAGTTGACGCATTAGCACTAGAAATAATCTTGATCATGTCTGGCTTAAATTTGCTCTCCCTCGAAATTGAAAATCTAAGTTTACATATTTGGTTTGCTGTTAGGTAGAAAGGGAGCTCAAGGTAACGTATTAAGAAAATAATCAACGGACGAGGGTGATGCATATACCTGTCGCATGGAAATGTATGCGTTTTTAATTTCCTTAAGTAGCAACAAAACAGTGTGCGGCAGCAACGACCATGATATACACGGAGCTACACATTAAAATATGGTGATTTATGCGCATTTGAATGCCCAATTAGTTCCTATAACATCGATACGGCATTCGTGTAATTAAACCGGCAGGAGGACGGATCAGACTACGGCCATTTCTGATAGATCCTTCTATTGCTTGCGAAAAATCTGATGTTCAAGAAAATAATCCATCCATCGGTCGTTCCAAAAACATTTCACCCAGACAATTCCGTAGTGTATATACTATCGTATTGGATATCTGCAGCAACTTCCCGGCAAAGTTGCATTTGGAAAAGCCCCTTTAAATCCCTTAAGCATACCACTACTATGATTCATGATGAGTGCCCATCTTCTTTTCATGATAAATGTTGTGCAAATGTACTCTGCTTCGAGTAAAACTAAGTCATGCGTCAACATCTGAATGATTTTACGACTGGCTTACGGTATTTTTAGCTGGCGGAACGTAATGTCCATTAACTGTAGCAAGTGATACACAGATCATACCAGGTTATGGTAATGGACACACATGATACATAACCCAAAACAGCTCTACAGACGCGGGCCTCGCGGGTGTGTGGGCGATGGCAGTATATCAAGGCTATTAGGTTACGCTTTGAGCTCTTGCACCACTCGATGTAAAACTTGCACATGCCATCAGTCTGCTCGCAAGATAAATGGATAAACAGAAACATAGGCTGAAATGGTAACACATAAAAGCCAACCGATATTTTGCTTCCAGCAACTATGCGAACGATAGCAGTCAAACTGTTCTCTACAGAACAGATTGCAAGGTAAGACACGTATACTAAAGTATATATCAGATATAATTTCAAAAATGCCCATGATTGTATAGTGATGTATTTAAACGATATTTTTTCCTGGCTTCGACCAATAATGACCCGTAGTTGTTGGCAATATAATGACCATACCAAATGGTAGCCAAATGCTAACTTCCACCGATTAGTCATCGTGGTGACTTTGAATTCATTTGTTTTTATCTCATTCGCGAAAACTGTATTTCGTATCAGCCAGAGTGAGAGAAGATCTACAGCAATGTTCTGCGATATATTGTACAAATCAAGGTATGTTGTAACAATGAAGTCGTTGTAACAATGAAGTTAGCAAATATATGATTCTTTGTAACTCTATGTCACAATTTAGATATTCTGTGTGTTTTGCTTTTCAAGAGCAAAATAAATTAGAAGCATAAATTATCAATCCTGGAGTTCAAATTGTTGCCATTATTTCTTGCCTTAGAATAACCACAAAACAACACACTATTGGTAAACGCTTTATTACGATATGGCCAAACTATTAGTTTTGGACATTGCATAGACCTTTCCGGCTGTTCTATTACTGTTTGTTGGCCCTAGCCACACCAAGCAATCCGCAATTAACAATCATACATAGCGAGCATTGAGCTTAACATGGGTTACAGTCTCTGCCGAGACGGATATCCCGTGCGCTCATATGCATGATCAGGTAGCTGACAACTAGTGTTGGTAATCTTCACTTGTTTAAATGTTCTGATTCCTTCAACCACCGACTGGAACATTCGGAAGACATTATACGCCGGTGTTACAGCAGGTGTTCGCAACGCCGCCCTTCCGTCACTGCAGCTGTATGCGTTCGCTGATTGAAATATGTCTACTTTAGATCACGCAGCTTATGAAGTTTCGTCAGCTATTGCGCTGACCATGTCGAAGAATAAGGTCTAAGAATATTCATTAATATTCATGGCACCCATCAACCAGATGACGATTACTACCGTGAGATAAAACTATTCCGTTTTACCCTCAACAACGTGTTTGTGTATAAGAAAACGCATATTGGCTCTACTCAATCACAATAGGTCGGCTGCATCTGTGTATTTTGTCTTATCCACATCACAAATTTAATAGCAATTCAGCATGTTGAATTGGATTGATTTTGCATTGACATTCAATAACATAACTCTGGCTTATCTTATTGGGTGACATTGGACGCATACAATTGATAACTTTTTTTTTCTCGCTTTTATCCATTTATTAACTCCGTTGGAATCTTCTAATGGTTTTGTCCGCCAAATATAAACACTTGATATCGAGCCAATCTATTCTCTGAGCTGCGTCGGCTGCTGACTCGATGAAGCGATCGGCCAATGCATGCTGCAGACAACATCTGAATATTGGCATATTGGCAAATTGTCATGCCAAAGGGCGGTATAGAACCGCTGTACCGTCGGCACAGACAGATCGAACTTTGTTAAAACTGTTTAACATGGTGTTTCTTGTATCGACGCATATTCATCTCATTGACTTTGGATGTGAAATCACGAACGTAGTTAATGTCACCTAAACTGTCTTGATCATGTTGCATGGTGGCGCGACCTAATCCAATCTTTAGGTTTTTCATTAGTATAATAAGAATAGTTGCATTGTATATAATTTCTTACCATTGCTATCATATCTTAGACCGTCAGAAGCTAAATCGGTATATGCAAACACTAGTTTACAACCAGACAACCTTGCCGCACAACTATGTGAAAATAGCAAACAACAGGAAATACAACGGATCTTGGAAGATGCTTTAAAAACTTTATTCTCAATCAAGAAATACTACTACCATGCCCTGTCTATTAGCGCTTGAAATGCGTGTCATACATAGATATTCATTGTTGCTTTCTGATCGCCGTTGGTCTACTTAACGCTTCAGAGACAGCCCAGGCGCTTTATTGTTCGCCAATATTGACCAATGTCTTATGAACAGCGGCGCGGTTTTTGCATGCACCCTTATCTACTGCAATTAATCGAGTTAGGGCTAATCTCATAACTTCATTGTGCAACATCTAACGCCCATCTCGCTCTAACAAGCCCAACTAACCAAGACTTAAGAAGCTGAACACGAGAGATTGCAGCAAGGAACAATCAATTAGATAAAGCGTCGATTGTGTGATATCAGAGGCATGTATCACTCAAGTAAACCGGATAGGATTACCAAGTCCCGTGTTGTTAATAGGTTAGGTGCTCATATGAGGTGAGTTGGACATTAATTTCTGCTTTGCAGGTACTGATGCTGGAGGCTGTAAAATGCCAAGTCTGTGTCACACGTGATCCGATTTGGTTAATCATGGTTCTGAATAATCAAAGTCACTCGGCTGGTCTGAAAAACAAGGCTTGTATATTGCAATCTATTCATCCATGCAGATTTATGGAATCAGTAGATATGTATATGCGTATGGTATATTAAGACGGCAACTCGTGATGAATTCGACAGAATTAATTGTCGCATTACAAGAGCGGTGAACAAAAAAGAAAGTCAGTGTTTTCTTCCTCATAATAACTCCTCTCCTATTCAACTTGATATAATGACCAAATAAGCTCTTGATCGGGTGATTTGAGTACTTATCATTTAGAAAGGGTGAAACCCGTATTATGACCCCCACACATTCAATTGATACGCCAAAACAATTTCAAGATCACTACCGCTGATTATAACAAAGGCGTAAAAAAGTACTGTTCAGTTAGGATCAGAATTGCCGAACCAAGTTCCTTTACCGATTTATCACTATCTAAATGGTTATTCGTATATATCAGAACCTGCATTTTATGAATGCAAGTAATCACAAATGGCTTAGTAAATTACATCCATTTATTACAAAGGCATTGATTGGAAATCGGAACAATTAAGGAGCTAGCAGGCTTAATGGATTATTGATAAGCTGTTATTGTTAATACACATATCTTGCCATCGTGATTTCATAATTGTTCCTGTTTTAACCATCAAAGTTATTTAAAAGTTATTTAACAAAATAAAATTGTTGAAAGATCGTCATTTGTGATGCAGATCCAACAGCAGTAACTCTGGTATCAACGAGTCATTTAAAGTATATATATCCGATTGCAGTTGTAGTTAAGCACAAACAAAATACAGGGCAGCTTTTGTATATTGAACAAACAGTCGACGTGGATTGATGCTAGACACAAATGTCTGAATATGCATTCCATGGAAGCACCTCGTTGGTTGATAATAGAATCTTAAGACATCGCCATATTGATAATATTAATATCTGCCAAATCAATTTCGATCAAAAATTGTGAATATTCGTGGACACTGTTATTTGGTGATAACGCTGCAGTCGCCTATACAGCCTAGCCTCTGTCAGCTACTTCGTGTAGTTTTTTAAACGATCAATTAAAAATCACAATCGTATGAGATGCTTACGATGTTTACGTGCATCCGGTATTAGAATGCGTTTGTACTTATCGACTAATTTAGCTTGTAGACGATCGTTGTGACATTCGATACGGTAAATGTCACTTTACGGAGCCGCGTAGTTTTAATTGATTGATGTGGACGCCTTGCACCCAACACTGCCCGAAACGTTTATCCCAGCAATTCAACGAGGGAAAATTAATCTATTGAGCAGTCACTTTGATGCATACAACTGCTTTCTTATGAATTGTAGTTTGATTAAGAGGCAATAATCGGAGACAAATCTGTTTTGGGAGTATGCATATGAAAACTGCAAATTAGTGGCAGCAAAATTTGCATCGAAAAGTGACAGAAAATAAGGATGTATATCAGCTTATAAACCCGTGTAGTGTGGTGATAATACAAACTTCTACCACTATTGTAATAGCTGCATATCAAAACGAATTGCGTTCCGAATACCCACCATATTTGACATGTTATATCTACTAGGATGGCCAGCAATGGCGATGGAGCAGGGCGTTGCTTCTCTCATATTGCGCAGAAAACAGTGAACAGATCGATAACAGACACACGACTACAAAGGCTGTGTGATTAACCCTTAACATATACAGACATTCAAGTGATTATTCAGAAGGCTATAAATGATTTTACATTGGGAACTCAGTGCACTTCGAGGGTACTCGGCACTGTATTTTTCATGTTTCACATTCAAACAGGTAAGATAGCTTATATCTTAATGTCATAATGATAACTCTGACAACTTGGACATTATGTTTGATGAGAGAATTTTATGTACATACTTCAATATATGGTATTGATTGGATAACGTCCCAAATGCTATGGCTATAGAAGAAGTGGAACCAAGAGATATATGGTTCAGCAAAACGAATGTCAACTGCACAGGATGTTTCTTATTAAGCATTTATTTAACAGCTACATTCCAGCCCTCACAAAAACAAAATTGCGTAATGCTTCAATAAGCTTGTTGCTTATATGCTACAGCTTTCTGGACCAGTACAATTGCCCAACATGTTGCTCGGCTCTCAGTCAACTAAGCATTTAAGCAGAATGATAAATGATAAGTGCGTTTTGACATTTCCATCATAAAACTCGTACAAACGTGTTCTGCCTCGAAAGTATCTAAGTCGTATATAAACATCTATGTAGGTTTTTGACGACTCGGTTGGAGTATATCAGGCACTATCAATCCGTGTTGAATACTTATAGCTAATATGTTGACCGTCAGTTGTGCACCACCACATGACGATGGAAGTACCGTTACTTGTATTGAATGTTTGGCCAATGCCAAGAAAACTTACCGGAACCGTAAGCACTGAAAACCAAACACATATTTTGTTTTAAGTGCGAAGGACAATTAAAATATCTGAGAGTATTGATGTTTTCAATCACAGCACAGGGTAGACAGTTTGTGAAAATCAGCCTACAGCGCTACACGCAAGGCATATGCCGATCTGTGGTTTATTGATTGGTTGATGTTTTAAACCAGATAAACCGATCCATCTGCTGTATGTTTTGTTAACAACGCCATCATAAAACATCTATGCGAAGAGTACTTATGTACGTTCAATGATTTGTTGGAGAGAGGTTAGCATAATATTTAAATTAATCATGATCGAGACAAGTAGAATGGTAACCCGACCTGATTACGGCGAAGTTTATGTACTGAACCAAGGGTTTAAGTTTTGAGGATTAGTGTTCGTGGTCGTCAAAATAAGTGTGTTTTATAATACAGAAATACATAGCTGATAACGAGGACAATCTCTACCATGACTGATGTTAACCTAACTTTGTTTACCTTTCAAATATCAAAGGTGTAAACTTTTCAAAGAATTTAGTTTATTGCGGTTGCTACCGTTTTTGCACAACAATAGAGAAAGCACCATAAATCGTTGGATAAAATACCTCGCCTTGGATGGAGCAACATTAACCATAAATATATGTAGTAAATACCCATTACGAATGACTGATTCTGTATTAGCAAATGAACGGTATTCGGGGATATTTGCAATAGTCTAATTTAAGTTGTAGCACTTCAAAATTATGTGGCCATGTTGTTAACTGCGCTTGGAACATGTGCTTGGTGCAATGCCATAGCAAATTGCCATTGATTTTTCTCACAAAGCTATGTTTAATTGTAGTCATATGCAAATTTTGCTCCAGATGCAGCGTATTTCAATGGGTTATGTTGCCGAAACATTCAGCGATTGATGAAACATTAAGGAGCATGAACACAAATGGTGCAAAGCACAGACATACTTTATGGTGACGCTGGTCCGACAGTCGTCAAAGGTCGTTATAATTGTATTTGCTTGCTGGAGGGTCTTACAACCGATGTGATACATGAATTGAGGTCAAATGCCGTTAAATAGGTCTTTGAGGTATTTCTCGTTCACTTTCACGTCGGCTTGTTTTGTAGTTAGCAAATGATATGAAATTAGATTTAACTGTAGAAGTTATTTTCTGTCCATAGTAATATGTCACGCTATCCTGATAAACGAAAGCATATAACACGATGCAACCAAAATAGTGCAATTTTCCCAAGAGTGCATTGAATGTTACAACAGGGTACCTGGTAACCAGCATCAAACACGTGACACATACAACTCTATGGTACTATATAGCCAGCAGATCAATGTTTTTGACAAGTGCATGTTTTCATTTGTTTGTTTATATTTCAATAAAGTATAGCCTCTACACGGGTGGAATTACGCTGGAGTCATGGACTAAATGATTAAAGGCAACGAATCACGAAGTAGCGCGGTGCTGAAGTGAAGCAAAATGATAGCAGAAAAAGTACACATAAACAGATTATACATATATCACAGACGGTGTACAATCTTTCGAAGATTGCATCGTCATGTTGAGTGCCATACATACATAATGACAACGAACCTGCCTATTACTATAACGTGCCCCTCTCGGCCATCAGATATATGGAGTAACCCCCTACAACTGATATGAATTACAAATGTCAGATTCACGACAATCATAATATTCATGGTGCATCTTTGAGATAAGCAAAAGTTCATCAACACTTGGTTCATCCAGTGGTAGCTGTATTTCTCCACTCACATGGCACCATAATATACCATACGGCGCGGCACCGATCAGAATTCCACAAAAAAGTATTAGTAGTATAGGTAATGGTGGTTCAGGCGCAGGGAACGTGTTTTGAGACCAGAACAACCCCGAAGCAAATTGTCCCACACCCCATATATCAAACCAGCCAGCAACCATATTTCCAACACACTGAGTTTCGGGCAGCAATGAGTCGCGGGGGGCAGGGGGCCACGAGTTGCAAGGTAACCACCATTACCTATATTACCAACCTCCAGGGTTTATCCATAGAGGTATTTAGGTGTAAACATTCTGGGGCCAAGTCTACCTGTGTAAGTTCCATTTTTCACGCGGTTGAGGTCTTCTATAAACTGGACAACCTTATAAAGGTGGAAGGGTTCGACATAGCTACCGAATTTAAGGCTACTTTTTCCAGTCAAGACTAGCAAGCCCTCCAAAACCTCTAACCCACAGCCAGACAACCAGCCAGCCAAGGCGGACGAGGTAGCTACTTTTTTTCCTCCGGGGCCTCCGAGGGCCTCCAAGATCCAGGGGCTACAGGGCTTCTTCTACTCCATATAGAAAGGGTCGTCCCTAGGGCTCGCCTTAGGCCGTTTTTCCACTACGGGTGTGGTACAAGGATGAGCCCATTTTGCATTGGGGTCTGTACTCGTATACTTCCCAACCAACCAACCAAGGAAGGTTGCAATGCCCCAATACACCAAGCTTTGGATGCTAGCAGCCTCATCCTCTACCTCTTTTTCTTCCACCAAATCGTCTCCAAGTGTATCGATTTTTTCGGCCTCGTTGCCAAGTGTACCGATTTCTTCGGCCACCACCAAATCTTCTAGTTTGTTGCCAATCGTATCGATGTTTTCGGCCATATGGGAAATAGCCTGGTAGAAGTCGTACACACTATGAGCGCTTAGGGGTGAGGACCCCATAGGTGGAAAACTGGCCCTTGCCAATACGTTGTCCACCTGGTTTCCAGGAAGACGGGCAATCTGTGGGCCGTCTGTGGAAGCCTTGGTTAGATTGGAGTCCTCTATAGAGATAGCTGACCCCTCTAATGCCCATATTCTCAATAGCCTAGTGGAACCGATACCGTACTTCTTATTCGCGGCATCAAAGGAGATTCTTCCCTTGTCTGCACTTAGGGTTTGCTTTTTCGGAGAGTTGTTCTGAAGATGGCACTGTATTCTTCATAAGGCCATGGCTCTATATCGTCCTACCCAACCTACCCAACCTACCCAACCCAACCCACCCAACCTACCCAAACTACCCACCCAACCCACGCTAGACTCCCCCACTGCTTCTTTGGCGGCTGTACGACGACGGCCGGGGGGCAGCCACAAAGACGTCCACCTTTCTCTCCAACCCATCCACCTTTCTTTCCACCTGCTGTAGAGTATACAACAAATCGTATAGACTGGGCCCCCCACCATCCCTAGTTGGCCGATCCTTCTCCACCAACCTCGTGGCCAGCTTTTTCTGTACCTTTTGCGCCACCTGAAACCTGGACACCTCCTTCTAGCCCCCGTTGGGCACCTCCTGCTTGTTCCCACGTCCCCATATCCTGTACAACCTGGTGGTTCCTATGCCATACTTTTTCCGGATTTCGGATCCAGGGGAGATTCCACGTAGTCCAACCGAAATATGGGGCAGTTGCGGAACCCGAAGTCCACTATAGCCCATAGAAAAGCCCACTCCCAGCTCTGCTCATTTTCCACCTTGGCCTTGGTGGGCCGGATGCGGACACCCGCAATTATCCCAGTTTTGGTGTGGGCGTACAAGACTACGAAGATCTCCCGGAGCTTCCTGTTGGATAGGACTAGGGTGTGGTCCAGGGTCTTTGCTTGGTTCTCCCACTGCTTCCGTGGCGGCTGCACGACAAAGGCCGAGGGGGTGGGTAGGCTGGGTTGGGGGAGGGGTCGGGCGAGGGTCTGGGTGCGTTTAGGTCTAGGGCCTTCTGGACGACTGTGTTCCCTACGTCTGCGGAATGGCTGGGAAAGGCGTAGACTGAGACCTCCATGCGCGTACAGCCTCGTTCTTGGACGTCTGGGTGCTGGAAGGTTTCTCGCAGGTGCTTGTTGGGGCAGTCTACATAGTCTGCGAGATGGCCGCTGATTGTTTCCCGCACCTCTCCAGCCTCGAAGTTGGAGACGACCTTGTTGTATAGCTTGGTTTGGACCGCGTACCTGTCGTATGTGTGCATCCAGGTGCAGACGTGTTTCCCTACTCTGGCAGTGTTGTCGAGGATGCACGGATGCTCGGTCTCCCAAAGGGATTCTCCTTGCATGCGGAAGTCGTGATTGTCGCACAGGTGCTCTACCAGGGCGGGCCTGTCCAAGACCCCAGAGAAGACTCGTGTGTAGTCCACACAGTATAGTCCATAGCCCATTGCCTGCAGTCTTCGTTCCACAGCTGGGAGGGCCTGCTGTACGCCGTCTATGGGGATCTCAGAGACCGCAACCTTGGCAACAAAGTATCCAGCTACGGGTGTGTCGGGGTGCAACTCCATCCAGACCTTTTTCGCTCTACTGTCGGTGTCTCTCTCGATGCGGGTGCTGCGGATAGTTCCCCCCTCTCCTTTTGAGCGAATGGTGTGGACCAGCTTTGTGTCGAACGTTTTCTTTTTTCCCGAAGCCGCCAGAAGCTCTCTTGTCACGTTTTCGACGTAGGTATGGATCTGTTTGGCGCTGCCTTCCTCTCCCGTGCTGCATTAGAGCGACCCTCCAACCTCTACACACTCCCCCCGACGCATATAGCCGAAAACGTCGTCGTCGTCGAACAGGAGAAGCCCCTCCAGCGGCCGCAAAGTCGTTGGCCCAAGGTTTCCGGCTAGATAGTCTACCTGGGATATGTCCGAGAGCATGTTGTCCTCGTAGGCGTTTTCCAACACGAGTTGCTGTGCAATGCTCTTCTCGCTTCGTATGCCCATGCTTTCGAATGTGTTAGCTATGTCCATTGTATATCGGGTAGGTAGCCAAATCTCTAAAATGGGGAGAATATGGCGGGTTTTTGGTATGGGTAGCATTGGGAGTTGGCGGAGTAGCCATACTTCGGTGTCCAATTCGGAAACGGCGTGGGTCTTTATTTGTGCGCATGTTCTGTTGGCGGAGTAGCCATACTTCAGCGTCCAATTTGGAACGGCAGGGAAATCACCTGGAGACCACAGCTCGGTGGCTTGGGCGGACTCCTGGCTGGCAGTTGGCAGGATTTGGCGGGCTGGATTGGAAAATTGGTCTGGATGGCTGACGTGTTCTTGGTACGAAATCATCCACACGTTTACAAAGATTAGCTGTTTGTTAATAAACGCCGGAAACTAGTGGTATTCCAGTTTCAATATCTAAGCTTGCTACAACACTACAAGCCGCAGAGAACAAGACATAGACAATCCAAGTTCAGAGCAATACAGTTTTATATATTTTGGCCCTTTAACTGTACGATGGGTTCCTCATTCCTTGATATTCGATTAAGATCGCACGCAACCGGCGGATTAACGATAACAGTTGTATCTTGCGCTGATGGGGATTCCTCATATGACCAAGGATTTCTTTGGATGAATGCAGCATCTTAATTTCTGATTGCTTGAAATTAACTATAACATGAAATAAGTAGCAACTGGATCCCACTTTAACATTTGGAGAAAAAATTGAGAGCCAAGTCTATAGAGACCAAAGCACCATCAGATTAGCACTTATCCTAGGCTTCCTATGATGTCTAACGTGTCTTCCGTCAATAACGACAGTGCTTAAATGCAAATATTGCATAGTTACTTGCCGTTCTAAACATAAACACCCTTTACTTCTGCCCCAGTACAACAAAACGTAATTTTTAACTTCTGCAATGTTTCCGATGGGGCAACTTTTATTTAACCCTATCGTAGCACCTCATGCAGTCAATTTAGCATTCACAATAACGCTTTACTCCTGTCACCCTCTCCTGGCACCTGAGATCATACCGTTATTTACTGGCACCTGAGATCATACCGTTATTTACTGGCACCTAAGATCATACCGTTATTTACTGGCACCTGAGATCATACCGTTATTTACTGGCACCTGAGATCATACCGTTATTTACTGGCACCTGAGATCATACCGTTATTTACTGGCACCTGAGATCATACCGTTATTTACCATCCATTGTCAAAATATTCTCGCACAATTGTCTATTGGCTCATTAATTCATGCAAGCTTAATATTCACATATCTCGCAAGATGGCTGCACGCAAGCCATTTGTTATCATCGTCCTAACTTCCGCTCTCCTGACGCTCGGATTCATCTTTCTGCGGGAACCAAGAAGTAAGGCTATGATATCAGAATCGTCTAATGAGGGCGAGAGCGCGGAGGGACATCATCAACACCTGGTGATGATTGCAGCGGTAGGCCACTTAAACCCCATCCCGCTAGTCCCTGAAGCATTACCTTGGGCATAATGGTCATCAATACACACGTGTGTCCCCAGTTTATTATCCCCGTCTCCACTCCATATTGCATGCAACCCATTTTATACTCGATCCTTAGTATAACCCATGTCCCATTTCCCCCATTCTAAGCCGCCCCTAACCTACTGAGAACCCAACACCACGTGGCTTTCAGAACAAACCATGTCTGTCCGTATCCATCTGCCATCCCGATCCTTATCCTTTGAATCCATTTAGTACTCTGTAATCTTCTGCAAATCGACCTCTTCCCACACCCCCACGAACGCCCGCTGGGTGAGCCCTATTCTTCCCTTTTGCTTCAGCACCCAAAGACACCCACAACTCAAGTCAAAGTGTTTACCGTACGGCCTACATTAGGTAAAGTGTCATGCTAAACACATACCCCGTACTCCTCATACATGTTGCTCACCACACCCCCGTTATCGGCATTGCCTACTGCTAAACCCATAAACTGTACTCCGTATTGCCTTTTGCTCACCACAGTCCCTATACAGTCAGTATTGCATATTGCTTACCTCAGACCCCGAACTCCGTATTGCCTATTGCTTACGACACATACCGTACTCGTATTGTCGGTTGCTGACAACATACACACTACTCATTGTTAGCTAATCTTTACCTTACACTAATCTTCTGTTATGTGCGACCCACATTATATCCGTCACATATCCTGCACTCCCTGTTCACCATGCAGTGTGATATACAATATCTAGCATCAAACCTACATTCCCAAACGTCCAATATCCAACACTCACTATAGCTTTATGCAAACCACAAACCCAAGCTCTTTCTGTTGTCCGAAGCTCCACACATCTCCCAAGCTCTTCCGATTATCCGAGGCTCTCCACAACCCCAAGCTCACACTTTTGTCCGATGCTCTCCACACTGCCATGTTCTTTCATTGCCCAATGATCTCTCTCACCCCCAAGCTCTCTCACCCCCGAGCCGTATTGTACGTTGTTCACCACCAGAACGTTTACCTACTTTCCCGATGTTCACCTCCCCTGTGCTTATCCAACTGTCCGATAATAATCCCCTCAACGCCCATCAAACTGTCCAATAATCATCACCCCCTCAACGCCCATCCAACTGTCCGAAATTCACCCCCTCAACGCCCATCCAGCTGTCCGAAATTCACCCCCTCAACGCCCATCCAACTGTTCAATATTCACCCCCTCAACGCCCAAACAACTGTCCAATATTCACCCCCTCAACGCTCTTTCTAATGTCCGATGCTCACCAAACAATTACATGCAATGAATATGCGTCAATACTATGTTCAATAATAATGCAATTACTATGCAGATCAATATCATCGTGCACTTCTTACCGATACGGTGGTCACCCAGCCCATGTCTCCCTTTCTAGACACACGTTTTGTACGAGCATGCTTGCCATCACATCAAGAGCCAGCATGTCTGCGACGACCAAACACATTCACACAATGTATATGTGACAACACTATATTCAATAGTTATTCGCATTTAACGCTGCTTTGTGTTATTGTATCTATACGAGATAAGGAGATAACTAGAGCACTTTTGCTGAGCTCATGCATATACAATTTAACCAACGGCCTAGGCAGCTGCTTCCACATTATGTATATCCAAAGCAGAGTACCACACATGGGGAGGAGGAGATAACAGCCTCCATCAAGCGGACTCCTTCTCGTCCACCGTCAACTCCTCATTCGCCCTCAAGCGTGGGGAAAGATTATCTAGATGCGAGGCCCAGTGAGGCCGGCTCACATCAGTATCGACAGGGTCTACAGCCCATGCAGCACGCGGACACACTCAGCGTGTCAGAAGCAGCCGAACAAACATTCCCTCGGTGAGCCATCTAACGAATATTTATCAGTACCAACCGGGCAAGTCAATAGCATCATCCATGCTCATTGGAGTTACATCTCGCCGTTTGCCGACCACGCTAATTAACGCTGCATTATATGATATGCCACCACCGCTCATTAACGCTGTATTATATGATATGCCACCAACGCTCATTAACGCTGTTTTATATGATATGCCACCACCGCTCATTAACGCTGTATTATATGATATGCCACCAACGCTCATTAACGCTGTATTTTATGGTATGCCACCACGCTCATTAACGCTGTATTATATGATATGCCACCACGCTCATTAACGCTGTATTATATGATATGCCACCAACGCTCATTAACGCTGTATTATATGATATGCCACCACGCTCATTAACGCTGTTTTATATGATATGCCACCAACGCTCATTAACGCTGTATTTATGATATGCCACCACGCTCATTAACGCTGTATTATATGATATGCCACCACCGCTCATTAACGCTGCACTATATGATATGCCACCACCGCTCATTAACGCTGTACCATATAGTATGCCAACCTCGCACGCCTCATAGTTTGCAACATTTTAACAGCATTTCATGACACTACCGCATATACAATCACACTATGTGTATAGGACCTGCGCACATTATCGTGTGCCAGCCACCTTAAAAAAGCACTACATGGCGTGTCACCCACACACATAGAAAATGCACAGTATGGTTTATCAGCTTCATAGCTTGCAACCAAACTCCATTGCATGCACTCACCTAGATGAAAACCGCACTCCCACCAACTAACAATCGTTCTCATGCCAGCTTGTACCAGTTCCTTACTCTGTATTTCCTCAGGCTTATAATTGCTGAGATTGCCATTGCCACCTATAATGTATTATGACCAATATCCACTTGACACAGGTATCTGAGCCGGATGTTGTCTGCACTCATACTGAGCTCGTGGGGGAGAGAGGAGATGATAGTTGGAACATTTGCGTAGCAGGTCCTATCAAACCTTCCCCCGCAAAATGCATTCCACTTGTTTCGATTTAATGAATGCCTGAATTTTAAACTCGTAATTTTTACTTTCCAGGAGATAATTGACTATCTAAGGATAGAGTTCATGGTATGGAAATTTTTGGATTGTCCACGAGCAATCGCTACCTAGAGTGAAGCAGCTTGCCTTGGGAGTGTACGTCGGGGAGCTTCAGCCAAAAGAATACGGAAGGAGTTACATTTCGAGTAGAAGCAACTTGTTCGTCCCCTCTTGCTTCCAGATGGTCTTTATCAACAAACACTATTTACTCGGGTGAGTAACTGCAACGGTTCAGCAATTCTACAAACACGCCAGTGCTCTAACTCATGCGATTTTGATTATACATTGCGAAGTGCACTGTTGATAGCTTTTGCACTGGCTAGTCTCTGAATGTCCTCAAAATGCTGCGCAGATTGTGCTCTGTTCAGCCCCGTTACCCCATTACCACGAGCATATGATATTCCAGAAGCTAACGATGATATTAACCATGGTTAGA
Source organism: Urechis unicinctus (assembly GCA_034190875.2). Lineage (NCBI taxonomy): Eukaryota > Metazoa > Annelida > Polychaeta > Xenopneusta > Urechidae > Urechis > Urechis unicinctus. The sequence continues at coordinate 3,038,874 of CM067358.1, read as the reverse complement.
CAAGCAAATTTGCTGCTTCTGAATTGTTG
>CM067358.1:3026345-3033845 GCA_034190875.2 Urechis unicinctus | reverse complement strand
GATGGCGTTACCCCTTGTAGTAGACTGTGCAGATGCATGCGCGCAGTTATCACCGAAGTGACTATTGCACTAAATGGGTCGCAAATACTCGACCTTTTTGAATGGCGGAAAAAGGGTAGCCATGTGAAGCTTACAACGTACATTCTATACGCCTTATGTCACCTAACGAGAGGCGCGGTTTCTGAACTTCTAGGGCGGGTTGCATGCATATTGTATGCTTCGGTAGAAGTAAAGATTGGTACTTGCACCAAACAAAGTAGTCTTAATGCAAGGGGATCAATTCACGTAGGTGAAGTGTATAACTTTTCAATACAACCGACAATAGTCAATCGTAGATGTTCACAGCTCGGCTGATTTAATGTTTTGGGAAGTAAAGGATGTTTTTCTGTTTCATGAGATTAAATGCGATTCGTTGGTTTGCAAATAGTATGATGATTTGTTATGTACTACAATATTACATATAATGTTAAGTGAGTTGTGGATGTGCAATACCATTTACACATAGAACCATACCTGGACGTATTCCGGTCATAGAGCAGTCATATAATATACACTGCGAACCATACCGTGACCCATTCCGGATATTGAGCTGTCGTAGAATATATACTGAGAACTATGCCGTGACATATTCTGGATATTGAGCTTACGTAGAATATACACTGACAACCATGCCGTGACATATTCCGGATATTGAGCTGTCGTAGAATATGTACTGAGAACCATGCCGTGACATATTGCGTATTTACTGCTGCATATATGTGATAACCAATACGGTTGCGGTACGCGCCGCGTCCGGCAGTGATTCCTAGAGATGCTGCAAATTCTAGTCTCTGTAGCAACGATAGTGTTGATATAAACCGTTTGGCTAATGAACACGATAAGCTAAATCAAATTAGTCTTTTCAACGGTTGACATATGATTATTGCCCTTATTTAATTAACGCTAGAACATTATGCGCATTGCATTTCAATCGTTTCTTTGCAATTCCGTGATGGATGAGACATTAAGACAGCTTCATAGGGACTTAGCTCGCAAAAGTATTACTGATAGATAGCAGAAAACATACTTGATATATGAATTGAGGTCAAGCAGTCAAATAGATCTGTAAAAAAACAAAGGAAGGTTATTTGGTGAAGAACGATGTTGATGCATTATGTATTTTCCGTCGCATTGTCCTTTTCCCGCTCTTTGCCAAAATGTAAAATTTGATATATTTCTACAATTGACATTTTAAGTCATTACTTCCACAACACTGAGCATTGCATAAGATAAAAACGATGCAGTTATGGCCCAGTTTGGTTCAATTTATGTGTCGTGAATCTGTCTATGTCGATAGGGGAATGTCTTGGCCGATGATCAAACTTGTTAGCGTCATCGATTAGACCCGTTACAACGTGAAGCTAATACCGAATAAACTGAGGCAGCGGATATCATCATCTACCTTATATGACTCCTCGCTTGTTTAATAGTGACAGCGCCGACGGTAAAACTTAGCAAATACGACGAACACTGAGTTATTTTACTCATTGACTAACCCCACCAATCCGGTGGTGCGATATTTTGGTTGCATGCTTTACATAGCAATTTACATAGCGAAAATATTGGTAGAATCGAAAAACTACTATCCAGTTTTGCTTTGTATATCTAAGTTTGTGGTCGATCGGCTTATAGCTTCTGTAGCAGCATCGAGCATGTGATTGGCAGCCGACTTATAGCATGTCAACATATCTGTAGGATTGCATTCAATCTCATTCCGTGCGTACCAATATCCTTCAAAGGTAGAGAATAACGTATATTTTACCAATACAATTTCGTATAAAGAACAGTGTTTAAAAAACAACTGCAAGTGAGCAGCATCCACAGCATGCGACGCTAGCTATAGGGAATATGATATTATGGAACATCAAATATATAGTCATCCTACTGCTATTTCACTGTTGATTTAGTACAGCTTGCAAGTACTATCGTTGCCCTTGGTATGAACATTATTAACGATTGTGCTTAAAAAGCCAAGTTCTCATTCCTTACTGCATTAATGCATTCAGTACTCAGTTGTTAGGCTAGCATGTCTTACTGTTACAACGGACGGTTTGAACTGTGGTAGCATTTGTGAATTTACGTGTTTCACTGATAATATTTCCCTAAGGGTCATCTTTCAGATTGCTTGCAATTGTAATTAGATATATATTTGTAATTTAAAATATAGTAACATCGTTAACAAAATCGTTGCTATTAAAAACGATCAACCTTATGGTCAATCCGACTATGCCGTTCATTGCACTATTTCGGCTGTTTGTTTTTTTTAATTGGCAAAATTCTTAATGATTTACAACAATACAATCGAATCGTCTTGGGTTTCGACAATTACTTTCACTTACGCAACCCCACCAGAACATTTCATATTAAAATTTGCGGCTATTCACATATGTTGCGGCTATACACATATCTTGCGGCTATGCTGTGGTCCAATTAGATAACGCTGCATTGTTGAGCTGACTAAATCACTCGTGTGTCGGTGCTGAATTGCACATTCAGCTGACTAGCTGTAAGATGATACACGGTGCCGTAAGCTTTCCGTAATTCATATATTTGAGCTGGTGACATTCTGTTATGCTAAACGGTTGCTTGTAGGATGATGCGTGCAGCCACATTTAATTTTCTAATTGAAACAACTTTGATTGATTCTCTGCTACATGAATGCACACAAGTAAGAATGGTGTATAAATAGTTGGCGCAGACCTTGGTACCCTAGTTTTGTTATGGAGCCATGGAAAGGCATGCTGTCAAAACGCCTTAGCCGATCATAAAGTCCAACACCTCGGGCTACAACAATACGGTTAACCTTATCATTGGCAGCTAGGGGCACAGAATCTCTATTATTGTAGACGCATCCCTCTAATGGGCGATCGTGATTTCTACAGAATGTTAGTTACCCTGACCTGAGTTAAGTTTCTCAACCGACTTTCTTAATTCAGTTATTCAGTGATTCCGATAGCTTCATACCCTAAGCCTACCAATGAGTCTGACATAAAGTATTATGGATGCGATGACGTGTGTATCGGATCCAATCATTCCACATACATCATTGGCTTCGGAGATAGAGACGGCGGTGTCGCATGCATCTTAATCAAAGATGGATTTTTAACTAATATCAGCGATATATCTGTTTCATAGGAACCTGTCCTCTCTTTTTAAGTGACAAAATCAAAACGTCTAGACCAACCTCGCCCGTCAATCAGACATATAACCATGGCAGCAATGGTGCACCTGCGAACTAATACATACACTGTGAACCATGATGGCTTCATGCCTAGACGCCATTATCTAATGTTCATCCCGACCATGAGAGGGGCATGAGCTAAGACAGTTTCCGAGCCGTGAATGATTAAGCATATCAATTTGCCGCAACATATGCAAACTTTTGGTCAAATGTAATGAAGATTCATTTGTTCTGAAGCATTTATCAAACAAAGTAACGAAATGAAAATCACAGCTAGAGAGAAATGCTGCATATTTATGAACAATTGATCTAGACATTCACGCTCTATGCTGATCTTGTATATCACTGAAAATAAAAAACCTGTACATTCCATTTGATAATGCAAACTTTCTGTCAAATGTAATGTAGATTCATTTGTTCTAAAGCATTTATCAAACAAAGTAACGGGATAAAAATTACAGTTGAGACGAATGATATTTATAGACAATTGGTCTAGACATTCACGCTCCATGCTGATCTTGTATATCACTGAAAATAAAAAAAAAACGCTGCATTCCATTTGATAACCTTTGTCCGCATTTGGAAGGATATATTCCTGCATGCAACCCCCTAGTGTAACTGCGATATAAATGACTATAGCAGGGACATAAACAAAGTAGCCAAGATAAAAATATCCAAACAGACGAATGTTGCTGCTATTTATAGACAATTGGTCTAGACATTCACGGAGTCCATTGTGATCTTGTATATCACTGAAAATCGAAATTAAAAGCTCTGCATTCCATTTGATAACAATTTCATTCGGCATTTGGAATCGATTTTTCCTGCATGCAAGTTTCTAATGTAGTTCATATCTGCGATATGTATGACATATCAGGGACATAATACCTGTAGACAAACGACAACTATTGGTAAATATCGGCGATTTAAGCAACGTGCCATAGTTGACTGCTAATACAGTTTCTTATCATATGAAAATAAGCAAATCTTGCGGCAATTGCAAATTGCAATGAGTAGGATTTGTTTCTTGACAACATAATCGACATTAGTAGCTCTCCATTCCCACAACTGTGCCAACATTTGAATTTAGCTAGTCATTCAATAGAGTTTTTTTTGCTTCTAGCACATGTTAAGCCTGCTAATTGCCAATCATATCTAATTGTGATGTTGTGCTAAATATCTCGACCTTATTAACATTATGGATGTAGACAAAACGACAACATTAGTTATATTTTACGCGATTTAGAGCAACGTGCCACCACACCCGACCCAATGCCACTATCATACGTCATTCCATTTTTCAAGAAAATACTGCAAATCTTGCGGCAAAGTGAAGCGGATTGCAAACGGAATTAACTCTCGTACTTCGTTTATGATGAAAAGTAGCTTCTGCTAAACTACAAATGACCGCATGCATGAATATACAAGGCGTCCATTTCATTTTCTCATCGGACAGTCCACACGTTACATTTGAACATTTTCACATTCTTTTACAATAGTGTGTAAATTTTTGCACCTTGGCATGATATACAGCCTGCTCACGGCCAATAATGCAAATTGTGTTGCTTGTGCTAAATATACTCCGAGCCAGTTAAAGTATGGATTTTAGGTGTAAACAAACATTAGTTATTATTTTACGCAGGGCACATTTGCAGTTGTTTCCATTAACGACCCAATGCACTTATCATACATCATTCCATTTTTCAAAATGCCGAGGAGCTGCAATTGTTTTCCGGAAAAGTGTAGCAAATAGCAAACGTCCTTAAGGTTTACGTAATGTTTTATGCTAAAAGTAGCTTCTACTAAACTACAAATGACCGCATGCATGAATCGGGCAAGGCGTCTCATATTCATTTTCTCATCGGACATTAGACACTTTACGATTTTGTCATATTTCAAATATTATTAAATTATGTCCATTAATTTACTTCATTAGCAGTATGTCATGAGAAAAGGTCTAATAGTTGAACTATATATATATATATATAGATATATAATATATGTATATATATATATCTCTATATATATATATATATATCTCTATAGATATATATAGATATATCTCTCTATATATCTCTATAGATATAGATCTATAGATCTCTCTCTATATATATATATCTCTATATCTATATATATATATATATATATATATATCTCTATATATATATATAAGATTGGCTACTTTGTTGTCTCTCGGAAAGAGCTAGCTGTTTCTGGGTAAGCTTGAGCATATCTAGAATGTCTGCTTTGGAGGGCAAGTACTCAATTGTGGCATACTGGGATTAATCACTCCATGTTCCCGCATAATTTGTGTTGGAGACTGTTGTCAGGGCGTGTCACCTCATCATATGTCAGGGCATATTGGTTAATTTCGCTACGCCCATGACAAATTGGAGTAAGCTGGGATTGTTTGAAATGAAAATGTGGCTTAAGTGCAATCTCAGTTTAAGGGCGTCTTGTTCCTTTAAGATGAACATATTTGCAGTCAATAACGAACCTTGGATGGAAGAAACTACATGTCTAACCATCCTCTTCTTGCATTATCCCGAAGCCAGTGGGGTTGAGGAAATTTAGTCCGTGTTTGCATCTGCCTTTTTTTAACACCGTTGCATCTATGGTCACGGTTGATGTAGCTTTTGCCCGGGCGATGGAGACGTCATCAGGCTGACGAGTTGGCGAACTTTTGTCCATGACTATGTGGCTGCCATCTTGATTTGGTGTGTTCGCTGTGTCCTCATCGCTGTCACTTTAAGTTTGCTATATTTGCAACTCGCTGCTTGAGTGCTGAACAAATGAATAACTCAGCAAGCGTGTTCTCCATATTCCGCCCGTTGACTTGGCTTCTCATTTAGCATCTGCCTCGTTAATCATTCATGCGTCTAGCTCAATCAATATTTACACGGAAACGTTTGCAAATGGTGATAACTCGTGGATACGTTAATAAAGGTCGATAAATGTGATATAGAAGGTTACGATAGACATTTCCCTTGGAATGAGATGTGTGGTGCTCATTAAACATCAGAGGATGCAGAATGTAACTTGAGGTAGTTTCGGGTCACATAGAAGGGAGCTTGTGGTTTGGGAGGAGCATTTGACAGGGGATGTAGTGAGCGCTTGATAATATAAATAGGTGGTGATGTAGTGAGAACTGGAAAATATAGAACAGCGTAGGAGTGTCATAAGCATTGGACAATAGAACGAGCGTGAGGACGTTTGAGGCGTTACCTAGCGCGATAATAGTAATGGGGTGAATGGCGGGACTGTAAAGGGTAATTTGCAAAAGGAATGATTTGAACATGATCCCTTTTTTGTAAAATAAATTTAAATCAATGACAGGGTTATTGCCAAAGTATACCTTGCACGAACAGCGCGTACAATAAATTCTATCGAACAGCTGTTATTCCCGCCTCCATCCCATTAACGGCCGTCGCTATACGTCCACAGCTGTCTCAGGTGTTGTCACGATATTTGAATACCTCGTACAGAGTGAATAGCTTCTTGAATTATTGGTCTATAATTGTTTAAGTCGAGATAGCTCCGGGTGGGGAGATTCCAGGCGATCGTTTGAAATCTAGCTTACTCGGTTATTCTATGATAATCTCATGGGGAAATTAGATGTGTTTCGATTAATTTCTAGTTGCCTATGTATTTTGTGATGCCCATAAGACTGACAGAGGGAGCGACCAAGACAGTCACGGCTTTAGTGCTAGGGAAAAGGTCAGAGTAGGGCAGAGCCATTGGAATGATTGGTTGCTGTTTCAACAGATGAAGCCAATTTTAATCACGAGTAAAATATTAATAGAGAGTCTAGAACGTATTTTCAAGTGATATGTCTTATAATACACCAGTGTGGTGGTCTAGTAATATCCAGCTCCAGAGATGTGTCCAATATCACACCAGTGTGGCGGTCCCTCGGTATCCAGCTACAGAGATATGTCTAACATTACACCAGTGTGGTGGTCTAGTAATATCCAGCTCCAGAGACGTGTCTAATATTACACCAGTGTGGTGGGCTAATGATATCCAGCTCCAGAGATATGTCTAATATATCACCAGTGTGATGGTCCTGTGATATCCAGCTCCAGAGATGTGTCTAATATTACACCTGGGTGGTGGTCCGTTAACTTGATAACATACAAACCCGTCACAGATAACCATTAACGACATTGGTTACACGTTTTAGGTCAGGCTAGTCAAACTAGTTTAGTACCCCTTACATGTGCCAATTTTTAGTTCAGGATATCTATGGGTTCGACAAATTCCTGCGGCGGATAAAAGAA
>CM067358.1:3021345-3023845 GCA_034190875.2 Urechis unicinctus | reverse complement strand
CTATTACTGGAACCAAACATGTAACCGTTTTATGGCTCTCCAGGCTGTAATAACAATCATTGTATCCCTCTGAACTTTTAGCTGTTTCATTATCTGCTAAAGTGCGTTTCCGTTACTAACACAGACCTATCATTGTAACAATTGTCCAACCGATCCCCTGCAACAGCAAAGCTTTTGCGGAGCTTCTACGGCGTGAATGCCAATCATATTACCGTCTTATTTGTCTGACGCCAACACAAGGCGCAGAAGGTAATTGTATCTTGATAAGAGCTCTGATAGCTGACCGATATTCTATATATACGCATATCGGCCATATTTCACAAACGCTTTTTAGGTGACCCAGAATAAAACCGAGCGAAAGAACTCTTCGATTAACAGAAGAGATCCACGTGCATGCCACACAATTCAAAGCAATCATTGTTTGTAATAGCCATCTGCCTATTCTATTCCGCTGAGACAATTAGTAGAGCAATAGCTATTAAATGCATTAATACAAACACACCCACACACACCCACACACACAAACACATTTATATATATATAGACATATATATATATAGATATATATATATATATATATATATATATAGATATATATATAGATAGATATATATATAGATATATATATACATATACATATATATATATATACTTACACACATATATATATATAAATATATGTATATATATATACATATATATATATGTATTTATATACATATATATATATATACATATATATATATATATATATATATATATATATATATATATATATATATATATATATCTATATATATATATATATATATATATATATATATATATCTATCTCTATATATATCTCTATATATATATATATATATATATATATATATATATATATATATATATTGCTTTATACAGCCAACGTGATCACTAATTGGGTACGCTGCAAACTATACTTTCAACTTCTGTTCTTAAATTGCATTTCGAAACTATCTTAGTTGGTGCATGATTCCACATCGGATTACAAGGGGCGATTGGAATTGCTATGGTATGTCAGTTCTGTTAGAGCACAAACTATACCACCTTGTGTATTCATATTCAATTTCAATAGCGGATGGTTTATGCTAAGGGTCCACGCGCCACGATGAACCAGGTCACCTCATTGGCTGATCGACGGAAATAGCAGTTAAATCGGGTTTACTGGAATCTATATTGGAGCGTATGGTAAACTGATGCTGCAAATGTATGGATCTGCCAACTGTCATCGCTGAGATGATTCGCCCCAACTATCAAATAAAGTGACACAAGCATGTATTAGGATGATGTACTTCTCCTTCTTTCAATGCATTAGTAGCTGTGATATTTGATTATGGGCTTTACGTAACTGTCAGTTATGTATCATGCTGGCATGAATTACTTTGGTTGCAATTAGGGTGTTTTAATGAAGCACAATAAAGCCACAACATACTCCGTGTTTGCAAAGATCTGATGCTGACTTCCTGAACAATGTATTGGACTGTTTTGCTTAATATTATGTTTGCTATGTTTTTGTTTATTCAACCTCTGACCTTAAATTGTGCCTGTACGGATTGACCCGTCTTCTAATTTATTCCACCAAACATTGTTTGGCATCAAATGTGATTTGGGGGTATGGGAGGCGGAATCTCTATCATGTTTAAAGCTTATATATGATGCTTTGGACGCTTGACCACCAATGTCAAAATTATTGGCTCGCATTTAACTAGCAATAATATAATCACCAGAAATTCATATATACACTTAAAGGTGTGAGAGCTCTTGTAAAATTATATCTGCGGACCGTTTTTATCGATAAAATACAGATGCAAATGGGGTGTGATAAGTCAGTTAATATATAATATTTGCAAAATGAACGACTTGTCCGAAGATTCTACTCAACCAGAAATGGGCATTACCGGTGTCACATGGTCATCAGCAGATATCTCGCGCAAAATCGCTTGAATTCGATAGTCGAGTTTCACATGTCCATTTGCTTTGATACACAACTGAACCTATCATGTTCTGAAAAAACACTATCGAATTAAGCATGAATATAGTAGAATACATACAACTGGACAAACACGAGCCTAAACGGTCAAACGTCACGACCACGGTTCCAGAACGCGTAACATTATGATTTAAGCCGTGTTAAACAAATTGTGTTGCTAACTCTTACAGCCAACAGTTGCGCTTAGGCTAAGCTGTTTTAAACATTAAACGGCGAATATTGACAGTGATTTTGAGAGCATTACAAGTCCTGTATTACGTGGTTCAGAGTACATAATGGTTCTGAAGTGCGTTATAAACAAGGGCTTTATATGCAGCTGATCTTAAAATACCTAGTACATGGATAAGTTGATTACATATATTTGTTAAATTAATACTCTGTTGCTGTCTGTGTTATTCGAGAATAAACTGAAATGTCAAGGATCCTTTCGATTGATGCAAATCTGTCCTCAACAATGCCACTTCAAGGAGTGCAAAGAATAGAACG
>CM067358.1:2980472-3014825 GCA_034190875.2 Urechis unicinctus | reverse complement strand
ATTGGTGATTATGGCACGGCATGACGGTGAATTATAGTAGTCACTAAGCATATTATCAGACGAGTTATTTTTATCGAATGATATAATGGTACACCAGCGAAGTGATGGGCAGGAGGTGATATTTAGTAGCTAATGATAAACAAACAACGTTTGTTTGAAACAATTGTCGATATTCGCTGCCCAAGTTGGACCGGAACTCATTTAACACGCCTTGAGGATCAATCAGCACCAACCTAGCCTGATTCCAAACGCGCCCTACCCCAATATTGCATTTCCAGATTTAAGGTTTTATCCCAAAACTGCCATCAATTTTTGACCCCCAGTGGTGAAACGTGAGCACGCGCGTGCACCAAAGAGCTGATTCGGTTGATTAAACAGAGGAATGACCCACACAATTTAGAAATCGGTCCTCTAATTAAAGGAAAATAGGTATTACGGAATCCGTGCAACAGAATGATAACTTTTCAAACAGGAAAGGCAGGCATGACATCCAAATAGATTGCATACCCGAAACAACCCGCAGACATGAAAAATTCCGTCCGACTCCACTATCAAAGATACCCGCACACCTACACAGCACATTAAACTCAAAGGATATAATAAAGTCATCACCATCGTCACCATTTATTGTTTATGTATTCGGACAATCAGTGCGTGGGTATATAACGCTCAATAACAGCTATCAGGTGATATGTTGGCTCAGATAACATACCGCTCAGGTTATATCGGGTCTTGCGTGAGAGGTGAAACCAAGGTACAGAGTCAAAAGTGTGTAATGCGCAGTGCTTATCGTCTTACAGTAGTCTTATAGTAGCCAAACATTCATTACAATTGATGTATACGCATCTCCGTTGTGGGCGATATATTTTGCGCTTGCTCTCTGTTATATACTAACATGCCCAATTTCTGGGGTATGTACATGTTTTATAATTCACGTGCTGTGGGGTATTTACTGCGCTCGTTGTGGGGTATATATATTTTATATAAATACCCCACAATTTATATATACCTATATACCCCACAGCTAGGTCTGATACAGTACCCCTCATCTAGGTCTCAAAATGATACCCCACATCTGGCACAATGTCTGTATATATATATATATATATATATATATATATATATATATATATAGATATATATATATATATATATATATATATATATATATATATATATATATATATATATATAAATATATATATATATATATATATATATATATATATATATATATATATATATATATATATATATATATATATATAAATATATTGATTCATCGTTATAATAAATCATTGCTCCAGTCGAATATTTTGCAAATGTTAAGTACGTCGCATATGTGCACTATCGACGCGGATTGCTTCTGTAATCATACACAAAGTTATGAGAATGAGAATTTGTGACTTAATTGTCGTTCCGGGTAGCCATACGCGAACCCCACGTGCTCGAATCTCTCGGATTTTCAACTGTCGATATTGACCGCGTACACAGGATTCGCAAAGAGTAGATAATCAATTGTACAGGGAAAGGTTGGAGAATAATAACAGTTGTATGTAATATGGGTCTTCTCCTTATATCCATGCGATCATTGTGATGATGAGGCTGAGGTTTGATCTATTGAGAACGGCATCTCCTGCATACCGTCCATTAACTTTAAACTTAACACGATATGAAACTCTTTTAAATATGACAATGATGAAATCAATAATCTAATAAAACAAAATTGAGAAAATGGTGAATCAGCATTTAACTATTACACAGGAGACGGCCTTGATAATAAGCTGAGTCATTTGAATTAACTTCCGAGCAATCTAACAGTAATGTGTTCGCAAATATTTTTGGGTTCTAAATGCTCATTTACAATCATTAAATCATGATATTTTAACCACATTATAGCCGACAAATTTAGTGGATATTTGTAAACATTCCCCAATGATTTTTAAATGATATACTGCAAAATGATGCTAATCCACTTATATTTACGAAGGTCTTTAATATATATTCAATGTTCTTGCCAAATACTAACGAAGCAGAAATTGAAAATATTTCAAGACGCGCTACAGGGGCTCCCTTTTCTTATCGTCAAAGGCACACTATATGTTGTTATGTATTTTAACGGGAGCAGTTTCTACACAGTAGCCCTGCTAATAAGCAGTTCCAAAGGCTCTGGTAGGGGAGTAGTCCACAAGGTGGTCAATTAGACATGGTGCTATTTCGTTCTCCAGTATCTTTGAAGCAAACGACGGGTTATAATACCTCAATATATGGTCAAGTGTTGGTTCCTTAAAAATGGGCGTCACAATAGCCTTTTCATGCAAACTGGGATCTTGCCTGATACCTTGGATCGATTGATCGTTTTGGTGATAAAAGGAGACAATTCATCAATATCATGCGTAGTCAAGGAAGTGGGCAAATGGTCTATACTGCAGGTAAGTTTCCGATTAATCGTTTAATTACCGTGTGAATTCAGATATGGCCTGAATGTTTGTGATGCCAGTATTTGCTTGCTCTGGTTGTTGAAATGCTGAAAATATCGCTACCCGGCTACTGTCAATTTTTTTTGTAAAAATTCTCAAAACCCTTTTTCATGAGTTTTATACTAACTAGGTTTTGGCATAGGATTTTCTTTATTTGTATAGAATAGTCTGATTATTAATACATAGTCGGCCCACGAGCTTGACTGGTTTTCTTGTAGCAGATCCAAATAACGTTTGCGCTTTGCATCCTGTATCTACTCTGCAGCAAGTTGCGTCTGCACCTATTAGATTCCTTTGTCAATAGTCAGCCTGGTGTCTTTATTTTCTCTTTGCTTGGTGAATTTCCTCTTCTGTATGCCAGAGAGCAGGTCTTTCCGAAATAAAGACTCCTTTTTGTGAAGGAGCATCTTACTCCAGTGGAACACAGCAATGAGATTATGAGATCGGATATCACCTTTTAATGTGAACAGGTTATATAACTAAAAGTTTTTCAGCAAACTAAATGCTATGTCAGCTTTCTTCTGGAGAATAATTTCGCAACCAAGCTGATAATGAAACTATCTGAAATATAATATGTGCAATAGTTGATCTGTGATGTGGATTTCAACCCTGTTCATTTTATTTGTTGGTGACGTGGTAAATGTAGCAACGCCAACTACGAACGATTAAGAACAATTTTGACATATCGACGTGTTAAGAACGCTTAATATATTCGTAATTAACATCTATGTAAAAGTAATATTGGTTTTTGAAGTACGTTGAAATACTAATTAACTCAAGCTGTTTGTGCTTTAAATCTATTCACGACATATGATGATGCGTGCATAACACATATAACGATTATTCTTTTGGCTAATATGTAAGTCGAATAATGTTATTTAACAGTTCAGATAAAATTACTGCTGATGTGACTATACAAATTGCTACGTTTTATTATAATTAGTAGAAGAATTAATAAGACAAGAGTACCCAATAGCAAGCAACTCCTGTGAACACAATTGGCGCTTACAACTAGTCAAGCCTCACATGTATAAAGCAATCGGTTAAAAACGTAATGGAACGAACGATTTGTTTAAATATTAGTATCAAACATTTTTATAACTGACTGGAAGCCATGCCACCAGCTTTTTTACATCAAATTATGTCAGACCAATATTTTGCCTGCTGAGTCAAAGCCACATGAAGTGCTCAACTGGAGGTCTATATAGAATTAAATAACCATTATGGCAGTCTAAGTTGCAACATAAGCCGAGCCTCACAAAAGCGCGCTGATTTATCGTTTGAATGGCAAAATAGTAGGCCATATGGATTAGTGGTGGCTGGATAACTTTTGTGTTGAGTATAATATAACATGGAAAGGGTCAAGCAAATTCGATTCGCTTGCACACTATGGCGAGTTTTCACAACTTTCCACTTTCCTGTCGTTTTACTAGTCATAGTGCAAGCAAACACATCAGCAGCAATAATGGTTTACGATCAGATGGAGCTTGAGTTTATTTCAAACCAGAACTGTCTCAAGTCCGCATATTTGCTCACAAAAAAACCATTCATGATTGTGGTATACATCACTAAATATTATCGATCAATTATCTACAAAATAATCTTTTACAAATTGACCATATAACATAATACAAAATGCGAAAACTTGAACGAGGAATCAGCTACATATGCATAACATACTGAAAACTCGAGGAAAGCATAAATGTATTAAATTATCCTCCATGGAACGTCACTAAATCCGATAAATATGCTATTTGTAGCGTAATCACATCTGAATATTCAAAAGCAATTTATGAAAGTAATTTTAATTGTTCATTGCTTGAGTAATGAAATGCAACCGCATGCCATATCAAACGGACGTTAAGTTGCTTGCAATATATGTTCAGCCTGTTTAAATGCTGAAACTCTTTATAGTTAATGTAATTAGACGGTGTGAAAATCGCACGGTTTAAGACTTTATACGTTACTTATACTTTAGAAAACAATCTATATTAAATACGCAAATTCTACAAGTAGCATATCGTTTAGATGTCAACAATATTTGATAGTACCCCTGGTCATCTTAAGTCTTAATGCCAACCATTTGGTTTTGAACTTAATAATTAACCAAGGATATGAAGATGTCTTAGCTTCCTACCTTGCACACCGACATCACCATTGCAGTCGTCGTCCCTAGCATCACTGTATTATGCGCGTTTGATCATCCTCACATGTAGAGCGACTCTATTACGACGACACTGGTCGATACTGATGAAATATTGAATACACAGATTCAACCGATAGGGCGCAAACCAAATACTGCAAGGTTGTCTTTGTGATGCGTATGACTTGCTTTATTTATCTTTCTTTATTGCATTTGTTTAATGCAATATGTTGCCAATAATCGACCTTTAGAAAACTCATCTTGATGATAAATCAACAGGTCGGCAGTTTGTTAGTGGCAGCAACAACGTTCAGTTTTGTTTCTCGCCCAGTTTACAAGAATAGCTTCGTTGGAGGTACTGGTGTAAGTGCGATTGCGCCATTGCCGGTTTTGTCTATCCCAATCCTGCTCATCTAAGATCTTAATGACAACGATTGGGTTTTAAACCCAATAAGAAAATCTGGAATATAGTAATATCAAAGCTTTCAACACAGGACACCGATATCCTTTTTGCTCATGTTTTGCTCCATAGCGTCATTGTATTGTGCGCGTTACATCATCCATCGATGTAGAATGAGCCGTATCACTACAAGCTAATAGTAATAGTTGAGTAGATGAGACGATCATTCAGTTGTTTTGTAGATTCCTAATTCTCACATTGCATAGTTGCTAGCGAGCTCAATCAACATATGTATTTGTCTTCTTTTATCGTCGGTTTATAAACACCTACTAAGATGGATATGATCAATGATATCCAATAACTGGTTATAGTTGCTTCTTTAAACAGCTTTTAGTCCTGCAATTCCTTCCGGTTGTAGTATCTACGTGTTCAATGGCGTATCAAGTCAAAATATAGCATGCTTACAGCTCTAGCCTATAACATGAATTCTAAAACAGCGCCAGCA
Organism: Urechis unicinctus; assembly: GCA_034190875.2. Lineage (NCBI taxonomy): Eukaryota > Metazoa > Annelida > Polychaeta > Xenopneusta > Urechidae > Urechis > Urechis unicinctus. Next base: position 3,009,297 of record CM067358.1, on the reverse strand, counting down.
TTTACTCATCATAAGATAACAATGCATGTACATAATTCAGCGGTTGTCTGACGGTACTCTATTATCTAACTATCTTAAAGTCGAGGGTCGAAAAAAAACGAGGAAATTTTACCACTGTTGAGCGTTTTATTCATCCAATCAAATGCTAATCGAATGCGGATACAAGCAGACCACGCAATGGATCATGCTATTTACTTCAAATGGGACAGCTTCCGTTAAAAGAGCTGCTCTAGAATAATTCGGCTTTACATAGATTACATTGTTGCAGCCTTGTATCAGCTAATCTTAGATAATGGCATCAACCACATCACGATTTGTTTAGACCGCTGTGAGTTCCGTTTCGTTTGATCAACTTCAGGTACGCCATCATGACACAAGCCTGAGCATAAGGAATACATGCCTTCCATCCGAACATGTCCTCGTTCGAGCGGTGAAATAGATTTGTTTGATCAGCAAGTGACGCCCCTGGAAAGACGATATCAATAGCAACGGCTGTAAATGAGTTTACGAGGCTTTTTTTATTGACCATGGCTTATTCTGTATGTGCCAACATCTTACGGCTAATGGGTACCAATTGGTAAACCTTAGTAATGGTCGCTTCCAAAGCCATCAACTCATCGTGTAGCTTGCAGTAATTAACTGTTTCATTGCATGGCACTTATCATCTTCCATAAACAGACATGATACATTAGAATAAGCATCAAAGCAAATATATGTGACACAAAAAAAAACTTTGTATATCTTACATAGAGTATGTGCCATCAATTGTCAAAATGATGGCTGTAAAAAGTTGGACGATCGGACACCACGTATGTATCAATGTGCTCAAAAGGCTAAATAATAAATTATACGCATACGAATATATATATATATCTATATATATATATATTATATATATATATATATATATATATTTTATATAAATATATATATATGTGTGTATATATATGTATGTTTATATAAATATATATATATATAGATATATATATGGGATATATCTCTACATATAGATATCTATATATATAGATCTCTATATCTATCTCTATATATATCTATATATATATATATATATATATATATATATATATATATATATATATATATATATATATATATATATATATATATATATATATATATATATATATATAAATGTATATAAGAATGCTACAGCACACAGGCGACACACTGCTTGACGCTTATATGTTGTGGGCAACTGCATGCAACTGCCATGCCGCGTCGGTCGCATTTGTAACTGGAACGCGTTATATGCGGCATCCGTTACATGCAGTTAGTAAACCCTAAAATTGAACAGGAAGTATTAAGCAATTTCTCCAATAATAAGGATGCGATCTTGTTGAGTCGCGTCAGAATGAATCGCAGGCGCAATCAGGAGTTTGTGTATTTAATGATGATGGCGTCCGAACGTCATAAACAGCTACCAGTGGTGAGTATAAAAATAGCATTTGTAATGTTCTGCGAAAATGATGTACTGGCCTACTCACAGGGTTGTGACTGGCATCTGGTGGATACTAGCTTAAAACTATTGTTCCATTCTATGACCCTATTGGAAAACAGTACATGAAGTAAGATATTGACGATGAAAGGTTCATGCTGTAGTTCAGATTGGTCAAACTGTGATGAACTTTTCTTACCAGTAGCAACCATATTCAACAAATACACCACAAATGGAGAAGTCGTCTTATATAGAGAACGTAAGATTCTGGATAAGCGGTCAAATGGTGCACAATCACTCTCTGACTTGCTCCCTCGTACGTCAAAAAGTGCGCGAGGCTATAAAGTGGCACCAGAGGAGGACCATGTGTGAATCGCATTCATGTAAACACTCCCAAGGGAAAAGTGATATTCGACAGTAGCTGAAACGCAGCCAGAGCGTTACAGTAAGAATGGAAACTTCCTGTCCATAGAGCGACCGAGTCAATGCTCTTTCAGTTCTTTTTTTACATTACGAAGGGATAGAGGTCATCTGGAAACTTCGCTTCGCATTTCTTCAAATATAGAGGTGATCGAAATCGACAGTTGCGTCATGGTTAGGGTGTAAGCTATTTATAAACTATGTAATTGTGTCTTAATGACCGCAGCCTCGTTTGGCAGTGTGTGGGAACCTGGCGGGGATTACGTACCAGCCGCTGCTGACGTTGCTCACAGTGACGTTGGTATCCAGTCCCACATTAATCATCACCTCCACCAGTCCCCCAACAACTAGCTCTCCTAAAACCCAACTCAAATACCACCCAAATCCCACCCCCAGGAATTGTTCATATCGGTTGGAGCAAGATGGAAGATGCTCTGTCATAAGGGCAAGACAAGGAGATATGATATGACATCTGCAGCAAGGCATGACTATTGCTACTGTATAGGCGTGGGCACCGCCAGTAGCCAGTAGGATGTGTCTGTTAGCGAAACACTGCATCACGGTTTAGTGTTGGTGTGCTGCTAAGCTCTACACTTACTGGCGGCGGATGTCGAGGGCCCATTGTCTTATGCACTGATGAGGCAACTGAAATAGGGAACGCGAAATAGGAATCGCAGCGCGCGGAACCAGTCATCAAATCAGATTGCCGCTGACATGTGGAAGTGGCAATGCGAGTCGATACAGTACGAGAGTGATCCCACGTAACGCGCGTTTTAATTAGATTCGACGACGATATATGGCTGTAATTAACAGCTTGCTTTGAGCAATGTCGGCTACTATGGTTATTCTGGCCACTCTTATAATATAATAACAAATGTATACTCGAAATGTAGCGTGTTAATGCAAACCAATAGGTTCACTTCTTGCAATGAAGCTATGAAAGTGAGCACAAAAATAGCATTTCCAATGTCCTGCGAAAATAGCATATTCACAGGGTCGTGGTTTGCATCGGTCGGATACAAGTTAAAAAATATTAATCCTGCAAAGCGCCAGAGACGAGCGTATCAATGAAACTGTCAATGTCGCAAGCTCTATCGGTACCCAAAACAAGCCGGGTACGTGAACTATATATGTCATTTAAATATATGTTTTCTTTTGTAATAAGATATGATGAGCTTGCTTTGTCTACGTGACATTCTGAATGGATTCTCCGTACAGGCAAAGACTTCCAGCGTCAGCTCTACCAGATGAATGAAAAAGCGTTTACAGCGAAATAGGAGGCCTCTTTTGCTAAAATAGTTGCCACTTCTCATACAAAAACATAAAAACTAGAACATACTGGCATGAACAAGCGACGATTTAGCTGATGCATAATGGTACCATGCTAGTCATGAGAGTAAAAAAAAATGTTCACGCTGATTAATGCATCATGCCCAAGAGATATGTATATCAATATATATCAATATATATATATATATATATATATATATATATATATATATATATATATATATATATATATATATATGGATATACAGAGATATATATATATATGAATATATATTATATATATATATGTATAAATATATAAAAATATATATGAATATACATTATATATATATATGATATATATTTATATGTATAAATATGCATAAATATATATATATAAATGCATAAATAAATATGTATTTATATATATATATATATATATATATATATATTAATCTATATATATATATATATATATATAAATATACATATATATATCTATACATATGTATATATCTATATATATCTATATATATATATATATATATATATATATATATATATATATATTATATATGTATATATATATAGATATATATTCGGATTGCCTATCATTTACAATGTTTTTATTTGTTGCTAGTATCAGGAAGGGGGATTATGTATCAGTTTGAATCTTATCGGCGTAACTGTTTGCATTTTATCAGTGTGTGCTATGGTGAGTCGACATCCTGTTTTCATCCAGCGGCAATTGTGAGCAAGAAAGCGAATGTGCGAGCGCGTTTAATTTTTTGCACATAAACTACTGACAAAAGATTGTATGAATAATTAACTGTTTTAGCATATTGAATGCACTACGGATTTTTGTTTCTCTTGTTAAATCATTCGACGAAATCCGGCGCGTGTGGTTATCACATCTAATGACAGCTGATCTGACAGCCGAGCTAGGCAAGGTTTATTTTACCATTAGTGAAACCGTGTTTACGCCTAATGCCTCGCGTATTGATCGATGTTAGCAGGATTTGTCCCACACAGCACTTTTCACTGCTTAATAACTCAGTGTTAATGCGCTTATATAATCCTAAGATTGCTAGCTCACTTACAATATAAAGACGCATCAGTAGTTGAAGCAGGTGGTGTTTGCCTGGCGATGGACGCACCAGAAGTGTATTCTGCGATTGTACTGATCTACCAAGCTTAAGCTCATCACAATGTTTTCAACAAATTATGCTTGCTTTGGTAAGGCTCTTAAATTGTAAAACAGGCTGTTTGAAGAATTAAGATTTAGCACATTTTGTCAGATACGTAGTAAAGTAATCTCCAAAACAGCATGGAATGCAAATATCAAGGATATGCTACGACAACTAGATGCATTTGTATGTATGCTTTAAACTGTATTTATGCTTAGCAATTCTGAGGAGGAGATCATCTATACTATCATCGTTAACATGCGCAACTATGTGAAGAAAAAAAACCCAAAGCGATTGTTTGAATGATATGTGTTAAGCTTGGACACACAACTCCCCTAATGCCTTACAATTTCGAGATTGTTACAAAACAACTGCACTTGGAACAAAATGGGTGGATATGTGGCGAACATAAAAAAAGGCATGACACTCGCTTTAACCTGAAGCTTACTATGGACAGATTATCGTTACGATCAAAGGCTTAACCACCAGCTATCTGCGTTGTGTTTGATTTTACACTAGCACTGCGGAGAAGTACAAAGCAACGAACACCGCCATTCTCTCTGGTGTAGTCGTCGGTCAATCCGATTCACACGGTTGCACGATGGTCATATTAATCAGGAAGACAAAAGCTATTGGGGCAACATGGATTTATTAGAACTGGTCATGATCTTTAAATGCATGGATTGGCAACGGGTTCGTGACATGTTGGCAATGGAACTCGAGCGTTACATGCTTGGGAACGAACAAAAGGTACGTAATATTGAACCAACGCAGGTACAAGTAGAAGTTTGTGGTTTGTTTGCTGTTGCTAAAGATTGGACAAAAGAGCTTATAACTACGCCAAAAGGGCTCACTCATGCCTCCACCTAAGAACATATGCGAACACGACACCTATGAGAAGCGTGGTATTTTGTTATTGGGTCTTTCAAAACCACATTGAATTTTCTTAACTCGGGGCGTGGTCGCCTCGGTCAATCAGAATAATTCATATCTTTAAAAGACGCGAATCTGAGAGGTTGGAGAGAGTGTCATGTGCTTCTGTTGATTTCATGGTAGCGTCACCTGATGCCGGGTTTGTGTTTCACGCAATATTAAATTCACCACTCAGCTAGTCGGAGAAAACCCTCTCAGCTACAAGCATTTTGTCCTATCGGCCAAAGGTACATTAGGGTATGTCGCGATTATGGCGATATAACATTTTGAATACGCTTTTGTCAGGGACTTAACGCCGCTAGGATTTTATTTGACAAAGAATTGGTCCCATACCTTTGAATTTGTCAAATGCTAATCATTGAAAGATTCTGCTATCTGATGAAGTCACAACATAATAATCAATCTACGCTATTGATTGGATTTCTTATAATAGTTCAAAGGCATTGCCCAGTGACTATTATTGCGTACACAGGCAAGGCAAAGCATATGAAATAACCTTGCAGCAAAATGAACAACCGCACCTTATGATGTTGCGGTCTATTCATCCAATGCACGTCATGACGCCTTCGTTCAATGCTAAGGGCTGTGCGTGGTCATATCCGTCATTACACACGGTGATCATAATGGAACCTGAATAGGCCGCATCCATTACAGTGGTCGAAAGCTAAATTAGAAAGAAGACTTCGTAATCAGACTCTAAGCCATTTATAACATTTCAATATGTGTGAAATTGACATAGCAGTTTAACTACAGCTACAATGCTATCTTTGTTCGACATTTATTTAGCATTGTAACGCAAAAATACACCAGGATGATGATGTCCACCAAAGTGGATTTGCGAATTTCATTATTAGGCTAACATATAGTCACAATAAGGCGCCTGATAAGATAATCCTGAAGGTATCAGATCACTATACAAACCTATATAGTTAACGTCATGCCGTGGTGAGGCATAACAAATTGGCAAACTTTCTGTATCTGGGGGCATTTACCCTTCGTATTTTTGGTATTAGTGGTTTTGCAATCCCATGAAGTCTCGTCGCTGCTTCTCGTTAAAATGTCATTATAACATCATAACTCTGTAAATCAGGAGCGAGTCTGCACAATCAATTCGAATACTCACAGTATTTCAAATGCATTGCCTTGACCACTGATGCTTAGTTTTGCATGCGCGAGCAGAGCAATGCATATGAAATAACAAACAGCTCCTTGTGATCCTGTAGTCCCTCATCCAATGGGCACCATGACGCACTTATTCGATGCTAAAGACAAACCGTGGTCATATGCGCCATTATATATTGACTCACTGTGATCATTATGGACCAGGGATACACCACATTCTGTAGCTAAATGTGGTCGAGAGGTACAGAAATAAGGTACAGAGTATGCAGAAAGGCGGACATGTTATCAGATTGACCCGTTAGCTGTAAATCATACAAAGCTTCCATTCGGCGAAAAATTAACAAAGCCCAATAGTGAACAGCATCGTTTAAGTCTACTAACTGACTGTTGCATAAGAACAATTGCTACAAAGCTACTTGTGTTCAACAATTACTTTGCATTGTACAACAAGAAAACAAATTCCCTTGCGTGACAATTTCTTTCTAAATCAACCGAAAGGTTTTTGCGACTTTCATCTTTAAGATATAGCCACAAAAGAGCGTCGGAATAGATTACCCTGCAGGTATTTTATCACCATACAAACCTATATAATTAACGTCATGCTGTTGTTTGACATAACAAATTGGGTTATTGTCTGCAGTCAGTGACCCTGGGGGTGTGGGTGGATCTTCTCGCACTATTGAGTTCCCAAGGCCATTGCCATATTCTATCTGCGCTGATTCGAGCTTCTGATGAGGTGGTGCGTGGTCGCCGACATGATTTCCAACCTTTGAAAGCTATCTTCCCTACATCGCTGGATCTCTTCCACGTCATAAACTTCTTGTGACATCAAACTCTATATCTAAGTGAAATGAGGCCCAAATTGTTCTTTGTGTATTCATAATATTATAACAAGCAGTGCAATATTGAACATTGCATTACGCTTATGTCTAGCCTAACCGTTAGGTTCACTAGATCCAGGTTAATTATTCACAGGCAAGGCTTAAAATGTCATATGTTGAGCTTTGGCTTGACGTTTCTGATGAGCTTATTCCACAGATCAAGTGCGTCTGCCCCGTGAAGCGAGTCCTTGGCTATGTTACAAGACCAGCAAAAGATGCAAACATAATTGACGGTACATGGCGCTTTCACTGGCGCCAACCCCTCTTGGGTTTTTGTATCAATTGTAGGCGCATCGCACGGCATTCTAAAATGTCTCTGCCACTTACGATGCGACTCGATGGAACCTATTGCTGTAGTAAAGTAAAAACCCTGACTTAATTACGATCCAGGAAATTATCTTCAAATGCAATTTCCAGCGAAGAGACCTGAGGTACGGCTGAAGAAACAAGGCGTTCAAAAACTTGCCAAATCACTATTGTATCATGGGTGGAAGAAGTATACATGGTGGTCCTGGAAACAATGCGGTGTGATTACCGAATAACTTATGGCTGGACAAGCTACGATGTAATCAGGCGTATGTGGTGCTACCTGTTTGGTGCTGCCAAGCCGGTATAGACCAAAGGTCTTCTGTGCCAAGACGGCAAATGTGTACTCAATACTTTGTTAGATCTCCGTCTCTTTTTGCGCTGTTATGTCTTAATGTAAATATATTGCCCATTCAATGTGAAGTCTTGCTAAGTGTTTAGCCAGTGGTGCATAATATTTACGTCTTGGTACATAAGTGATGCAATGTGTATCACCAGCAATTTATATGCAAATGCCCTTCAGCTAAACAGACATTATTCCGGGTACGCTGCACGTTACTGACAATACACAGGTCAATAGGCAAACCATGGTTCTTATAAGTAATATCAACTGCTATCACTATGTTTTTAACTACGCTATGTGCTTAAAGCAACACAGGTGTAAGCTGAAATTTGTCACTTATTTGTTTTTGTTGTGATCGGTGATACGCATCCTATGACAGATATTGATTTTGGCGGTAGAATATTACATTTGTCGAAATTATCTCAGACTCGCTCTTCATTTTCTCCCATTAACTCTATGCCTGCTGTGACGTTGATTAAATCACGTGATATATGATGATTGAGACTCCTTGGTTCATATTTCTTAGATTGCAGCGTGTTCTGTGTGTAGATGATAAGCGTTTGGGACGAACTAATAAGACCACCCATCCTCATTCCACAAGCGTTCATCCTTGGATGGCTACTAACCGACCGTTATATGGCTGACTTGTCGGGTTAAGGGAATCCGCCACTAACATATGCGTCGCACGTCAGCTGTGCAATGATTTATTTTCAATGTAAAGCTTTCCTTTGAATTGGCGCGTGGGCTGAAACTTAAATTCAACGTTGCACCCCTAGGCAACCTAATGCATAGACTTAACACCCGAGTCCCTGGGTTGAAGCTAAATTTTCACAGGCAAAGCTGACTTCACGTTTACGGTAAGCTCATTCTAGAAGCTAAATGAGTCTGCCATAGATAATGCATGCTTTCCTATGATCTTCCAACCAAGCCACGTAATTCAAATATACAACATCAATTCGCAACTATTCTAGTCTCTAACTGCGATGCACAATGTCGTCGATGTGAATCACAGGTGTTCCGACGAGAGGCACCATCATAAGTAACCAGGCGAAAAGTAATATGGAGTTCCATTTCTCACCTCAATATAATCAAATAACCAACAGTGACAGGTACGTGCTTTATAAAACGAAGTAAATATTAATTGTAAATCCTCTCAGCTTCGAGAAAACTACTATATGTATATATATATAAATATATATATATATATATATATATATATATATATATATATATATATACATACATATATATATATATATATATATACATATATATATATATATATAAATATATATATATATGGATATCTATATATATTTATATGTATATATGCGTATATATATAAAGATAAATGAATATAAATGTATATATTTATAGATATATTTTATATAAAAATATATATATATGTATATACATTTATATCTATATATACATAAATATAAGCATATATATATGAATATATATTTTTACATTATATACATGTAGATATATATATATCAACCTATGCGCATAAGTATATATGTTACATATTTTATTGTACAAAATGATATCTATCTATTTGTATTTATAAACTTGTATAATTATGTATTAGGATATATACAATAAATACATAAACATATAAATGTGTATATAAATTCACACATATATATATATATACATATATATATTTATATATAAATATTTATATATATATATATATATATATATATATATATATATATATATATATATATATATATATATATATATATATATATATATATATATATATATATATATACATAGTATTTTCATCATATAGATCCCTCGTTAGGGTTGCCACGATTAATGTAATTTGCCATTATGCACGTATCACGCTTGGTAACACGCCCTCTCGTACTGCGTTGGTACTCTCTCAATCTATTTAGATATTGTGGTTGACTTATCGTCTCCCCTTTGTATAGTTTGCAGCACCAATATATGTGACCACGACGAAATATGATATCCTTTGTATAGCGTTGATGGACGTGATTTATGCGTCACTTCGTCCTTCTAACATTGTGTATCCAATGCCGAATGTGACGTATAATAGCGATATCATAAGTGACAGGTTGTAGTTTGTTTCCTTACATTGCCCAATCGTATCGCTGCCCATTACACGACACAACTCGCCGCCAAGAACCTTCATCCTCGACACCGGTCGGACATACATGGCGGGGGATCGGTTCCGCACAGTGAGAACTTGAAAAAACAATTACTGTTTTAACTGTCAGAGAAGCAATGTAGTTTGCAGAATGTCGATCCCTGTCTTCCCAATGGCTCTGTGGCACTAACCCTCTCAGTTATAGCGGATGTGGGAATAAACAATACTTATGCGGGATAGCATGCAATATCAAGGCAATTTCACACATCCAAGTATTTATTCTATTGGATTTATACCCTGGGATACGACACCATTACCAAAGCTGTCTCCATCCTGTATGTCAGACCACAGGACCAAGGTGACCTCAAAGCCAGAATGGCCGGCATAACTATGGCGTTGAAGATCTCATCTGAATATACTAGGCTTTTACTTCGCGCTGTGACGAAGGGGCTGATGGCTTTATAAGATGCAGTATTAGCTTACCCACTGGAAAAAGAGACGGCCGACTATTGGATCCAAAATATTTCTATTGCAATTACACATTTGTCTGAACAGATATCAGTTAATTGTCTCTCATGAATGTGCAACCCATATAAAATACAAATTATTTTTGTATTGATAGGATGGCCGCATCATTTACAAAAAAGCTAGCAGATTCACGAATGAGGCTTTCAGAAGGGGGCTTAAGAGTATTGTCTGTAATGATGTGTTTATCGCTTTTTCTTATGATTTATTCATAGTGTTGAACATGAGAGGTTGCAAAGCCATTGGTTAAACACAAACTTATGCACTGGAGCCATAGATTACCGTGTCCTTCCGCAATTGAATGCCAATAATTTTCATATGTAGATTCATTATAAAGAGCAGCGTAACATATCAGCCCTGATAATGATCTGCACCGTGATAAACTGACCTAGTACCAGTGCTAAACCAAGAGCATCCTACACATTATACACATCAAAATGTGCGAATGACAAAAATTACATCAAAAGGGTATTATGTGACCACCAATTATGTTGACAATTAATCATTCCAGGCATTGATTTCCGATCTATAGTTATTGGAGCATTTTTAGTATTAGTTTAGAGAGCTTAGAAAGAGCCAGCTACATCCAATTAAACCATGTATTTATCAAACATATGAAGCCGATTAGAAAAAAAGCACATAAAGACATTTATTTGTAAACATGTATATTGCGGGGTTGTCAAAAGCGCAACTATATCGTGGGTAAAAGGGTTTTTGGTTGCTCAAATACTATGTTTTGATAGTTATCATTTGCTTACATGAACTTATTCAAATTCAAAACTGTGTATGTATCACTAGAACCCCGAGGTCCCTAGATTCACTTGTGTCATTTGCAGGTACTACATCAGCGTCTGTGATTAAAATCTTTAGAGAAACTAAACTACAAGCAACCATTTGCGATTCAGGATTCTGTCATTTGCTTCAGATAACGGTGTCCATTTGAAGACCATGGAAGGATACAAACATGAATAAATGCTGGTGCTACTCATGGCACTATACCCTCGCCGTTAATGTCATGATTAAGATTTTCCGTAAAAGCGCAATTTCATATGTATTCAGCGCCAAGTTGCTTAAGCCTGCATGAATATCTTATCATTACCTATGCATTCATATTTCTGAACTTGATCGGTCAAGACCCTCTGAGCAGAACTTGCCTTCATCTTGCTGATGCCGCGAAGAACTATATATCGCGCGTGACTAATCGCTGAATATAAGTCATTGTGTAGCATGAACAACATACCGCTATCAATCATGCTGTACATGTCTGATCGGGTATTTCACGTCGTCAATTGCAACATATCTCCTCGTGTGAAGATAGCTGTTTCATTCGTACCAACAGTAATTCAACATTGTAGTAATGAGTATCAGGTTTGCTTCGTTTTATGCATGTAACAACTGAACAAAAGAACTGTTAGTTTTCAGACATTGAACTTAAACCTATCAATAGGTTGCTTTTATCTAGTACGCCGTGGTTGGACGCGGATTCGCCCTCCCTCCCAGCGAGAATCCTAGTAAAGCCAATTTATAGAGGAAAGTAAATTTATAGAGTTTATGGCGATTGGAGCACCTGTTGGTTTCAATCAGAAATTGATACAAGCGCGTATGCATACATCTACCTCAGTTTTACTATGGGCACATATAAGCTCCGCGTTACCGATAACGTAACAAGCATCTAGAAGGCCTGGATTAGAGGTACATCTCACCGACTGCAGATGTTTTCAAAATATCAAATAGATGCCAACATGCTGATTCAATCGTTACGCATTCATCTGGAAAATAGGATAAATTGATCTGGTCAGCAAACAGTCCCTTCGTTTATTTAGCAAAACTCATCGACGACAGATCACTTTGGTATATCCAGATGCGGCTGACAATCACATAACTATCATAAATGATTCTTAACAGAAACTTAAAGAAAACGGAACCACGCCATTTGACTTGATTTTGCTTTCTTATGCTGGGTATAATACAGGGGCAGACGTGTTGGACACCGTATTGTACATGATAGATACCTTCACTTGTACTCATCCACCAACTGCATTGTACATACAAAATTGTACATGATAACGCAATTTCATTGTCCACGATATCCTGCAGAACATAATATAACGTTGATCTTCATTCATGCTTACAAGTGATGAGCTGAAAACCATATGTTGTGTTGCATAGATTGGATCGGTCACGTGGCTCCAGATGCGATATTTCATGAGTAAAGTAATCCGCTGCAAAAGTGCTTTGCCTTCTCTGTATTTTTAATACAATATGAATACAAGTAGTCTGTAAATGGCCCACATCTCACTCACGATATAGGTAAATTGAAAAATGCTTATTTTAGTAAGGCTAATAGCCCAATATATAGTTTATGATCAAGGTTTTATCATCTTCGTAGAACCTTACGTGGAGACCGTGAAGCGGTTTGGTACCTATAAGTATGGACATCAAACCCATTAACTAGCAATCACCATGCCATGACGATGTTTTATGCGGTTTACATGTGCGTAATACGGCATATTGTTTAGCTGTAAGTGTGTATAATAGACAGCCTGAAGTCTAATCTGCACTGATATTCAACTATATCTGAAAGGGCGAGCAATTAGGTCTGAAACAATTATCCATGTGCAGACTCTGAAGGTGCTGCGATAAATCAGGTCCAATGAATTTTGAAAAAATCCACTTCACTTCCCAGTCTGAGGTAAATGTCGTCGCAATCAAAATGTCTTTCTTATCAAAACTTGAACGTGACTGACCGCATAAAATTTTAGATGACTTTTGCATCAGTTCCACGAACTAGACCGCAAAAATAAGTGGCACGTGTGCATCCTATACAATCAACCTGTGTGGCTAGGTTACACCATTGACAAATTTCACGTGACTAGATATTTAATGCATCGTCCATGGTTAAGGCGAAACACAATTCAGCTATAGAAAAATGTACTTACCACAAAATATTCTGCTGTGTTTAATATAAAGCTTTTTCGTTACACAGATAACAGATTAGCAGAGATAATTGCTACATAAACATTGTTGTCGCCTGAAACAATTCACTCGATAACAATGGTCGAACACCAATACTCTTTAGGCAAACATGTGAGTGTGTGTTATAGTGAAAATAATGGGTATTCATGCTTAGAGGGTTTTTGTTAACATTACTGGTACAGTAAGGGCAGCGTATGGGACCTGACGTGTGGCTCAATGTTGTAATTAAAACAGCACGTATTTAAGTATTAAAAATCGCACAAAGATAGTATGTCGTGGCATCACGCACCCAGCATCTATGTGCATCGAATGTAACAATAAATAGCCAATAAGGGCGTGGAATATATACTAAATGACAATATGTTCTTGTTAGCGTGATCTTAAAAACGTAGCGAACTGAACTGTCCTTACCCGATCCTGAGCTCCCATTAGGAGAGAGGATGCGGGAAGCTGCTGTTGGCTTTACAATCAAATAAATATATCTTCTAAAGCAAACCATGGTTGACCACATTTCAAACAGCTGCCCACCCAAACAGGATGATTTCCTAGTATATATCTAGTCTGATCCACACAGCACGGCATATTGTTTAGCTGTAAGTGTGTATAATAGGCAGCCTGTATGTTTCTTTTTAAAATGAAAATTCTTCTGAATACAAGAAGCAGCGTAATTGTTCAAACACTGTAAATCATTTCACCTACTGTCTTCTTCCTATTTACTCTTATGCATAACTAGGCTGTAGCCGTAAAGAAATATGGGTGTGTTGATTACCTTGTGAGCAAGACGTGATAATCGTAATTCTTACAATTAAAGTCATTGAAGAAGTTGACACTAAACCAGCGTACATTCAAGCGGGGGGCAAGTGATGGAAGTAGTACTAGCATATCAGTAATGTAGTACTAGCAGAGCAGTAAAGGAAACGAGAAAATACTCCAATGGTTCGTTCCACCTCCGTGTGAGGCCATTGTCACGTTATCCGACAGATGCGTTTTTTGCGCTCTAAGAACAGTTCATGTTTTACATCTGCGCTGGGCATTTCAGATATAATTAGAAAGTCTATTGCAATGCACTGATGAACGAGTGCACGATACATGGAATTAAATATAGTCGCCGTTAATAGATATCAACGGATAAAGGATAAACCAATGAATATATGATCAAAAGTTAACACGATTGGCCATATGTAACTTGCCTGTAACGGCATCAGCGACAGACAGAATATCCTAATGTCCCCATAGAGTCTGAATATAGACAAAGAAGTCAGATGCCGATATTTTAAAATTTTATCTGCGTATACAAAGAGTAGTTGCAAAGCCATATGCGTGTTTTAATACAAACTGAGCACGGCGTCCAGAGCAGTTTTACCAATATAGATATATATTCATGGTATCGCGTAATTATGTATTAAAAGCGAATAGCTAGTAACTATCTCTTATGTGTCAACAAAAGATTTCAGCACCATCATGTCGTCGTTTAGTTTTTCACCGATGAGGTTAGTTAAAGGTGCCTCGAGCTTCGTGACGGCCTGTAATGCCTAGTAGAACATGATAGATTAGCATACTAGGCTTAAAAGTTAGTGGTTTATTAATTTCTATTTGTACTTTATTAGATTATATATATATAAAACTGCTGACATAGTCGTTTCATTAACGAAAACATCTTATGATCTGTTTGAATTACAGTTAGAGATCGTTGATTAAGTTTGTAATTGTATTGACTTTGGTAATTGAACCGCGCCCAAATCGTATTGAAGAAGAGTGGGACAAGGTAATTCACGGGGTGCTGTGAGAAGAGGGGTGAAATACTGGCACTGGCAGCGAAGCAGAAACATGAACGGTTCTTGCCAAGGAGCATAGCACATTAAACCGGGGGCCTCATCGTCTTTCAAACAGCAAAAGTAAATTGCTTTTGACCAAGGAGGGATTGGATCCGAGCCATCTTATATATGTCATTGGTTTCTGCCCCGTCAATAATTTATTGATTCATTTAATCTATCTACGATTAGTGTTTTATTTCATATTATGTGTGTACATTGGATAAAATTACGGTGTTTATGAAACCAGGTGTTGTACATGTGTATATCACTCCCATGCCGTTGTGAATGAACTGTTACCTTTGATTTGTTTGAGCTCCTATTTGTTGGAAATGTTCACTCATGTCAGTTTTATCTCGACGGGTTGCTAACTTGCTGCAAAACATTTCGTATATTTTGGGCATTTATCTATCAAACAAGCAAAACACAGAATTGTTTTGACTAAATAGAACATTAGGCACATTTCGTCCACATCTGTCTTTATGATAATAATGTACAATACAAAATACAGTGTAACTGAAAAAAGATGAATACAAAATCAAGTAGAATAAACGTCACTTCATTCCCCTTTCTAATTGTTTGATCTAAGACGGGGATAGTATACGTCGCACACCGATAGGCAGATGTCCCAACAATGTGAAATATCCTACTGCAATCGGTGCCGGATTGCCAATGACCTGTATATGCATTCTATTCGTTTGTGACATACTGTCATATCATTGAAGATTACCATGCAGAACATGGTTGGGGTCTTTGTATTATATTAAATGCATGGCCTTCTCGAAGGATGCACGGGGCTGATAGTTAGCGTTGAGTTCGCTTCCTATTGCCCTAGCCATCTAGTTCAGCAGGTAAGGCAATCGTACGATGACTGCACATTATCGCTTGGTATGACTGTCGCGTTGTAAGTTCCATGGGGGGTGGGAGATGACCTTACTATTTCTGTGATCAGTGAAAACTTGGTTGGTCAAATTAGCCGGGCATGTATTTCATTGGATATTTCAAATTAAGCTATATAGTTGCTTGTCGGCTGGTTTACTCTATTGTGGGTTTTGTTTCATGGGGGATGTGCTCCGCAAGTGTCCAAACACGGTACTGGGAACACAAGGAGATGCTTTCGGACGACAATGTTGCCTATTTTACTGATGTCTCAGTGTGTTTGGGAATACGGTTTCTCAACTATTAACAGTTTCAGTTTCGTACCAGGCTAATGTTAACAAACGCAGCAGTAATTGAGCAGTAATTCCTAACCTCACAATTGAAAACCGGCAATTATATTGCACAGCATCATCGCATTGTGTCCATGTACAATGCCTACATTGTGGTATCGTCGCTTATAAATAAAATATGGTTCCATCTTCCAATGCACCCACCTTCAATATTTCGATTCTTGTCTCTTAAGGTATTAAAACGTATCTTCGCTGACGTGACGAATATATGGCTCGCTATGTGACCACAGGTGCAAACTTTGGCAAGACCGCGGTAAACTGCATCGACAGGCAGAGATCATTTACGCGGTAAACTGCATCGACAGGTGGTGATCAGTTGCCCAGTTATCAACAAATCAAATAAAACCGTGATTTTGAGCTAAATGTTAACTCCATCTAGAAATAGAGAAAACTTCTTGAATCAATTGTTACATTTATCTATTCACACGTCATGTTGCGATTAAACACATACTTTAACGGTTTTACATATGATTGACATGTATACCATAAACCGGTATTACTGGCCATCATTCGCTCTACACAAGAGCCTATTCAGTTGATGCACGTTGAACTTGATAATGAACATTGACATCTGATTTCATTTTCATAAATGCCAATTTACTGTGTCGTGATAATCTTACATTGGGTTCGCGTGACATTATTAGGGTTACACTGCTACATGACGCTTAAATTGTCTAAGTAGGTCAGCGAACGGAAGGAGCAACATAACACTGTCTTATTTAATGCAATGACGAATACAGCATGCGATACTCAGAAATACGCGGAAAGTATGCACCAGTTAATTAAAGGAACCTAACAACACACTGGTTAGGTGACTTGCAGTTCAGTTCCTTCCCGAGGAAGAATGGCAGGTTACCATTGGCACACATGTCGAACCCGGGGGGGCTCGGGTGTGGTGCGCATTTGGAGAGGTTTGTAGAGCTTACACCGTCCAAAATGATCAGATAAAATATACATATATATCCACATACGATGCAAAACGGTCTCTCGAACAAGTATCATTAGATGGACCCCTGCATTCTCACGAAACGCCTCCTTGTTACGGCAGCCTTATTGAGTAAAAAATAAGTAATTTTGGGCCCACGTCTTAGTCACGCACCGAAAACAACATCATTTATTTCCAATTATTGTTTTTGATTATCTAGACTAAACGTATGTAACACGATATTGCCTGACAACGAGTAAACTGCATGTTTTGAAATAATGTCGTACTCTAGCCCCAATGTTATTTGTATCTTTTCCAGCTAACTGCATTTAGTGACTGTTTGCACCTAAAGTCACATGTCGTTTTCACATAGATTGTCAAATAGCACTGAACAACGTGCAACGATGATTATTTTTATATCACTGGTTTTCTGAACACAACGGATAACTGAGGACATTACAATGTTATGCCGATAAATACACCGTTACCAGCTTGTGTCCGTGGGTAGAGCCATAAATGTGCGGCCCAATGAGATGATTGATGTACTATTTTGAGTGCCATATATACACACATACACATACATACATACATACATACATACATACATACATACATACATACATACATACATACATACATACATACATACATACATACATACATACATACATACATACATACATACATACATACATACATACATACATACATACATACATACATACATACACACATACACACACATACACACACACACACATACACACATACATACACACACACACACATACACACACACATACACACACACACACACACACACACATACATACATACATACATACATACATACATACATACATACATACATACATACATACATACATACATACATACATACATACATACATACATACATACATACATACATACATACATACATACATACATACATACATACATACATACATACATTTGCTTGTTAATGTTTTGAATGTGTTTGGTCTACTTATATCAGACCCTATGTGCAGCATTCATTGGACTACGGGATGAGTGTGTCCTTTATTGTAATCAAATTTTAACCTTGAATCTAGGAGCAGTAACGCCAAGCGAGATTGACCTTTGTTTTGCATTTATTGAATCCCTATATCTGAACAACACCTGTCGGAGCTAAGGATGCTTACTGGTCTTGCAATTACATTCTCACTGCATTAAAACAGTAAGGGCTGAACACAATACCATGACGACATCAATGATGGCTTGAAGGAGACACATTGTGCTTCTAAATTCAAAAAAAGTGTGATTAATTACAAAGATATTGTTGTTTTTCAATAAATCACATCTTATCGTTAGATATTTTGTCAAAATGAACGCAACAACGAAGCCTGAGAAAGTAGGGGGCAATTTAACCAGCATCACGCAACCATATTTGGTTTGACTACAAACCGCAAATGTGAGCAAACGATGGTGTTTTCGGGACATACATTTGTGTCTTGACAGCAAATCGACAGTAAAGCGCACAGCAAAGGCTAAATAACCTTGATCTTTGATAAATGAAATAAACTATGAGTATCACAACCATGTTTATGACTAGTACATATTATTGGATTAGAGTGTAATCGAATATTCACCATGAAAATTGCCAGGACGTTTGTTTGGAATAAATTTAGGAGGGTAAATCAGTTTCTAAGTGAAGATATATCCATTTCTGATCCCCGCATTTATCTCACTCGCTCAGTAGCGTAATCGCAGTGTTAGAAAGACATAAAACTGTTTCGCCCAAAACACCAGACCTGGATTGTCTGGAAGTATGCGGTGTACCCACAATTTGTCATAGGTATTCAAGGATAATATAATGGATTTCACAAGCGAATCGATCGGACAGGGGTAATAACTATTCCAACGATAGCTATACCGTGTAAGGAGAATTGACAATCAATTGTTATATGTTCGCGCACGTACTAGGCATGGTTAATAAATGCCTCAATACAAAAGTAGGTTATAACTGTATAGTTGTTATGAGGGCAAACCCAGACATTTTTGTATCTAACGCATGCGGCGGAGTCACTCTAATAAGCGTGAGCATGTTTATTTGAAGCCATACGAGTGTCCTATCGATCTGACTACGGCTGCTCATATTGGTCCACTAAAACGACAACGCACCCCTCATATAGTATGTCCAGAGCAATATAAGTGTGCGGGTTGGGGGGGATAGGCTGAGTTAATGAGCCAATTTGGCTGAACAAGATAAAAGAGACTACATTTGTAATGTAAACTTCAGCTGCATTTGATAACAGAAGAAAACAGTATCGTGGGCTTTGGTGCCTGGATATGAGGTGCTTGTATAACAGTAAATCCAGAATATGAGACACGCATAAGCAAATAGGTAATATGTGATTTTACACATAAGCCGCTCATGATACCAGGATGGTAGATAGAGTTGTCTCCATGCAAGAAATGCACGTGGATGGCAGCTGGCTGTGATTTATCATGGTTATCTAACCATCCCAATGTACAGCAAATTGGAAAGTCAACCGGTTTTTATTTCAATTACCATAGCCAAATGGGATGACGCAATCACATATAATTCACTTTCAAATCGAATACTAATGTAATTCTCACTGTCGTTCGTAAATGACGAATTAACAATGACCAATTAGCATTCTGTTGATGTTTACATAGAGAGAAACAACAAACGGTATCCAATCACTGATCTCATTTAAGCAACATTGCTGATATCATAAAATAATGCAACGCCGTTCACTAGTATGATGGGTTTCTTGCTTAATAAAATCCATAAAGCAATAACCGACCAGGACGTTCACATTCGAAACAGGATTTCAGTAACTATATGTAAGTACACCTGATACATTGAAGGATATGTTATTTGTCTTACTTGCAAATCATATTAAATGTTGTAATAATAGCTGGCTAATAGAAAATGCCGGCTAGAGAACGGCTCAATCGATGTAAAAACAAATAGAACATTCAAAACCTTAGATACATTTGATCGAGTATTGCCAATATGACCTCATGATATATCGTGGATATATATTAGACAATGGGATATATCAGCTGTGTCTCTATATTAGACAATACCCTGGTAATCGTGGATATAATACCCTGGTAATCGTGGACCCTGGTATATATAGACAATACCCTGGTAATCGTGGATATATTAGACAATAACCTGGTAATCGTGGATATATTAGACAATACCCTGGTAATCGTGTATATATTAGACAATAACCTGGTAATCGTGGATATATTAGACAATATCCTGGTAATCGTGGATATATTAGACAATATCCTGGTAATCGTGGATATATTAGACAGCTCTAATATTCAGAGACAATAGTAATCGTGGATATATTAGACAATAACCTGGATCGATGTTATATTAGGTGGAATATAACGTCGTAAGAGTGTCATGTCGGATGTCGTGGCATTTGGCGATGATTACATTTGTACCTTAGAACGTCTAAATAACGTCGTTCGGTGAGCTATCGCGATGATTACATTTGTACCCTAGAACTAAAGCCATTCGGTGAGCTATCGCAGATTACCTAGTGAGACTGTAGGACCACGCCCAGGTCTCAGTCAACATAACCGTCTTTACCTTGCTATATGAAGAAGTGTCAGCTGAAGACACATTTTTCACTTTCATTCTTACAACCCTCACTTGGAGATTGTGCTAGGTTGAAATTATAATAGAACAAAGCTAGTTGGATGGATGTTCCTGTTAATGACAGCAGCCCTTATACAAGAGAATTTATTTGAACAAAGACCACGTATAACATTGTTGATATATTCCTAAACATAACATAACAGTCATATATCCTGGACAATCTTATTATTGAACGAGTATCAAATATGACAGCTTAGTTATGCACATATGTAACGGTAATACAATTTGTATTGATTAAAGAGCGCCGTGCATCTGATCTGTTCACAATGGCGTCTATCGTCATCTGTCTCACACGGAATCGACTCTCTCATTTTATGTCGCTATGATCCATCCACGTCATTACGCCTGATAATAGACCCGTTTATGACCCACGTTTAGTCTTTATGGCGAACTTTACACCATCAAGGCATAATGTCTTATATATATTCATTTATTGCAATAGCCATATCGGGAAAATGACGGCTGACCTTTGTCATCATGAATATCCTCTCCTATATTTAATGATTTACTTCTGATATTGCAATAGTTACTGACCTCGATAGTTTGTACCACAATAGCGCGCTTGTACTCGTTCAATCTATGTCTATAACCTTGTGCACTTATCACCTCACCTTTATAATGTTTGCAATAGAAATATATGTGACGCGACCAAATGTGGGTGGTAAAAGCCAGGTAGCGTGACATTTAAGGACGTGATTTACGCGTCACTTTAGTCCTTTTCCGGCAGTTGTTGTGTGTACCAATAGCATGACATTTCTAACTGAGATATATATTGCAATTAATTGTTGCATTGTATCAATAAGTTATATCGGCCGTTTCACTTAACAACGTAAATGTATAAATGCTGTCGGCGGTAATGTCATCTAAAGCAAATGGTCGTTCAGTCCATATTTGCAACTATAACCATCCGCAGTATGGTTTTAGGCTAGAAAAACGGTGTGAACAAACGCGTTATGTAGCAGTTATAAATTGTCTACACCGACATAGAAACGTAAAACAAGACACCGTATACTCCTTTAGACTGCTCATCGACATCCGTGATTGCTAGTTCTGCCTAGAATCCACAGTGTCTACTTGTATCAGAAGTCGTTTTCGTACACGTTTCTAAATGCACTGCACAAAGCGCTACATGAAGTTATTTCGTACATTGCATTCCGCTTTTCTGATTACTGTTCACGTTTGCGGAGATGCAACGACGGGGTATAAGGTTCTGCTGGGAATTTAGATGTCTTCAGCTCACGTCCGTATTTCAGGTGTTCTCGGAACATACATTAGTGTATTGACAACAAATGGATAGCTAGACACAGAGCAACAGATTAACAATCAGGCTTGTATTTCAATTACCAGAGCCAAAGAAGCTTTGGCAGTGACATGGAATTGACTTTCTAATAAAATAATGGATGTGATTTGAGAATGACCATGTCGTGCTCGCCAGTCCACCAATGCTCGTACACGACGATACTGAATGTGTGACAAATTACCAACCGACAATGAAATACTGCTAATATAATGAAAAATAGCATACGGTAGCGAGCAACCGATCTCATAATAGATCACTGTTATCATCTGCGCATTGCATATGCCAACCGACAAGAACGCAACGCCATTCACAAACTCAAAATCCATCACGAGAGTTGTTTGTAGATGACAACCACTAATGTGTGACGAATAAACAACCAATAACAACATGCTGCTGATATACACATAGACAATCAGCGAATCTGGTAACAGCAAATAGTTTATAGTTACACTAATAGGGGTCACTTCGAGTGGCTCTGCGGTGATCGCTTCCCTCATTATAATACATGGTAAAGTGGCGCAACCGTGACACATACAAAAGCACATGAGAAAACTGGCTGACGTCACTGCGATCTATGAGAGCGGGGAAAATGTCGTTGCGCAGAGCTATTCCTATTTAACAAATGTAAACTTCATAAATTACCGGTCTGGGGTACACCGATTGAAAACAGTTCTCCTCTTACAGCGTCCGCGCGGTTTACGATCCTCGATCTTTCATGTCCGCACGGTGGATGGTAGTTTTTGGCTCTCAGTTACTGTCTGGAGCAAGGGAACTGGCCTGGGTGAATATTAACATTGTTGGCAGGTCAAGGGGCATGTGAAGGTCTCGAACAAAGCGTATATAGCTACGATAAGCAGCGTGACGATTACGAAGTACACGAAAGACACCCCCGACTTCAGGCGACGATACCATGAAATCAACAAAATCACATGGGAGTGTTTCCAACTTCTTGGGGCTTGGTGGCTGTTAAAGATATGGAGTCATCTGCTTGGTCGAGGCGACCACAGCTCCAAATTAAACAGATATTCCATGTGGTTTTAAGAGACGCTATGACAAGACGCTATGACAATACGCTTCGGCTAACAAGTATGAAGCCTCGAGTGAGTGCTCTTAGTAAGGCTATAAACTCTTGAATAACAGATGCTTTTTCTCATTACAGCAATGCAGCTGACATCAGATAGTTTTTCACAAGCGAAAATGGGTTAATAATATAAATACGCCAATAAACGACATTTAGTTGACACGGCTATACGAGGCTGGTCGGTTTGGGAACTAAGCGTATATCGTTTATTAGAGCAATCTTGTTTGGCTGTCCGCGTCTAATGCTAGAGTGCACCAGGGTAATCACATACAGCGGAAATTATCATCCATAAAAACACTGCTTGATTTTTACTTTTGATTTGCATAAATTTGTCTGATTGAGAGCATTAACATAATTCAGCACGAGTGTGAAATCAATTTAAAAGAGCACATATCATCATTATCGGCCATAGTATAGAGATGGTTTCATGTGTGACCAATTAATCACGGGAACTGTAATCAATAACTAACAAGTACAGAATTGTCTAAACATGGAACCATGAACCTGGGCGTCACTAAAACGAATCTTTGTTCCACTTCGTCGGGACACTTTGCAATCCCCTGTAGAGCGCGGGGAGTATTGGTGATAACATTCACACTTTATGTATTGAAATTAAGGTCAATTGTTAGCTATTGTGCCAGAAGAGTAGCCTAGAGCAATGTTTATTACGGTACAATAGCGTTTGTGCCTGGACCGGTTGTCTAAGCTTCATGTAAATCAGAGTTACTGAATGCAACAATCCTGCTAAGCCAAGATTATGGTGCATTAATTAGATACGCATATGATGACTAACCGTGGAGAAAGTCAGTTGTGTTACCTAAATTATATATAAATACATATATATACACATATTTATATATATATATATATATATATATATTATAGAGATATATATTTATATTAGATATATATATATAATATAATATAGATATATATATATATATATATATATATATATAGATACAGATATATATATACATACATTATACATATATACATATATATATATATATATATATATATATATATATATATATATATATATATATATATATATATATATATATTTTTAAATGTGTTAATAGATATATGCTATATGTTTCATTGACGGCATATGCCATTTGTTTAGGGTGCAGACGGTTTATTACTAAAAATGTCTTAACAGAATTTTGAGATTGCATGAAACTACACTATTCGATCTCACATTGATACATCAATATGCATTTGATCTGGTTGTCCCTGCTCTCGTCAGGTTCGCGTTCAATCATAAAACTTCTCGGCTGCGTTGTTTAAAAATGTTGACGGCTGACTTTATCAAAAATTGGAGAACGAAAACGGATAATTTGGGTAACACAACTGACTTTCTCTACGGTTAGTCATCCTATGCGTATCTAATTAATGCACCATAATCTTGGCTTAGCAGGATTGAAACGTAACGCAAAACATATACACGAACGTACAATGACTCGGCAGTATATCAAAGCGTTTTCTTCACGGTGAATATTTCAAACAAAACACGAAGGCGGCACCAATGCAATTAACATACATTAAATGCGAATTTGCCAGTCGAACAACGATGGGTCTAAGGCCCTTTAGGTCATATGGCTGACTGTGCTTGGGCAAAATCCCTATTAACTACTTTATTGATTGTTAATTCGCCTCGAGGAGCATAGGAAGCTTTCGTATTTATATGCTGTGGTTGCATTTAACAGATATGTACAGGAGACGATTGATGTCTAAATGCAGAGTAACGAATGCCGCTCAATAATATGTCCTTGCAGTTTTTGACTAACTTCTGAGCAATTTGATCAAGTAAAGATCAAAATGAAGACTTTGCACATATGTCCTGCATCATAATCATGCACAGATACCTTTATATATTTCAAAGTCACAGGTAATAAACTTGTATCAGCCTCTTAAGTCATCTATAATTACATGGGTTATTCGGAGGGATGGGTGGAATGATGCAGCGTCCATATGTTGATTTATACAGGAAAAACCAACTATCATAGAAACGTTGGACATGATACTTCGATCAAGCCGCATCGAATGCACTAGGGTGGCGACTAAACCTCATAAAGAACCCAACAAGCCTGAAATGACAATGCATATATATTTATACAACGTCTATTCAGATTGCACGCTTAATTAATCTCATGTACAACATTAATGTCATGTTTGTCAGAACTGGCGACAATTTTCTTTAATTCCATGTAGTGTTGTGTTGAGTAAATACCAGTGTGGTTTGTTTTACATCAGCTGTTAATTAAACAGAATATTCAAATATAACAAGAGTAACATATTGTAACAAGTGTAACGTCATCAATGCGCAGATTCAGCGATAGCCCGCCGTACGTAGAATATCAATATGTAATGTACATCATCATTGATGGCTATGGGGTAATAGAATCAATGAGATAGATCTATGTTATATTGTGTCTCGTGATTAATCGCCGGTTACGCATGGTATGACCTGAGTAATTGGCGGCCGTACAAATTCCTGAATATTACACAAACGTTGCATGAGTTGTCTATATTTGCTATCTGCAAACGGTTACTTATTTATCAGCACACGGCGACAACTTGCAAACCTACGCGCTACGTTATGTTATCATCATAACGGACGTTAAAAATCCAAAACCCGACGAGAAGTATACTCTTAGGCAGTGATATAGAGAAAGGACACGATTTGTGCTGCTACATGATAAACTTGATAAACTGATATGGCTATCCTGTCAACGTATGTAGCAGATCAAACCCAGTTATTGTGATGGCAAAGGTCGAACTTAATTGTGTTCGATATTGGCACAGGTCAAACTAAGTGCAGTCTATGGTAGATCGAGTGTTGCAATATAATGTGGCATTACCAGATACTCCGACGTAAAAAAAAAAAAATATTCTATCGATCTCAAATCCATTGTTATCTTAAACATTTTAAACATGCTATTAGTTGAGCACGGCGGCTAACCATACAACTGGTTATTAAGTTACAGACACACCATGCTAAAAAACAATCACCCTAGCAAATTGACTGATATTCATGGATATATCAGACTGATGTAATTATCCGAGAAATATGGCGCGGAAGCCAATTTGTCACATGCCGTTTGCTGGCTGCCAAACGATATTGTTTTACCCAATAGAACCTGTGACAAATCAAAGGCTGATGTCAAATTGATGAAATAAACGTCACAGCGTTTCGATTGACATATTGGTGTTTAGTGATTAGTATGTCTGTACCATACAGCCCAATGTAATTAGGTGAGCTGTCGGAGTTTACCATGTCAGACCTCAAGACCACATCATGGTCTTAGTCAAAATGACTGTTCATACTAAGCTGCATCTATAAGTGTCTGTTGAACGCATAATGCGCTTCCATATTTTGTTCCCTCACCCAAAACTAGTCAAAACGATGTCCCTACAAATGACGACTCTTATACAAGAGAAGGTCTTCCCTAAAACAACATCACAAAGGTATACCCTAGACAGTCTCATATGTTGCCATAATTGAGGCATGATTCGTAAGATAAGATGTTATAACCGCCATCCTTAGAGATAATGCATATACTATCAGGCCAATAGTCACATCCTGCATAAATGAATGATTTGCATTGATAGTCTATGCCAAAACTTACCACAATATTTCGCTAACATTTGCCCATGTATCAATAGCCGAAGCTATAAATATAACGAACAACAGCAGAATAAAGCTCCAAAATACCCAGTTGATCTTATACAGGTTTGTATTTTATCTTTCTACATTTTATAAAAGTCCCTACTCCTGATGATTTCATTACACCGCGCATTCGTTTTTTAACCATTTCTAAATATGTCAGATGCAAAACAGAATTAAGACATGTATTCCATCAATCTGTATCAAGTAGATGTTCCGGCCGATCTGTTTATTCGCTTTCTTGTAAATCAACATTACATTCGTGCTTGTGTTTTTATGCACAGTATATATTTGGTCAGTCATCAAGCATCAGTTGATTTGAATATGAGCGCATGTAACATGATGAGTTAGGGTCGCTTCGGATGTTGCTGGTTGGCTAACTCAATGTTATCATCATATGGTGAGTAGTTGATTGAATTCCGTCCACCATAGATAATGTAGAATAATATAACAGCAGCATTTCGAAAACGGGTTACAGAAGATAATCAATGAACTGCGGATTGTCAGGGGTCCGTCAGTTAGTAACAGCTCAGGTTTCTATGAATGTTGTTGAAATATGGGTGAGCACATCAATGAATCGCCAATCTTCAAACGCTATTAAATACCGTTATAGACATCTGTGTCGGTGCGATATAAAGCGTGTCAGGCCGATCTTATGTGGCAATTGTAGTGGTCATACAGTTCACAAATTGGTATGATTCAGTGCTCGTTGTAACTGTTTGGAGTAAGGTAAAAGTGTCATCGTGCATCATGAGTTTCAAGAGCAGAATTAAACAGACATCCGGTTTTCGTAAGCACGTGTGCATGTGTCAAATCATAACCGGAAGTATTTTAATTTGGCAGTAGCGCTTCCCATTATAACAGCGGGCGTAGATCTGCAAAACGGACTACTCCGAACTAACATGCCTTTTGTGAGGTTATTTCAGGACAAGTATCAACGCGATGCCTCAGTTTTGATGCCAAAGATTGAACAACTAGGCATGTGGAACATTTGCATAGAATCCCATGCTTCAAATGGCAATCCGTATTGCTTTATATGATTTATCATCGCTCGTTTAAATAGTAAACACAATACAATACAGCATGTGAGTAACTTGTCAACATGACATAGATCTGTATTATTAACTAACCCATTGCTTAATCCAGCATGTAATTCGCTATGAACTGACCTATGTGTGCGGCAATATTCATCATGTAGGCTTCAGAAATCTCATTGCCGACAAACTGCTGCATTGTCAGCCAATCGAACCGAGTTATGGATTTCGTCAGCGCAAGATGAATTTCGCATGCAAGCGCTTGTTGGTCGTCATTTAGGTTCAGTTACCAAACAGAATCGTTCGGCGCAGTTGTGTCAAAGTCAGTGTTTAGTAAATACTATGTTTTTGAAAATCTGTATCAAAAATGATTTAACTTGGTGACAATTATGCTTGAAACGTTGGTTTCAAAATGAACATTTTGTTCTCGTTCAGCCAACCTTGTTTTTATTCGATTGCCCGCCCATTGGGAGATCCACACGCGTTGCGTGGCGCTAGCTATGCTACTTTTATCAACGTTTGATGCGATGATAAAGGGACAGCG
>CM067358.1:2807972-2975472 GCA_034190875.2 Urechis unicinctus | reverse complement strand
TAGCACTGTGTCACTTGACATGACCAAGTTTTGCCATTGATATCCACTGTGAGGTAATATGATATGCTGCTTCACATGAGGTGATATTTGTCTCAATCAGTCCTAATCCATGTTAACATCAATTCGCTATATTGATTAAGCACGATTCAGCATTTCACTGCGGATACCCAGACGGCGTGCATTTGACGTGCTTAGTCATTTGCGCTGTAGATATGAGGTTATTGAATTTGACAGCACGTGCCTATTATATGTGGTCAAAGATATCTGCATTATGGCATCACGGAGGTGGGCAAGGACGATGTTAACACGTGGCGAATTTGTTAATCGATTATTAATCATAATTTGTGGCTTAGCTAATGAGCAAATTGTCATTAATTTGCAAATAGATGTAATTTGGTTTCTTTTAAATTGTTTATGCTGTGTTTGGTTGAACATGAAATGCCAATACCGATATTAACGATTTCATTCTCTTTCTGTCGACCGCTGCGTGTAATACCATACACAAGCCGTGCAATTCAGCCACAGAAAGTGACAATGGACATGCCCGTGTCTTTATTGTACGTTATTAATCATTGTGCAATATGGTTGCAAATTGGCATCCCATGAGTTATATATTGTTTCAAACTTCAAACTGATGATTTAGTAAGGGTCCCATCAATGTCTGCACTGAATACGTATCTAATTGGGCATTTACCTAGTATCGATCAATCATTCATTGAGTTATGAAATAATCTACGTTTTATCGGGTGTTGGAGCTCAAAAATGGGACAAAATACACTATGCTGGTCTGTACATCGTTATCATCATCATTAGTATTACCATGCGCCATATTGTGGCGGCAACACCTGCAGACCTTGCCCGCTCTTATGTCTCTTCAAGAAGCATTATTTTGTTTTTTAATATATATATATATATATATATATATATATATATATATATATATATATATATATATATAATAGATATATATATATATATATATATATATATATATATATATATATATATATATATATATATATCCCATGTTTTATGTCAAATCCGAGGTAGCAGTAGATCGCTTTAACCGAAAATATCAAGAAGAATCTATAGTTAGACTCCTTTACATGCTATACATTATCAATTTTCAAGAAGCACGCCGTTGCTATGCGAATATCAGTTGATCTCGGCCCTACAGTGCCTGGGAATGAGGTGCTCGTTAACAACAAGCCAGTTGCTGAGCCAAATCGGACAGGCGTAAGCGTGGAGCTTGAAGTGGGCAGTCCCAACTAAGCTGCTTTAGCTACCAGGATAGATATAGAGTAGAGTTTTATGCATATTATCTGCCGAAATGAAAGCCTAAAGTCATATTACACTCAATTGCCCAGCATATTGCCATTAGCAGTAAGCCGGCTCGTGTTTCAATATTGGCTTCATTTGATTCCCGAATATAGATCGAGCGCTGGCCAGTCTGCGAATATGAGCCTAACGACAGTCAAATTCCAGGATATCTGACGTTTGAAATTCTAATAAGAATATTTGTACTGATATATACAGACGACCATAGCAGCGAACACAACGCCTGTAGACTTACACAGAATTGTTTGCAAATTTGCGATATGGTGACAGGGAACAGCTCTGGTTGAAGCTGGATGGCTTGTAAAAAAGCCAAAATACATTTGATCGTCAGCTAACATTATAGTGACATGATCCTGCCGCATGGCAAATTATGGATGTTAAAGACTTGTTTTATAGGAATAATTTGATGTCGCATTCCTGAAGCGCAGCTTATCGCCCAATTACCAACTTCAAATGTTCAATTATCCCCTGTGATCATTTATAAAATTTCGCAGTAAATGCGATCGTAACAAGCCATCCAGAGAACGCACCGGTTTGACCACGTGCAGTGACTAATACAGCCACCAAAATGCTGCTATTCTTTAAACTTGCATGTGTTTATCTAATCAACAAGAGCAGCGTCTGTTATCACGCGTATGAAACATGACATCATACTCGGCAATACGATCGAGGCGGCAGCGTAACGGTTGCAGTCTTTCCATCCAAATCGCATGCTTACTCCCTGCCTCAATATCGCAAAATTACATAAATACAGCTTCCTTTTGGCTTACAGTTTTGTTGGCATTGAGGTGGCTACAACTAATATGATGAAAATACATTTTATCACATGCTCAACTGCATTTGCAGCCCCGTGATACAGAGAGGCACAAATACTGAATCAAGGTGCAGCATCTGAGAGCATCTAATCGTAGCGTCGCTCCCTTTTGTAATGTAGTTGTTGGTCGTTTGATAAACACGCACAATTTGGGATAAGATGATAGCAAGAGATCCTCATGTAAAACAGATGTGACACCTCTAGAATGTAAAGTGCACTTTGGTAAATGACACCGCAGGCTCAAACTAATATGCCCTTAAACATCAGCAGTAGCGGGAAATAATAGCAATCGGCTTGTAGCACTAGCAGAGATCTAGAAGACTGTTGGGATGAGGAGAGCTTAATAACAGTACGACCACGGATAGTTTATAACGACCATAGCGAGCTCATTGCGACCAAAATTAGTTCATCAAGATCACTGTGAGATCATAATGACCAATGCAAGTTCGATACGTCCACGTCACCTTGAATTCAATACGACCACGGGGAGTCAATTACGACCACCGCGAACTCATTACGAACACGACAAGTTCGCTACAGCCACACGTGAGTTATTTATAAGTTCACTATGACCACGACCACAGCGAATTCATGACGAAATCGGTGAGTTCATTACGACCACAGTAAGCCCATTACCAAACATTGCGTGACTAGTACAACCACTATGAGTTCATAACGACCATCGTGAGTTTAATACGATTACGAGTTAATTAATATTACGATAATATCGTTACGACCACGGTGATATCATAACGACCACGGTGAGCCCATTGCGACCACTGTGCGTTCGTGACCACCGCGGCAAATACATTACTACCACGGTGAGTCCATTACGACTACGGAGCGTCCTTGACGACCACGGCTAATTCAAAACGACTATGGCGAGTTCATTAAGTCATGGTGAATCTATTACGACCGCATAGAGTTCATTGCAATCATTATGAATTTAATACGACCACAATGAGTCAATTACGACCTCGTTGGGCCCATTACATCCACGGTCATTTCATTATGACCATGACAAGTTCATTACAGCCACCGTGAGTTTATCATGAGTCAATTATTACCACGATTAGTTTATAACAGCCACTGCATATTCATGACGAATACGGTGAGTTTATTATGCCCACGGTGAGCCCTGTACAACCATGGTCAGTCCTTTACGACCATGACAAGTTCATTACGACCACTGTGAGTTCCTTACGACCACGGTGCGTCCTTGCCGATCACGGCAAACCACGACGACCACGGCGAGTTCATTACGACCGCTACATGTTCATTACGTCCACGGTTAGTTCATTACGACAACTGCGAGTTCCTAACGCCCACGATGAATCTATTTCGACCGCGTAGAGTTCATTGCAATTACTCTCAGTTTAATACGACCACGATGAGTCAATTACGACCACGGAGAGCCCATTACAACCACGTCAGTCCATTACGACCATGAAAAGTTTATTACGACCACTGTGAGTTCATTACGACCATCATGAGTTCATTACGATCATGTCCAGTTTATCTATACTACGGCTATTGTGTTAAGACCACGGTGAGTTCACTACGACCACGGTGAGTCCATTACGACCACGGTAAGTCCTTGACACCCATGGCTAATTCATCCCGACCACGGTTCATTACGACCACGGAGCGTCCTTGAAGACCACGGTTCATTACGACCACGAAGTGTCCTTGACGAACACGGCGAATCCACGACGACAACGGCAAGGTCACTACGTCCGCGGCGAGGTCATTAGCACCTGGACCACTTTTTACCACCACGGCGAGTTCATGCTCCAATTTGTTGCTGGCACAGCACACGCAATATGGAAAG
The DNA here is from genome assembly GCA_034190875.2 of Urechis unicinctus. NCBI lineage: Eukaryota > Metazoa > Annelida > Polychaeta > Xenopneusta > Urechidae > Urechis > Urechis unicinctus. The sequence goes on along the minus strand of CM067358.1, from coordinate 2,971,489 downwards.
CGCCTGGATGAAATTACTTGATAGAATTTTACAGCTTTGATGTAATTATGTGAATCTTTTGCTTTATTCCTGGAATTAATCGTATCATGCCGTGCCTTGGATCACAATTTTCAGATTCCAAGGCATTGACGTGTATGGTATTTGTAAGGCACTTAGCGCAGTCACTCTGCTCATATCAAGCCAACTGTCCCTTGGAATCCTGCTATAATGGAACGAAATCCTTTTATAAAGCGAGAGCGTAGGCACTGAGGTATAAAGGTGGGACAAAAACCTCAATTATGCAGTTATATGCAGTTATATCAGCCGTTTAAAAAGTCTTAAGTTGCGGCAGTCGTGCAAAACAATTGGCTCTTTTTCAAAAGTTGCAACAGTCATCGCACTTTCAGAGAGATTTGGACGTGATTGATTGCACGACCCAGAAAGTATACATATCTTCACGATTACATGTCGCCACTGCATTAACTGCTGACCATTGATCTGAGTTCGCTGTCCAAAATGCAATGGAAGATGTGTACATCAGTGAACTTGAGAATAAAAGGCATAACATTCCTGGAATGTCATTCAATGTAGAGCGCGGGTGCGTAGCGCAGAAAACAAAAAGTACGGAGATCATATGAGCCTAGATGTAGTGGTTAATTCTGTGAATACATGGAGGTATCTAAATAACCTTCGTACCATGAATTGTGTGTTTCGCTCTCTTACACTGGAATGTGTCTAGGAGTGGTCATCGCTCCATAAACTCCTGGTGCCATAAATATGATAAAGTGACAAGAGCCAGTTGGCCAAACACGGCTGCGGTCGGGTTTACAAAAGATAACTGGAGAATGACCCATATGGGAATAGGAGGCTAGGATACATTAGATTAATGATAATAATGTACTAACCCTACATAAGTTTGGAACTTTATTGGAACAGCTAATCATATATATTTGTTGTTTCATCCAGTATATGAGGTCTCTTTTTTATTCTCTCTCTATCTCTCTCTCTCTCTCTCTCTCTCTCTCTCTCTCTCTCTCTCTCTCTCTCTCTCTCTCTCCATATGTTGTCTTCACATTTAACAGTCTGTCTGTGTAAACCTCCAAGGCCGCCTGTAACCACGTCACTAACTCTTACCCCAGGATAGAATCAAACCAGCCACTAATTAGTGCGTTGTTTGGCACGGCTAAGCCCTAATGGAACGCATTCCCGGAATGTTATCAACCCTCCCAGAAAAAGAGCTCTGTACATTCAGAACGCCAGAAATGCGATAAACTGGAGACACCGATAATTTGTTAAGATTAACTCTGGACTATTTTTAATTCCCAATTATTCGTGATGAATTAGATGTTAGAATCAGGTCAGTCATTTACATTGTCAAATTTGTCGCGGCTAATTTGATGATGGCAATGACTGTTCGATGTACCATGGCTCGTTGGTGCATAGATATCTGTATGCATAATGGCTATTCAAACTCTTTCTTGTCATAAGGTAAGAGACAACGAGACGCATCTCCGGGACATCATGGGCGAGCATTGTGCTGGTTTCATTGCAATTTGCTATGCACTGATATTACTTGCCACGAAGGCATTTACATTATGCCAATAAGGTTTCATGAATTATACAAAGCCGTGGTAGTTCAATCGAATTCAGTAAGCTCAGGGCATTCTTAAATGACGAATATTCAATATTTCCGTGTGCTGCGAATTGCAGATAATACACATTTGTAGTGAATAATTGGTGCTATTTACATCGTCTGCCATAGCTTGTGGTGCAAAGACAAAATGACGTAATTATCTATATAGTATTTGACTATGATGAAGGACATTTCAATAAATAAATTCACTTTAGGACGTTCAATGCATTTCAAAATCTACACCATATTGCTATGTAAACTGCATCTACACCATATTGCTATGTAGACTGCATCTACACCATATTGCTATGATAAACTGCATCTACACCATAATGTTCACTGCATTATATTGCTATGTAAACGCATCTACACCATATTTGTAAATGCACCATATTTGTAAAAATCTACACCATATTGCTATGTAAACTGCATCTACACCATATGCTATGTAAACTGCATCTACACCATATTGGATCTAAATTACACATGCTATGTAAACTGCATTATACTATGATGTCAGGCTTTAAAGCATCTACACCATAAACTATTCCATCATTTATACGATGTCAGGCTTTAGAAACTATTCTAACATATAACGTTATTATCATTTCAATAGCTGAAACTCTAATAGGGCGATCACGGAGAAAAGCATAATTGTTGTCTGATACACACGCACAATATGGGATAAGATATACAAGTATCATGCGGGCGAAGACAAGCTGAATCAATGTCCATAGGCTTAGCTTTGAAATATCACTCCACATCCGTACACACCGATCGGCTGGCCGCTACAAGCCTACGCAAATCAGTCCAATTTATCAATGAACGTCTGTGTTTGGCACTTGACTATAATGTGCGCAGCAAACGACCAATTTCAATCCTATTTGCGAACGATTATGTTACATCAAGGAATGTGAAGAATGTGGCGATAACAGCCAAACATCGAGTTTTTTATAATCAATTGAAACTTGGTAGAATGCTTCCGAACACGGTAACTATAGACCACCGTTGTTGCTTAATTAAGTGCTTGTCGATAACCTCTTGATAAATGCGGCTTCCTCTATTCTTATAACAGATGGGTCAACTGAGCAGCTGGATTGCTTCAAACGATGCATTTTGTGGGCTGCAATCTGAGTTAAAATGCAGTCCCAGGGCAGTTTCTTTATAGTGCTTCATATGTATTGTTAAGTTACACATGTTCAATAACTCTGTCCGCTGACTTCTAAGAATATCCTACCAGTTTTTGTGTTGGCCCTGCCAGTATTGACCTTTGCATCTTGGCGAACCGAATCATCGGATGAACGGAGTGATCATCTGACTCTATTGCACGTGCGATGATAAGGACGATTTGCAAGCGGAAGGGATGGATGCAACACTTGAAAGGGCTTCAGAGATGTTTATTCTTTTTAGCATATTGCAACTGCAATCCTCGATCATTGAACCAATAATAATTCGATCCATGTTAACATAACTGAACACTCTGCAAGTATAACAGAAGATGTCGACTGTTTGAGGGGTGTCTCTACTTGAGTCGTTAAAAACAGAACCAGCATATAGTTTCAAAGCTTTCTGGGATCGGTTGGAATCTATATCAGCTCCCTTAATAAGTAGTCGTAAATGTTTACGTATTCTCGCTCATTTCGACTGCTGGGTTAAATTATGACAATGATTCTTGCTGGATTGTAGAGTGTTCGCCATGGAATGACGCATGTTCATCCACAAGGGGTCGCCCTTTTGCTCAATCTAATTGCGAACTTTGTTAATTGTGTCATTATAGGAATGCTTTCTTGGGATCAATATAAACAGTCCTACAAGCGACAATTCTATTAGGTAATCCTGCTATGGCCGATCCCCAAACTCCTAGCAATTTACCAGATTGTCAATAACAACACCTTCTTACAGAAACGCTGACAAATTACTGACGTTCAAAGGTACAGAAACTACAAACTGATAAGCGTTGTATATGACGGAGCACAATTTGTGAAATACCCATATTGACAATGATCTCTGAAGTGAACATATCACCTACTCGTTGGTTGTACCGAATGATCCATGGTTTCCATTCTCTACATAATTATATGCAGGAGTGGTTTTCTATTGTTTGTCCCTTGTGATACTTGATAGGATTCTTTTACATTTATTCGTTTTCCAGATGGGACGACATATTGGTATAATTTCATTTAGACATGCTCACCTAATGCCACATACGCTTGTCCAGCACATAAATAAGACAACTTCATTAAATAAATAACTGTCCTTGTAAGTACAAAACAAACTGTACGGTTTATCATATTATCCCCCATGACATTTAATGGCTGTTGCTGATTATTGTTGCAGACAGTATATCAAATGATGCGGAGTGTGTCACATACGGCGGAGTGACAATCACACGTTGCTCGTCAAGTGCATTGTCATTATGGTAGAGAAGAGTGGCCCAATTTAAAACTCGCTGTCTATCATATTCAGAAATGGCAAATGCGCTCAATTAAATGAAGTAGGAACCACCGCTGTTTTAGTGAATAGGGAAAGGCTGCAGTATTCTGTACCAACTGATATATATATATATATATATATATATATATATATATATATATATATATATATATATATATATATATATATATATATATATATATATATATATAAAGGCTGCAGTATTCTGTACCAACTGAATATATATATATATATATATATATATATATATATATATATATATATATATATATATATATATATAAAGGCTGCAGTATTCTGTACCAACTGAATATATATATATATATATATATATATATATATATATATATATATATATATATATATATATATATATATATATATATATATATATTCTAACCAAAGCGCCTCTAAATATTAGGTCGATGGCCTTATCACATTTAAGGATAGTGCTTTCGTTATTAGAAACAAATATAGCAAAACACCCACGAATATATCCTCCATCTATGGAAAGGTTCCAACCTTTGCATGATATTCAAGACACATAGTTGACAATAGCACAGCGTGTATGGAGTGGTCATAAAGCAAAGCGTGTTTATTCAATACCTTTGTGTTCTTTATGCTGAGATGTCGTACATCCGATTCAAACCAATATATATGTAAAATATCATGTCGAGGTAACAATTAGCATTGCTCATTGCATGTTTTATATTGTGTCTCCCTGATCAAGTGAAGCTGCTTCCAGCTCACTCTGCCTATTGCACTCCTGAAGCAATGTGCACACTCTACCCAAGAGCATTATATCAAAGGCACTTCCTGTCTCTGTGAAGGCGTAAAAATATCGGCCAATCTCCTGCCTGTCTTTAACACAATGCCTAATAAGGTATAGATACAAACCTCAACAGAGCGAAATGGAATCAGTGTACCTTTTTATGAAATGCACATTAATAACATAGTTGCAAAACCGAATTATATTCGCTATATGCGTCATTATTCAATATCTCAGAGAATAATTTTAAATAATCAATGCTCAATTAATACAAACAATTCTATGCTAATCAAAGTGAAGGCCATGGACCTTAAATTAGACAGTTCGAGGCTATAAATGGAGTGGTATTGCCTTTGGTGAATCCTAGGCGCTCACTATATTTACTGTGATACCGAGTGACGACTATAGAGATATGAGCCCTACATCAACAAACAGGGACTGTCATATCATTGAGATAATTTCAATTGATTTGGGCGAATATTTTTCCATCAAGGACAAAATTGTGTGCATCGAGCATGGTGTTTGAGCGATGACAGTGACTGTATTTCACTTACGCGGCTTGTACAGCAAATAAACTCCACTGTTAGGACAGATTGCAAATTTTGTGATACAATTAGAACATACCAAAAGGCATGCATGAATGCTATCCTCCCTCTATCCGTCAAGTAATAGGAAGTAAAGATAGAAATATATATCGGTAGTAACTATAGTAATTGTACAAATATCGCAGCTCTTTCACAAGTTAACATCTCGGTATTCTAACAAATGAGCTGATGATAGATCGCCCGACGTCAGTGTATGGAGCAGTCTGTATTACTGCGAAGAGTAAAGACGATGATAGCGATGATGAATAGCTTATCGCTATCGGTCTACCACCCTAACGATTTGTTGTCCTCTAGAAAGAACTAAAGCCTCACTGAAATTTTGCTTTGTTTGTTGAAGTCATTCATGTTACGTTGCTTATATCTTATTCAGAAACACGTGTATGCTGTTCATCATTCAACATCAACGACATCTGAGTTACTACTTAATAGCTGACAATAACTTAATTGATGTGGTCATGTTTTCCTGATAAGGAGAATAATAGATACTCAGGTATTGGATGCATATTAATTTTCAAGGGAACTATTTGTCACTGCATTTATGTCACTTAAGATAACACAATTTATGATTTAATGTTATTTGATTGTTTATCCGAATGAGATTGGGAAACCCAACCATTTTGAACTTGCTTGCGCATAATGCTGATCACATTAGGCTCAACACATAAAATGTATTTGTAGGGTTCATGCTACAGGATAGCGGAATTATTTAAACAATGTATAAAAAATGCTTTGAGATTAGAAAGGCTTTCCATCCTGATGTGTAAAGATACACCCCTGGATGACAGTGGACAAACCGTTGATTAGCGCCTTGTCTGGTGAAACACACATCTAATTATATTTATGACTCTGAATGTAATGAACCCTTGCAGAATAGGAATTTGGTCGACTTTTTATAGACCGCAAATGTCAAAAGTTTTACGTGTGTCAAGCAAGACGAATTGTTACAGAATCCACGTTTGTCCAACTTGATGGCCGAATATGAATATATTATACATTAATAGCGATGCACAACAATACATATAACAGAGAGAATCCCTGCTGGTGCGGGGGAAGAGAGAATCCCTGCTGGTGCGGGGGAAGAGAGAATCCCTGCTGGTGCGGGGGAAGAGAGAATCCCTGCTGGTGCGGGGGAAGAGAGAATCCCTGCTGGTGCGGGGGAAGAGAGAATCCCTGCTGGTGCGGGGGAAGAGAGAATCCCTGCTGGTGCGGGGGAAGAGAGAATCCCTGCTGATGCGGGGGAAGAGAGAATCCCTGCTGATGCGGGGGAAGAGAGAATCCCTGCTGGTGCGGGGGAAGAGAGAATCCCTGCTGGTGCGGGGGAAGAGAGAATCCCTGCTGGTGCGGGGGAAGAGAGAATCCCTGCTGGTGCGGGGGAAGAGAGAATCCCTGCTGATGCCGGGGAAGAGAGAATCCCTTCTGGTGCGGGGGAAGAGAGAATCCCTGCTGATGCGGGGGAAGAGAGAATCCCTGCTGGTGCGGGGGAAGAGAGAATCCCTGCTGGTGCGGGGGAAGAGAGAATCCCTGCTGATGCCGGGGAAGAGAGAATCCCTTCTGGTGCGGGGGAAGAGAGAATCCCTTCTGGTGCGGGGGAAGAGAGAATCCCTTCTGGTGCGGGGGAAGAGAGAATCCCTGCTGGTGCGGGGGAAGAGAGAATCCCTGCTGATGCGGGGGAAGAGAGAATCCCTTCTGGTGCGGGGGAAGAGAGAATCCCTTCTGGTGCGGGGGAAGAGAGAATCCCTGCTGGTGCGGGGGAAGAGAGAATCCCTGCTGGTGCGGGGGAAGAGAGAATCCCTGCTGATGCCGGGGAAGAGAGAATCCCTTCTGGTGCGGGGGAAGAGAGAATCCCTTCTGGTGCGGGGGAAGAGAGAATCCCTGCTGGTGCGGGGGAAGAGAGAATCCCTGCTGATGCGGGGGAAGAGATAATCCCTGCTGGTGCGGAAGAAGAGCTTCCATTTTGTCACACGCATTTCGTCAACAATAAATGGCATGTCGGGCTGTGCGTCGCTCGTGCTTTGACATGGTTTATGTTGAAGTACTTGAGGCAAGTGACGACGTTTTGTTGACTCTTATGATTCGAAGCATAGTCTATCCAATGGTAGATAGATTGTTGTCACATGCAATGTATATTGATCCCCAGTTTGCAGTCGTGACGCAATCGTCTAGTTGACCCCTTGTACATCAAAGGTCAAGTTCCCCAAATTGACCACAATTCTAATCTTCTTTTATAGGATAATTTGGAACGGTTGGTTGTTCAAGTCTAGTTTAATTAGGAGTGATACAACCGAAGGGGTCGCTCCCCTTTTTGAATTGTCAATTCAAATGTACATTACATTTCCTTGCTCCAGCTAATAGGTGTTGCAGCAGTCCGGTGGCCAGCAGGCTTATGCCACCCTGACACTTGCACGAATGTTGTTCCCGCAATGCCACGCAATGTGTCGTGCCAATGAGTAAAGTAATGAGTAAAGTCTTCGTGAACGAGCGTGAGGAGTGTGTGAAGGGTGCGGGGGTGCGTGCCATGTCGTAGAGAGAATTTTGAAATTTTCAAAATTCTCTTGCCACCCTGACACTTGCACGAATGTTGTTCCCGCAATGCCACGCAATGTGTCGTGCCAATGAGCGCAATGTGTCGTGCCAATGAGTAAAGTCTTCGTGAACGAGCGTGAGGAGTGTGTGAAGGGTGCGGGGGTGCGTGCCATGTCGTAGAGAGAATTTTGAAAATTTCAAAATTCTCTCTACGACATGGCACGCACCCCCGCACCCTTCACACACTCCTCACGCTCGTTCACGAAGACTTTACTCATTGGCACGACACATTGCGTGGCATTGCGGGAACAACATTCGTGCAAGTGTCAGGGTGGCATTACTTATTCCCATGCATGGTTAGTTCCATTTATAACAGGAACAACTTGTATAACATTAGCATCAGCACCAACACCAGAAGATAACACCAACTAATGATATTACCACTTGATAACGTGGTTTACCCACAGCTTCCGTCTTGTGAGATTTGACCCCTGCCTTTATCAGCAAACGGCCATCCATATCCTCGGTATCCTCACTTGCTTCGGCAAATATAGTGACTATATATTTTCGCATGTCACTGTGCTGCTTTCTGTGTCGAGTATCAAAATATATGTATTGGCAGCATTCTTTAGTGATGTCGGGTCATCCTGGCAAAGGACCTTATTATCTCACATGTGAAGATCACTATTCCTAGTATTATCTGATTTAACCACTCTTAGTGCGACCTGGGATCATTTCGCATATTATTTTTCTATCGAGGTCTTGTTTTCACTGCTTGTCATCTTCACCAAGCAGGCTCTGTCAATATGGTTACTTAACATGCATACTATAAATCAAGTTCAATTAGGGGTGGTTGGTCTTGCGTGGCTCATCGATTGGCCAGCCAGATGTTTTTCCCATAAATATAAACCTACCTGGATTGGGGAAATTGTAGGTCCTCCGCTGCTGGGGATGTGCTAACCTGCAATGTCGTTCAAGATGACGGCAAGTTGTATGATCCTCTAGCGGTCAAGGCCCTCGACATTGCTCCTCCCACTGCTTCCACGGCGAGCAATCAATATACGCGATGTCATCAAATAAAGTTAATTATCATAACTACCTGTGGCGTGACGTGCATTTATATGCTGTGGAAAGGTAACGTCGCAATTTCTACTTTATTTTACTCACATGAAATCATATTGCTTGAATATATTTGAATACATTGTATATTTGCCTACGAAAAGACCGCCAATGACACGAGGTAGACGTCAGATGGCTTTCGTAGACCATACCATAAGACTGTGGGCTGCAGATAAAGATAAGCATGCACATTGTCGTATTGCTTCAAGCATACACATTAATGATTACGCTTGAGGGTATCATTGCTCAGGGCAAATTCCATTGTACTACATATGATATTACCTACTATAAGAAATAAATGAATAAAGTGAGCTGTATGACGCAATTGTGCCACACCGCATCTTTTTTTTGCCACACTTCATGTGACACGATGGTTGAAAATCATATGGAAATGCATACATTCAAAACCGTCAATTAATTGTCGCTAATGAATCATTTTTGCAACATGAATCGGAAGCTACAACAGTAATAGCATTAACACACGAATGGTATACTTGTAGTCATGTTTGTGAGGTCGGCCATATATGATCCGCGCATAAAAACCGGCATCCTGTTGTGCCTAGCCTACATACCCGGACGTTAATACATACCTTGTCTGGCGCAACAAACAACAACCGCAATTTATTACTGGAATGTAATGATACATTTTAGAGTAGAATCTTGGTCCTGAGTTTATGTCACCAATTACAGACATTTTCAAATCTTATTGGATCATCTTTAATTGACCCCGATGGCCAACGGGTTCCGAAATATGGCAATCTGGAAGGAGCCATATATTTCTATAATTGTCTCCAAAATATACTTCGATAAATATACATTTACTTCTTATTAAAGGCGTTTGACTTGCATGTGCAAGTTTTCCATGAGGTCAATTTACAATTGTTCGTCGGGTTGGAGTGTTATCTATGGTTGATTTGTGTTATCATAAAATAAAGCTGAATAGAAATAAGTTATACATGGCGATTTGGTAATTACCATAATAAACTGGCATATGCCGTAAATTGTCATGTATATCACATTTTAGGGATTCGTATTCCACCATAGCCCAGCCCTTGACAGCCACTAGCCAAAACTAAACTAATATGATATGCTTTGATAAATGGCGTTTGTCTTCGGCTAGTAGGCATGATGATCGAGTTCTTCACATTGGCGGAGATGGATTGATTTTTTATAAATAAAGTCGTTATATTAAAATGGAATCGTAATTACCATAATATAGGATAGTAACTGTCATTTGGGATATATTTCATGGCAATTGTATAGATGTTAATAAATGCAAGTGGCGGGAATGTGACAAAAGTCGTTATGTAAAATGGAATCGTGCCTATTGCTTAGAATACCAATTGTATAGATGAATTTCAAGGTACAAAACTGTGCTATTCACCTTTCGGACCATTAATGGATTATTCCTTCGACGTACCATCCTCATTGCATCCGGTGTGATTTTACATTAATAACTCATTGGCTGTCGTTGCAGTGCAGGAATTGGGACTAAATCGTAATCTTGCTTTGTTAATTTGCTGTTGCCGATCAAACGACTACGAAGCTGTATATATATAAATTGGATTATGCCTAGATGCTGATTTCACTTTCCAAGATTAGATATGAGCATATCCAAAGCAAGGCCTATTGATGCTGCATATTTGTCAATAATTTCTATATCTGCAAATATCATCGATTGATCATATTTGGATGCATTGACAAACTGATTGGTGGCTCGCACGATGGAATACTGATGTACCTGGTGATACGACATTTGAAGTAATTAGCGTGCATCTTCCTTGTTGCTCGCCAAATGTTCATAACATGCACCTCACGCACACTATGCTGCTGGTCCCTTGTACAAGACGCCTCTGCGGGCAGTATCGTTCATCACTTTGCGGATGGCAAACCACTGCAGGTTAGCATAGGACAAACCAGTTTTGAATATGACTGCGTTACAGGCGTCGGGACGCACACGCACTTCACATTGCGCGTGGTGTACTTTTACGTGATCTGCAACGGAGGCTTTCATCTACTGGACAATCTATTTCACAGATGAACGTTTGTTTCACACTTTGTAGAAATAATATGGATACCTTGTTTTATTGCGATGCACATCCAGTTACATTTAAGCGTGCAACGTCTTTCATGACCCGAAAGAAAATTTACAAGGTCAGCACTTAGTGTTCCTGGGTTACTGGGAATTAATGAAGTTATTCTGACAAGGCATGTTGGGCATGGTACAGTGACAGAAGACAATAACATCCTCTGATGCACTTCGTTGCCTTGTATACTTAATTGTGTGTACCCCATTGGGCTTGCAAACAGTGGCTCTGCACACGATCGTGAAACGAGACAATATCGTGCCAAGATTTTAACAATGCATCCAAAATTTACTATTTGGCGCGCGTGCATATCAGCACAAATAATGATTAAATTATCTGCTGTTTCTTATAAAATGTCGCATAAATTGGTATTACTTTGACATATCGTTTAGTGGGCAAAAACCAAAGTAAAAAAATTGTGAGCAGGCGACCATCTTCAAATGAGTGTGCAACCAAATCACGTGGGGTATTGCAGAATAAAGAAGATGTTCATATTTGGACGAAACCGATATTATGTCATGGACGGAAGCAATGTAGAATATAAATCACATCATAGCAGGTGTAGGAAACAGGGGGTTGTGTGAAGAGGGCAATAGCGTACTTAACATTACTATATTCAGTCAAATCCAATTATCTGATTATCAGTTGTAATACACAGTCTAGTGCAAACACTCATTGTTTGCAACGGCATGCTTTATGAATCAAATAGACCGGAATATATTCGTTGTTTCTTTGAATACCAGGTTATATCGGGTCTCAGTCCGATGGCGCTGAACGAGCTGCTTTTACATCAATAACTTGCAAGCCCCTTCTTCGTATCGATAATGAGATTATGCATTATTCATTACTGGCAATATCTATGCAAATGCACTTCAGCTAGACGGTTTTGTCCACGGGAATGATACCTCTTGATGTCAATATACAGATCCTTAAGCATGGTTCATATCAGTAATGTAAAATCCAATGTAGGTGTTCCTACGTCATGCTCACCTCAACGTCTATTTTCAGATTGATTTCCCCTCCTACAATCCTCTACTGTTGAAACATTAATGGCATTTGCGCTCCTAGTAGACAAAATCATATGCTCAATATGCTGTTGTGTATAGCTACAGTGCTGGCTATTTTGTGCACTAAGCATCTAAAGATACAGTAAGCAACTGATATCAAACGGTAACGTATAACTCTTAGTTCATAATAAAAAGCTAAGAATAAGCACAAATCATAAGTTTTGCCAATATTTGAGACACCGGAATAATGTTTAATACTTGGTGTCACGTGAGCATTAAACACTTACTATTTAACCAGGGACACTGAGCTTGAACAATCGGAACATTAACTAAGTATTGGAACTTTAACTAAGTATCAGAACTTTAACTAAGTATTTTAGCTGCGGGGTGATACACATCCTAATGCAAAGCGGTACATTTTGACAGATGATGTTTGTGGTGATAAAATATTTCGTTTTACAAAAATTCATTCTTGTTCAAAATTATTTAGGAAGTTTCAACTTTTATCCATCGCAACAGTCTCGCGTTTGGCTGCATGCTTTCCCATTCTAACTAGTAGTGACGTTGATTAACTTTGATGAAGGATGATTGCGTTACGTTGGTTTGCAACACTAAGATTGCATACTTGGTCGGGTTGTAGGAAATATTTGCTGCAAGCTACGAAGACCACCCATCCTCAGTCCACCGGCGTACATCCCGCCACATAGACGGCAGCTGAACGACTGTCAATCAGTTTCAAAGACCCCTTGAATAACGATTTGAACCCGTCATCTAAACATGAGCTTGAAGACATTTCCGCCAGTGGGGAAATTATACTTTCAACGTAGGCTCTTCATTGTCTTGGTATAAAATTATAAATGTAGTAATAGAGTCTGGTCATTATGCCGGAACTCGACGCTGGTCACGTTCTTATTGTTCGGTCATACGTATGAGGACAGGTGCGATTATAAATTTCGGAAAACAGTTAACGGCATGCCATGTCGAATGAGAGTTGCGTGTGTGGAAGGTGATTTGTGATACCAATGATAAATTGATGAGACATAGATCAGTATTTTGTGGCTCACGTTAAAAATACCTGGCTTTCTTTAGTGGCTGTAGAATGCACAACGCCAAATCAGCGTGTGCACATTAATATATGTCCATGGTGTTTTTCAACAGGGACGTTGTTATAAATCCAATCTGGATTTATCATGGTAAACCCCCTGTTCAAATAAAACATAAGGCAAATCGCCAGCATTTGCCTCGTTTGGAAAAGCAAGAAGCATGACAAGCAATTCAACTGTACCCTTTATGTCCTTGTTTCAATTCTATTTGTCAAATTAGGTAGCTTTTTGTAGTGTATGTGAGCATTTAAAACGACGGCGAGCAAATGTTTGCGTCGTATTTAAATGTGTTGTGTTCATAGACTGAGATAATTACTTAGTGAAGCTTTTGCAAGTTATGCTAGGCTCGGTTACATACGATATCATTTGGAAATCAGCTCAAAGACTTAAAAGACAAATATCTGAGGCAACATGTTACAAAACCTCAACGGCAAAGTTGTCGTTTTAGTTACAAAATTTGTACAGCCGATATCAAATATATACAACAAAGTGTAGCGCCCAATCTGGGATCACTGATTTACACAGGTACACAGGGAGACAAAAACAAAATAAGGCAGCACGTTTGTATCTTAACTGACCTTCAAATGCATGTATTGGCAACGGGTTTTGTGCCATGTGGGCTAACTTAGATTTACATTAAATGATTGAAAGGCAAATAGTGCATTTAGTCTGTGTAATACATATTGCACACTCATTTGTTGCAGCATGAATATATTATGGAAATTAGTTGTTTCGTGTCAATGAAGTTTATTGAAGAAAGTCTGACGCAAGACCGTCAGGTGAAATGTGAGCAGTCGCATTAGTTTGATGTGAACAACCTCGAACAGTAGATTGCGTTGTGTCTACAACCTAAACACTTGATATCATTTGCAGATACGTCCTCAGAACATATAACCAAAGTGTAAGAAAATCGTGCGCTTGACATTCATAAATATAAAACACATTTAATATCGAAATCTCAGCAACAAGCTTTTTGTCCTAGCGGCCAACGGTACGCGTGGATAGGTCGTTTTAATGGCGCTACATATTTAATTTTAGAAACATTCCAACCTTGACCACAACAGATTTGGACTTTTTGGAAATTTAGAAGTCTTTGAGTAGATTTCACATTGCTCTGCATTTCTTCTGCTGCTACAAAGACGTTGATTAACACGCGTGATCAATGATAATGGCGGTAAATCAGTTTACATTACGCAGACAGCAGCGTGTTTTGTGTAAAGACGACAACCAATTGTGTTTAACTAATACGACCACACATCCTCCAGAGTACGTCCCTGGATGGCCACTAACCAACGGCTAATTAGGAGCCTTTTCCATAATAATGAATATGTAAGCAACACATCGGTCTGAGATAACCCACGTAGAGACTGAATGTTGAACTGGCGCGTGGACTGAAACACAAAATCACAGAGCAGCCCTTGCCATCTGAAATCACCAGGCTTAGTTCGCCGGGATTGTACTTGATAAAGAATTGGGACCAAGCAGGTGAATTTGTCTAATAATAATCATTGAAAAGCTCTGTTATCAATCGAAATCACCACCTCATCATTCAGTTACATCAGGGACCAATTTACACTATCTATTGAATTGCTTATAGTATTTCAAACACAATACCCTGACCACAGATACGCATTTGCGCATGCGCGTGCAGAGCAGTGCATATGAAATTACATAAGCGCAAGACGAACAGCGGATCTTATGATGTTTGAACCCTCATTCAATACACATTACGACTCCTTAGCTTTATACTAAAGACAAAGCTTGGTCATATTGGCCATTATACATTGGCGAACTATGATCATTATGGAACCTGAATACACCACATCAATTACAGAAGTCAACAGCCACAGCTACATTTGTTCAGGAGAGGAACAATAGAGGATTTGTAATCAAGCTAAGGTTAACATAGCAGTGGCGAACAGCATCGTTAACTTCCATTTACTGATGACGATTGCATAAGAACAATAAATACAAAGCTGTCTACGCTCGACAACATTTTTAGCTTTGTAATGAAAAAAACGGGGATTTGCGAATTCTGCTATTAGACTTAAAATATATCCACAAACGGGCGCCTGATAAGATTACATTGTGGGTATCGGATCAACAACAAAATATATACATTAATTTTGCTTCCTGGCAGAACAAACAGGGTTATTCTTTGCGTTCCGACAGATAT
Organism: Urechis unicinctus; assembly: GCA_034190875.2. Lineage (NCBI taxonomy): Eukaryota > Metazoa > Annelida > Polychaeta > Xenopneusta > Urechidae > Urechis > Urechis unicinctus. The sequence continues at coordinate 2,956,034 of CM067358.1, read as the reverse complement.
GGCTAGGTCTCATCTGGCCATCACGTTCTACCCAGTGAGTCAAGCTCACGTTTAATTACACCAAGACATTATAAATGCTGCTGGCAACCTGCCCCGTCCATAACCTAAATATGTCGGTTGTGCTCAGTCCATAATTTGCCAAGAGTAAGTTATACCTGACGAGGTAGTTGTAACGAGGCCCAATTATGTATTCATAATGCTACAAACAACAGTGCAATGTTGAACATCGCATAGCGCACATGGCAAGACTAAACAGAGTCACAGGTTAAGACTAATTATTCACAGGCCAGACGGGAAAGTCCTTTTTGAGCTTATTCCATAGTTGAAGTGTCTCCGTGACACGAGCTTAAGGCTACGTTTTAAGGCTACTTATACTGGCAGGCATTTCTCTGGAGGAGAAGTATTGCTCATTTCTGGGGAAAAGTATTGCTCATTTCAGGGGAGAAGTATTGCTCATTTCTGGGGAAAAGTATTGCTCATTTCAGAGAAGTATTGCTCATTTCTGGGGAAAAGTATTGCTCATTTCTGGACACCTAATTCACATTTTTCTCTCCGTATATTAATTTCACTGATCGCAATGCACTGGGTCGTCTACGTAAATTACAAGTTTTTTTTACAAGAGGGTGTAGTTTTATCAGTCACCAGGCGACAGCAAGCTCAATGATTCATAGTTTCAGGCATAAGTAATATTTAGTACCGTTTCGCACCTCAATATTGTCAAATAACCAAACTGAACAGGTGTTTCTTCAAACGAAGTGCATTTTGATTGTACATGTTTTCAGTTTACTGATATAACCGATCAGAAATGTGTTGTTTTACAGAATTGTGATACAATATTTGCTTCAGACACGGAAGTCCAGTATAACATGCAAACATAATGCGCGGTACATAGGGCTTTAACTGGCGCCAACCCCTTCGTGTTTTCTATGGACTGTAGGCGCATATTTTGGCAAAGATCAAATAGGGTTATAATTAAATACGGTACACGTCTATAAAATTTCATTCAACATTTTACATCGATATGTGGTTTAGTATACTTCCGATGGTGCTTTACAATATGGCCCTGTTTTGGCCTTGTTATCGTGATCTACGTTACTCCTCCTCATCTGACATCAATCAATCAATCACTGTTACACAAATAAATAGATTTTTATACTTCCATTTCGTCATAAATATACGAATGTCTGTTAAACTTAAGTGTCTAACGGACAAATCTTGCATATGGTTGATCACGTTAATGTAAACGGCTCAAGGAAATTAGAGCTTTATAAAACGAGGTACAAACACGCAACACCCGTACCATCTGGAAGATGTGTGGACCTAGGTAGCTTTGGGCTGAACAATAAAAACAGTCTGACACGGTCACTAGGAAGATTGTATTTACAATATCACTGACTATTAACCATACACTTAAACCGACTGGCAGATGTTATAGATAAAACAAAACAATCAGAGTCAAACTGGTCTTGTCATTGATGAGTGACGGTCTATTCCAATGCGATCAGGCAACGTGATTCAAGTGCATGTGCGAGCGAGGAGACATGGAGTAGGACTGACGAGACAAGGCGATAAAATTGTTGCTAAAACAACGGTATGTCTTCGATGGAAGCAGTATAAGATGTGGTCCTGGAAACGGTGACTTGTGATTACCAAAGCCCTTACGGCTGGACCGGATGCGATTGAATCAGGTGTATGTGGTGCTACCTAGTAAGTGCTGCTCTATGCAATTTATCCCAGCCAGTGTAGACAAGAGTGAAATTAGTGCAAGTATATTTAGTCCAGTCTAAGTCTTTTTCCCCCGCTGTAATACGTACTCGGATGCAAACATATTTTGCTGTCTAAATGTGAATATAATAATTTTTGAATGTGAAGCCTTATTCAGTGCCAAGATGGCTGTACATTAGATGAACGTGCTGGTACATAATTGATGCGTTATGCATAACTAGTAATTTAGATGTAAATGCTCTTCAGCTATAGAAACACTTCTCCGGGCACGCTGCTTATTAGATTTATTATGCAGGTCACATAAGCAGCCGGTGAATTAATTTAGTAATGTCAACTACTACTACTACTACTACTACTTCTACTACTACTACAAATAATAGTACAACTGCATTGTTAACTACGTTATGATCAAGTCATACGATACATGAGCCGTTTGGCATTAATTAAGTGTGCAAGGGTGGAAAGAAAACTGTTTTGCCCGACTACTGTCCTCTTCAGCATTTTGTGAAATATTCACTCCAGGTAAGCAATGCCGTACACCCAATACCTTGGAGTGTAAAACCTCAACGCCGGTTCTGTTGTGCATTAACCATCCAAACATATTATAGGCAAACAATATCTAACAATAGACGTATAACAGTTAATAAATAACAGTAAACGAAGAATAAGCAACTAAGAATAAACAAAGTAAAAAGTGTTATGACTATTTCCGACGCATAAGGACTTCTATACAATTGCCTATACGAGAGCATTACACGCTTGTGGGTTGACACATTAATAAGCTTGAGCTAATGTAAGTACCAGCTGAAATTCATTTTGCGGTATATATCTGTTCTATATACTCCATGATGCCACAGATGATTATTTAGGTGTCCTTGTTCACAGATCATTGAATAAATTTCAACTTGCACCCATTGCGGCAGTCCTATATTCGCTCAGCGTTCTTTGTCACGCAGTAGCGACGTTGATAAACTCCCCTGATAAAGGACGGTTGCAATTAGTTGGTTCACAGCATTTAGATTACTTACGTGTTCGCGGTGCAGACGACTGACATTTTCAGCAAACTAAGAAGACGGTTGATTCTTGCTCCATCAGCGTACATCCTTGGATAGTTACAAACCATCCGTTAAGAATTCCCCTGCCTGATGAAATGAATCTGTCACTGACATATGAGCTTGATCAAATGCACTGAAGGAGGAAAATAATGTTTTCTAATTAAGATCATCATTTTCTTGGCATAAAACAATGCACCAAGCATAAACTTTGACGAAACGTGACACTAGTCATGTCCGTTTTGTTCGGTAATTCAAGTGAAATGCGATTGTAAAGGATTCCAGTCTCATGGGAGTTGCGTGAGAGAAAACTGATTGGCTGTATCAAGGATGAATTGATTATACATAGATCAGCATTTTCTGCTTATAGAAGCCCTAGTTCAACTTCGCCGATATCTTTAAAAAGTCAGAATGTAATATCGTCACTCACACTGTTCAAAAGCCGTTAAAGATTTGATTGTCTACATAGTATCACGTTCATTGCACTGAACACGTATGCGCTTATACGCCCAACAAGCGCAATCTTCATTCGTAACCTAATTCGGATATTCCGCCTGCGATCTTAGTAGAACCCTTTTGTACTCATTGTAATACATTTAAGTCACGTTAAGGGAATAATAACCAAATCTGAACATCCATGATGGTGCGCTGCAAGTGCTATATACAGTGTGATCAAATCTCCCTTAGAGCGACGAGTGATCATCCGTCTGTTCCCCCTGACAACTCTGTCCGTCTATGTCTAGCTAGACCGCACACTGGCAGTGGGTAAATGTAATCACTTTAGGACCCAATCATATATGAATTGCCCCAGCTCGTGATGTACCATTTATCCTATTGTTAATGGACCATTTTCCGGCAACAATCCAATCAAATAATCAACATTTGTTACACTGAAATAGAACCTCGGCGATAATGTCGCACACTATTTTTGTAACCAAATCTATATTATTGAAATTTCTAAATGAGGTATTTTATCAATTAGAATGTAGATGTAATTCGAGTTGAGATTCATCGATCTCTGATTGGAGGTTCCCATTTTACCTCCCTGTTATTGATTCGATCGTATAATCTGCCTAATCGCAAACAAAGGCATATCTATCACTGCGGTATATTAAGCGTCATTAAGCACATATATTACAGTTAATAGTTTATAAGACCATTCAGTGAAAAAACAACCGAAATTGGATTCTTGATTATGAAGATTAAATACCGATGGTAACAATACCCGTAGCGATTACAATAACTGAGATCGGTTACAAACGAAAATGACAAAACCCGAGGGCGATGATAAAGGCTATTGTGGTTATAAGTATGCCGAAAATGGTAAGAATTACTACGATGATAATGTTGGAAAATAATTGGCTAAGAGCATTATATAAATGGCGATATATGAGGATCATGACTGCGATGACGGTAGGCACGACAGCGAGAATGCTCAATGATGATAAGGAAGTTAATGATGATGATGATGATGACGAAGATGATGATGATGATGATGATGATGATGATGATGACGATGATGACGATGATGACGATGATGACGCTCATTGATGATGCTCAATGATGATTATATCCAGGTTATATCTCGACAGCGTATTGGCTTTGATCTTTAAATGTACATTTAGGCAACGGGTGTGTGCCATGTGTGCAGTGGCTTGCATATAACTACGTAAGATGGTTGAAAGATAACTAGTATATGTCTTTATGTTTGCTGTATACATACTCGACTGCAATCACTTTATGTTGCTCTATGCATCGAATAAAAGCACATTGATCATTGTTGTAGTCAATGTCATATTAAGTCTCTCCATTGTATATATTAAGAGATTGGGCGTTGTCTCAATAGTAATTTATATGCAAATGCGTTTCATTTTAAAGGAATTTGTCCCAGGAATGCTGCCTTATAGTGCCAGTCTATATTTTTCATAAAAATATACATTGAGCTATGACACTGCTTGCGCAGGTTCGTAAAATGGACAGTCAGATTCGTTTGATTTGTGAAACGTCAAAAAGCAGAGTGCTTAGGCTTTACCGTGGACAACAACATTTGAGCTCATTGTAGACCAAGCTACCTCTTGAATACGTATAACCGCAGTGCGATATACAAACGCATTTGGCATCAGTAAATATAAAACATAACTTTTACCGACAAAATAGGTTTCACATAACTTGTTATGGTTTGTCATTAACAAAAGTCTGTGTGTTTTGCTTTCATTAGAGACGCCACATATAAATATTTGACAAATTTGAGCATTGCAAGTGAGCAAGAGATGCAGAGATTGAACCAATGCAGGTATAAGCTGACATTTTTGGTTCGTCTTGCAGTGTTCGCTGATACTCATCCTGGTGGATATCTGTACATTGCTTGACAGATCTCGTTATCACAGAGTTTCTTCCTTCAGCACAGAACAATTATTAAATATTACATTCTTTCCCATTATCTCTATTGCCACAGCGACGTTGATTAGCTTATGTGATATATGACGATTGAGGTCCATTTGTATACATTACTTAGATTGCAGCGTTTTCTGTGTGTAGATGACTAGAGTTTGAGTTGAACTAATAAGACCACCTATCCTCATTCCATCAGCGTTCATCCCTGGATGGCAACCAACTGACTGTTGATTGGTCGTCTCGTTGGATTAAATCTGTCAGCAACATATGCATCGGACAAAGGCAAGGCCAGCTGTGCAATGATTTATTTTCAATGTAGAGCGTTTCCGTTGAAAAGGTGCGTGGGCTGAAACTGCATTTCAAAGTAACAACACCAAATAACTTGGCACCCATCCGAAATCACTGATTTAATTCCGACTTTTGCGACGCCAAGAATTACATTTAATATAGCACTGGCCTGAAAAAGTTTATTTTGTTTAATGCTAATTCGTAAAGGGTTTTGCTAATTCGTAAAGGGTTTTGCAATCCCGTAAAATCTTGTCGTTGCTTGTCGTGAAAACGTCATTGTCACATATCACAGCTCTGTTAATCAGGAGCGAATCTGCACAATCAATTGGATTAATTACAGTATTTCGAATGCTAATTTTCGCATTTGGGTGATGTTGTCGTCCGCTAATACAATGCACATCATGACGCCATCATTCAATGCTTAAGACAAATCGTGGCTATATCTGCCATTTACCATTAGTGTACTGTGATCATAACGGACCATGAATACGCCGCATACTTTCATTGACAGGGGTCTACCGCTAGATTTGTCTAATGGAGGTAGCAAGAAGAATATGTTATCAGATTGACCGCATAGCTCTAAATAATAATAGGCTTCCATTATGTGCAAGATTAATACAGCAGAGTGGCAAACAGCATTTTTCTACAAACTAACTGTTGAATCAGAACGATTATTTTTGCATTGTAAAAATTCAAAAGAATTCCCTCGCATGACAAGTTCTCCTTCTAACTTAACCGAAGGGTATTGACGAATTCCATCTTAAAAATATTGTCACTTAAGAGCGACTGATTAGATTACCCTGCAGTTATAGGATCACCATACGCACCTTTATAATTACAGTGATGCCGTTTTTGGCAGAACAAATTGTCATAATTCGCTATCAGGTGGCAGTAATCTGTGCTGTTGTTGGTATACTTGGGTTATGGTCTTCGGTTCTACCTGTTATAATGTAATCTGCTGATATTGTGGTGCGTGATCGCCGACATGATTTACAAACCTGATGTTGCATGATGAGATCAATGATTGAGTATCTCACTTTTAGAGGAAATAGTCGAAGTCAAATACTGACCATACACGTCAACACATGACTCGCTGCATCAAGGGAAATTCCGCATTAATACAGCCATCAGTAAGTGATTGTTGTATTTAGGGATAATTAGGGTTGAGGGGTTTAATGAAGGCCGTGCTCTTTAATGCATCTCTTATTGTTTTCTTCAATTTCATTTATTACGCCGAGGCATAAGTACGGCATGCAATAATACAGGTAATGCTTCCTTAAATGGCTATGGTAGACCAGATCAGTGACAGGGATATAATGTATTTAACACATGCTATTTTTGATCGGCCATCGGGGTAAAATTGAATACCGTCTGTGACGTGAGCTAGGTAATTAAGAGTTTATTTGCGCCATGTCAGCGGCGCCTAGGCTCGGATTGCTGTGCACGGTGATCAGCCTATGATGTGGTTTTGCCGTCTAGTCAGAGATACAGTCGCTGTAAGTTATCGATATTTGATAATAAATTTGGCGTAATGAAAAACTGGCTAAGGTTGTATTTACAGCTTCTTAACAGCAAGCATTTTGATTTGGTCATTCGATTAATATAAGTCTTGAAGTAGTGAGTTACAAAGTATTTGAATTTGATGTTGGCAATTGTTGTTACTTATTCCCCTGTTTTTGCCTAAAGCAACAAATACACAGAAAAACTATTTAACGAATCACAAAAATGCCAAACGCACACATCCCAGCGATGTCTGTAGGTGAGTCTTATTGCATGTACGAGGAAAACAAATTGATTCTGTTACTTTATTAACATTCTAGGTGTTTGAGACATGTGGAAAAGTGTATGATCGAATGTCTTATATCGTCGCTGCTTATCAATTGTTACATAAATGACTGATAAAAAAGGTAACAGAGTCAATTTTATGCATACTTCGCTGTCAGTGCAGAGAGCCGAAATCACCGTTAATTATGTCCAAAATACTTCGCTGTCAAAGTGCATTGAGAGCATTGATAAAATCGCTGTTTGATTTTTTGCCAGCAACTGCCAAACCCTCAGGGATTGTTCGTTTTTGGATGCTGAGGAAAGTTTGAAATTCATTTCTTGCCAGGTGTTTCCTAGCGGTGAGTAAAAGTAGTTGGAAATGACGGTACCGTTATGAAAACAAGTAGTCTAGTCTAGGCTAAACAAGGTGAGAGCAGTAATCATCAACCCTGAAGGCTATTTTCTTTTTTCAAAGTATTTGACTTCCTGTATCAACATTTGATTATTGTTCACTGTTTTGTTCATTTTTCAACCTAATGAACGCTAAATAATAAACATTCCCTTGTCGCAAAGAAAAACAATGTGCCATGCCAGGTAACAATCTGGCCCTTTCGGTGGTTACCGTGGGCAGGCAGTCACTTCCAAAGGTAATAACACCTAGCGTATCGTCAGTGAAGCTTAGGTTGGCTGCATATTTAAACCTTGACCTCTTTGTTCAATCTGACAGCTGGACATTGTTTACTTAGGGTTATCAACACGTTGATTTTAGAGATTATTGTCAATACTGCTCCTTCATATACAATGCTTATTGGTTCGTAGTTTCTGTATCCTCTATAGCAGAGTAATGCAAAAGTTTATGATTATATGTGGTTTTCATTCGTTTGATTTTCGGTGCCAGTTGAACGTTATTATGCTGTAAATATTTATAACTTGAGCTATAATTTGCTATCCCTTGAAATGAGTGTCCGTATATATCCTGTCCTCTTCATTTCAATGATTTATTTTGTGAGTACATAATGATCTAACAAAGGAGTCGCGACATAAAGTTGTAAAAGTGAAGTATCATCCTAATAGATTCCACAGGGGCTACCCTATATGCTGCGTGTGATTCTGTATTAACTCTCACAACTTAAATTATTATGATAATGGATGCTTTAATTTTATGTTCCAGGTAAATATCACTGAAATGTTATTTGCTACAAACAGAGGCGTGTCTGGGTAGTACGCAAGCTGTATGCTGCCAAGTCTTCGAGCTTTCCAACCGATCTGATGGACGGATTTGTGATCCTTCTGTGGTGTGTGGCCAATCTGGCACGAAATTACCTAGGCCCTTATTCATAAGGCATCTTTAGTCGTCTTAACTTGAGTCGTGTAAGCTTACCTGAGTTACTCCGGCGTATCCACATAACGAATTGTTAGCGAACTCAGCTGAGACCGCCATGTCAGGGCTGGAAAACAGCTGAAACAAATTAATGGCTATCATTTCACACAAATACCTTCGCGAACACAGTTGTTTCTTACAGGAAAAAAGATATAGAATGTGTAAGTATGGCTATTACTGCTAGGTATTAACCTACAAACTGGGGCTATCCAGCATTTACATCATGTTTTAAAGATTGACCGCAGGTTCATATGCTTCACCTAGCCAATAATGAGGCTGATGCGTGTTAACTAACCCCGTTTCAATGTTCCAGTCTGGTGGTGAGTTGGTACATTTAGTATTGGCAGACCAGATAAACTGAGTATTGCTTGGTTTCGGTCATGACATATGGTAAACCTACCAAAGCCTCTTTTACTGCTAGATGATATATTCTATCTTAGTTTGTATGCTGATCTGGCAAATATTATACAAATTCAAGGTTAAAAGCACGTAGTCTTTTGCAGCACAAAGGAAGTGTAGAATGCAAGATGATGTTTTCTATGTATAATGCTAGTGGCTTCATCAGGTCTCTTGAGTAATATGATAAACTGAAATTCACGGTACTGTATGGGAAGATAGATTATTACTAGGATAAATAGGATGAGCGATTGTAAAATGTATCGCACCTGTTGACCTTCATCATAAAGCTTAGCCGTCACACAATCCGTGTCATAGCAATGATGGTGGTTGTGCTGCTCTACATAAGCTGCTACGCTTTGTCTCCTTGCATATATGATAAGTCTCACACGATTAAGACTGTCAGCAGACGTACTGAAATGCAAACCTTCTAGACACAACTACTACGTGCTTGATTACACTGATAACGTATATTACCTTGCCCATATGCTAAGACTACATACCCTGACCAGGTTGGAGTGACCATGGAGAAGAGAATGAATACAGTTATAACAAGCAAACATAATATGGGTTAAGATATTTGAGTTTCATTCAGGCGAGGACAACCTTGATTTCTTTCCATGGCCTTAGGTGGGAAATATCATTCTATATCTTTATAAACTGGTAAGCCGCCCTTCACAAGCCTTAGCAAAGCATGTTAATTTATGATGTATTCGCAGCATGGTACAAAGATATACAGATATATAAAAATGAATTTGAATTGAATATTTTTATATATATATATATATGCATATTTATATATATATATATATATATATATACATATTTATATATATACATATATATATGTATATCTATACATATGTATATATATATATATATATATATATATATATATATATATATATATAATATATATATATATAATATATATATATAAATATAGATATATATATGTATCATATATATATGTATATATATATATATATATATATATATATATATATATATATACATTATATATATACTATTTACATATACATATATATACACATATATATATATATATATATACACATATATGCATATATATAGATAATATATATATATATATATATATATATATATATATATATATATATATATATATATATATATATATGCTTATATATATATCATATACATATATATATATATATATATATATCAAATATATACATATATATATATACATATATATATATATATATATATATATATATATATACATATATATATATATATATATGACATGTATATATATATGTACATTTATATATATATATTTATATATGTATATATGAATATATATATATATGTATATAATGTATATATATATATTCATATGAGTATAAGAATTTATAATATGTAAATATATATATATACATATAGTTACATATATAAATAAAGTTATATATACATCTATATATTGATATATATATAGGTATATATATATATATATATATACACACGTATATATACATATATATACTTACATATATATATATGTACGTGTGTGTATGTGTGTGTGTGTGCTTGTGTATGTATATATGTACAAATATACGTATATTATATCACAATGTACGTCTATAGTTAACTCCATTTGTGTCGAAAAAAGGCTTCGACGAAACAGCTGTATAAAAGTTTTCGCACCTCAAAACATCGGTTGATCGCTTTAGCCAAAACGACGATTGGTGTTTATCGCCCATGTCACGCTAGGCCGTTATGGATAGCAATATTTTCAAGTTGGCAGTCAGCCATTTCATAGACTCTGATTAATGCTGACCTCTGCGCCACATATCAATGGCACAAAAAATTGAATGCTGTTGTTATTTGAAGCAAATATAACAAAACACCCATGAATATATCATCCATCTATGCAAAGGTTCCAACCTGATCATGTTTTCCTGATAAAGAGAATAATAGATACTAAGGTACTGGATGCATTTCAATTCTGAAGGGAACTATCTGTCACTGCATTTATGTCATTTAAGATAACAAAATTTATGATTTAACGCTATTTGATTGTTTTTCCAAACCTCACCGTTTTGAACTTGCTAGCGCATGGTGCTGATCGCAGAATGCTCTACACATAAAACGTATTCGTAGGGTCCATGTTACGGGGCAGCGGAATTATTCAAACAAAGCTTTCGGGGTAGATTAGAAATGCTTACCATCCTGGTGTGTTAAGATACACCCCTGGATGACAGTAGACAAACCGTTAATTAGCACCTTGTCTGGTGAAACACACACATGATGAAATTTTATGGCTCTGAATGTAATGAAACCTTTCAGAACAGGAATTTGGTCGACTTTTTATAGACCGCAAATGTCAAAAGTTTTACGGTTGTAAAACAAGTCGAATTGTTGCAGAATCAACGTGTGTCCACCTTGTTGGCCGAATATGAATATGAAATACTTTAATACCGCTGCAAAACAATACATATAAAAGAGAGAATTCCGGCTGATGCGGTAGGAAGAGCTTCTACTTTGTCACACGCATTTTGTCAACAATAAATGGCATGTCTGGCTCTGCGTTGCTTGTGCTTTGACATGGTTTATGTTGAAATGATTGTGGCAAGTGACGACGTTATGGAGACTCTTAAGTATCTTATGATTCGAAGCATAGCGGTAGTCCATCCAATTGTAGGGAGATTTTGTCACATGCAATGTATATTGATAACCAATTTGCCGTCGTGATGCAATCGTCTAGTTGACCCCTTGTACATCAAAGGTCAAGTTCCGAAAATTTGACCACAATTCTAATCTGCTTGTACAAGAATAATACACAATGGATGGTTGTTCAAGACCAGTTAAGTTAGGAGTGATGCAACCGAAGAGGTCGCTCCCCATTTTGAATTGGCATTTCAAAAGTCCATAACATTGCCTGGCTCTAGCGGTTAAGATTTGTCAATAGGTATTGCAGCAGCCCGATGGCTAGCAGACTTATTCATTTCTACCGCGTGTTTTTTTTCATTTATATAGCTTGTATAACATTAGCACTAGCACCAACACCAGAAGATAACCCCAACCAATGATCATACCACTTGATAGCATGGTATGCCCACAGCTTCCGTCTCGTGAGATTTGACCCCTGCCTCCATCACCAAACGGCCATCCATATCATCGGTGTAGGGGGCCACATGCTTCTGCCAAGATAGTTATAACCAGCTTCTGCCGTGTGACTATATATTTCCGCATCTCACTGTGCTGCTCTCTGTGTCGAGTATCAACATATATATATAGGAAGCATCTTTTAGGCAAAGGACCTTATTATTTCACATGTGACTGTTACCAGTCATAGTATCACCTGATTTAGCCACTCTTTGTTTGACCTGGGATCACTTCGCATATTATTTTTTCTATCGAGGTCTATAGATGCTTGTTTTCACTGCTTGTCATCTTCCCAAGCAGGTTCTGTCACTATGGTCTCTTAATATGCATACTATAAATCAAGTTCAATTAGAGGTGGTTGGTCTTGCGTGGCTCATTGAATGGCCAGTCAGATGTTTTTCCCATAAATCTAAACCTGCCTGGATTGGAGAAATTGGAGGTTCTTCGACAAGGCGTGGCCACTGCAGGCCATAAACTCCAGATTGGCGGGTCTGGCCTACGAATGGGATACAAGAGTACACCAATTGGATGCCTGGATATGCATTCTGGTAGAATTACAATGACGAGCTTGCCCTTCTTTAGCTCAGCTGGCCCCTATTTTTCCACGAGCTATTCTTCCCACTCACACAAAAACTTGATCCTTAGGATATATTCGCCACATGACAAATGCTTAGGACCTTGTTCGCCCCCGAGTTATCAGGAGTGGTATCTGTGGTTGGAGTCTTCAAAGTCGAATGAACCGTCGCAGTGCCATTGACCTCAATCTCTTCCTTATCTTAATCAAATACGGTATGTTGGTTACTTCATCCTCTGCTAATTTCTGTCAACACCCATAATTTCGCCGTGATTTTATTATAGATACGAATCTCGGCCAGGCACTCCTCGCGTATTTGATCTGGGGTATAGCGGATTCGCTATGGGTACCCACCACACATTTTCTTGAGGCAATAAATGGTGGCATTTTACCCTAACATGTGTTGTATGTAGACGTACATGTCCATTCCCTGCGTCGAGGCTTGAGTACTAACATTTGTGTTGTATAGGATCCCGCTCCAAATGTTTGTATTCTGTCCTGTGGTAGCAGTGACTTTATACGGGCGTTACAAATCCATTATTCATATAATTCGAAAACAAAACTACCCGACATCAGAAGCGTAACGACGGTGCCATGAATGTATCCTAAGATTTTCCAGCAGATATCCTTTTAGCGCTGAATTATTGTGATCATACTTTATTCAAGAAATGGTTTTTAGCTACTTGGAAGCTAGTAACCCAAGGTTCCTGTAAAGCTTATTACGAAAATATTGTGAGCAAAGGCATGCTGTGTTGAGTTTCTTTACTCTGGACATGCAAACATACAGCTAAACAAGGCAGCTAATTATTGGTCTGCTGCAATCCAGGAGGGTAAAATGTAATTTTGTTCGCACCGCACGCGTGTGACTTCCACGGCGAGCAATCAATATACGCCGATGCCATCAACTTAAGTTAATTATAATAACTACCAATGGCGTGAAGTGCATTAATATGTTATGGAATCGTGTCGTTGCCATTTCTACTTTATTTTACTGTCATGAAATCGTATTGCTTGAATATATTTGAATATATTGTATATTTGCCTACGATAAGACAGCCAACGACGTCAGATGGCTTTCGTAGACCATACCATAAGATTGTGGGCTGCAGATAAAGATATGCATGCACATTTTCGTATTGCTTCAAGCATACACATTAATTAATGATTACGCTTGAAAGTATCATTGCTCAGGGAAAAACAAATTGTACCACCTACGATATTACCAACTTAAAATAAATGAATATAGTGCGTTGTATGACGCGTATGTGCCACACCGCAACTCTCATTAGGTCATTTCATGTTACACGATGGTTAAAAATCATATGGAAATACATACATAGAAAATCTCAATTAATTGCCGATAATGAATCAGTTTTGCAAAATGAATCGGAGGCTACAACCGTTATAATATCAACTGCCCATGCAACTGACCACGCAGCATGAACACACGAATGGTATACTTGCAGTCACGTTTTGAGGTCGGCCATATGTGATCTGTGTATAAAAACAGGCATCCTGTTGTGCCTAGCCTACATACCCGGACGTAAATTTATACATTGTCTGGCGCAACAAACGACAACTGCAATTTATCCTGCAATGTAAGAATCCCTTTTTTAGTAGAAACTTGGTCCTATGTTTATGTCACCAATGTCAGATATTTTAAATCGTATTGGATCATCTTTAATTAACCCCGATGGCCAACGGGTTCCGAAATATTGCATGATCAATCTGGAAGGAGCCATATTTTTCTATAATCGTTTCCAAAAATAAACTAATATACATATGCTTCTTATTAACGGCGTTTGACTTGCATTGTACCAGTTTTCCATGACGACAATTTACAATTGTTCTTCAGATTGGAGTGATATCTATGGATGATTTGTGTTACCATAAAATAAAGCTGAATAGAATTATTATTATGCATGGCGGTTTGGTAATTACCATAATAAACTAGGATGTGCCGTAACATTGTCATTCTGTGATAGCCCAGCCCTTGACAACCACTAGCAAACTACTAATGAGATGTTACCCTTCATAAATGCAAGCTGTCTCCGGCAAGTAGGCTTGATTGAGCCCATGACGGGAATGGATTGAGTTTTATAATAAAGTCGTTATGTAAAATGGAATTGTCAGGCATTATGAAAGACTGCTTAGAATATTTCATGACAATTGTATAGATGAATTAATGCAAGCAATTTAAAAAAATTTGCTATTCACCTTTCGGACCATTAATTGAATATTTTTTCTACTTTCCATCCTCATTGCATCCAGTTTGATTTTACAATAATAACTCATGGGCTGTCGTTCCAATGCAGGAATTGGGACAAAATCTTATTTTGTTCCTTGCTTCATGTTTCACTTCCGTATGGGTTCTTAACACCGTATAATTTATATGATTCAATATCAACAATACCTGTAAAGTTGCATCGCCACTAGTTAACAGAAGTAAATGTCTGTACTTGGTGGGAATAATGCTTATTGATCGATATCGGATGCATCATGCCGGTACGTTGTCACTGAGCCATACAAGTTGACATTTGCTAACAATGATATGACTTATCACAGCACGATTTGCACATGCAACTACCATAATCTTTTTAGAATCATTTAAAACACTACTTGCTTTTGATTGAAAATGCATCAATGTCATGGCAATTACCAGATGCGATCAAACATCAGCAAGGTATATTGAAAGGGAGTGTGTGTAATATATGCATTTGAATTGCTACTTGTAACAACAACATTATGACATATTGATATGTATGAATAAGCCTTTCCAGATATTTGATATATATCAGAGTAGGTTACCATGACAAAATATGTGTATGAAATATCACCATTAAATAGGAATTGATAATGAACATTAAATATTCTGGTTACAAATATTTCCATTGCTTTGAGCAAGTGATTAAAGCGAGAAATCGAGGACAGTACGCTTGCTGTAAACAATTATTCATCATATATTTTGAAAAAGTCTACGATTTCACCTATACCGCATGGGATATAGAATTTGTGTATTGACCCAAATGTATCTGGTAAGCCATTGTGTGAGGCAATCGTAGTGGCAACCTGTGATTATTTTTAGCTTGACAATTTTAACAAACTTCAACTGGAATATCGAAACATTGGTGTTATCAATATCCAATGAAAAGAGTATACCCTTCTGTGTGAGAAATATCCATCAAATATTTCTCACAATAGTCCCCCAGCTGATAGATTATGTCAACACAACATCCTAATCTTGGTTCAACCTGGTTTTAACATTTACGAGTGATTCGTTCAAATATTGGAAATAATTGGACACATACTGTGATATTGTCAACGATATTTGTGACAAAAACCTGCAATGATGTGCACAGTGATGAATTCGTCCAGCTTTGTGGCATTTTATAATGCGGCAACAAACTGATCTATCATGGGCGATTTCGGCGTCCTAAGCTCTAATTGAATATATGAGAGTTTCGCGGTTTTTGCTTTGCTGTGTGCAGCTTTAATGGTGTCTACGAACGTTTCCCTTACATCATCAGTTATTGCTTGGCACATACTTTGCTTGCTGATGATGTTATTCACAAATCTCGGCAGTCTTTTTGTACTGTGCAGATTCCTTGACCACAGCAATCTTGTCAAGAAATGAATCATATTTAGACAGGCACTGCTGGACAAGATTCGGATAGATGATCACGACATGTGACACGGGGTACAGGCAGGTGTCAGAATCATAGCAGAAGGAACTGATATTGATGGCCACCTTGCAAATACGCACTAAACATTCCCAAATTATGGAAACTGTTTAAGGCATATTTTTTGTTTTGTTAATTTGCTGTTGCAGATCAAATGACTACGAAGCGGTCTATATGATAAATTGGATTATGCCTAAATGCTGATTTCCCTTTCCAAGATTAGATATGAGCATATCCAAAGCAAAACCTATTGATGCTACAAATTTTTCAATCATTTCTATATCTGCAAATATCATCGATTGATCATATTTGGATGCATTGACAAACTGATTGGTGGCTCGCACGATGGAATACTGATGTACCTGGTGATACGACATTGAAGTAATTAGCGTGCAAATTCCTTGTTACTCGCCAAATGTTCATAACATGCACCTCACGCACACTATGCTGCGTGTCCCTGGCATATCGAAATTTGTACAAGACGCCTCTGCGGGCAGTATCGTTCATCACTTTGCGGATGACAAACCACTGCAGGTTAGCATAGGACAAACCAGTTTGGAATGCGACTACGTTACAGGCGTCGGGACACACACGCTCTTCACATTGCGCGTGGTGTACTTATACTTGATCTGCAAAGAAGGCTTTCATCTACTAGACAATCTATTTCACAGATGAACGTTAGTTTCACACTTTCTAGAAATAATATGGATACCTTGTTTTATTGCGATGCACATCCAGCAACATTTAAGCGTGCAACGTCTTTCATGACCCGAAAGAAAATTAACATGGTCAGCGCCTACTGTTATTCTGACGAGGCATGTTGGGCATGGTACAGTGACAGAAGACAATCACGGTCGCTGCTGCACTTCGTTGCCTTGGATACTTAATTGTGTTGTCATCAGCGTAATCTCGAAACAATTACCCCATGGGGCTTGCAAACAGTGGCTCTGCAAACGATCGTGAAACGAGACAATATCGTGCCAAGATTTTAACAATACATCCAAAATTTGCTATTTGGCTCGCATGCATATCAGCACAAATAAAGATATGCAGTTATCTTTACCATATCGTTTTACGATCAATGCTCGATTACTTCACCTACCTTGATACCAACGTCAAGATTATCACCAAAACCAGCATATTCAAACTCCTTCATTTACGGTAACAGGTAGAGGCCGTTCTGCATCGGGGCCCGTCAACATATACATGTTCCATTATAGGACCATCTACACAATAATGTACACTTTTACGGCACCTTGAGGCATCAACGCGACGAATTGCAATTCTACCGCACCCAAGGACATCAACACAATCTTGATTGATTTCACATCATCTCCCACCACCGACTCAACAGCATGGTCAATTTAA
The DNA here is from genome assembly GCA_034190875.2 of Urechis unicinctus. NCBI lineage: Eukaryota > Metazoa > Annelida > Polychaeta > Xenopneusta > Urechidae > Urechis > Urechis unicinctus. The sequence continues at coordinate 2,938,259 of CM067358.1, read as the reverse complement.
CAACCCCTGAGGCCATCAACGCAATCACATTCAATTCTACAACACCTGAGGCCATTGATACGACTATGTACTTTTCTACAGCACAGCATCTAGAGCCATCGACGTAATCGTGTCCAATTCTATAGCACGAGGGGACATCACCACAGGCATGTTCAATTCAACAGCACTTTGGACAATGAACATATTTCTGTTCAATTTTACAGACTTAGCCAGTTGTTCTGCGGCTAGGTATTAACTGCCTTTGGCTCGCAGGCTGACTGTAGGTTCTCAGGGAACCAATGGCGGTATATTATCGATGACTGTGCTAGGAGGCGACAATTTAACCATTTTAGCGAAAAGTCGTTCGCAGCAACATAATGAACATAAACGAAATCATTTGTTGACTTAAGTGTGCTTGACTAATCAACGTTGTCAAGAAGATTTTATATGGCGAATAATGTCCACTACTAATCGGATATTGATCACGATCAGTTTTGTTAGACAACGGGTTTGGCCTAGATGAAGGCAATGCACCAAACGGACTATTATAATGATTAAAATAATATAATCTTTAATCTCCATTAATCGAATCACACACCACATCGCCCGCCGCCATGCAGGTTATATCTAGAAAAGCAAGAGCTTTTGTAGATACAATGAAAGCTGGCTGATATAATCACTGGGGCGGGTACATTCTTATCATTATCATTATTGATGGACGAGGCAGTTGTTGCCTATGATAAAGAACAGATTAAAGTACCATTGAAGAGAACGATGGAATACCTCGCGGAGATGTATATAAAAAGCAAGACAAACATTATCCAACGGCGATTTATACAGATCAATACTCAAAACAAATATCTGGATCAAAGTTTTAATAATAAAGTTTGCATTTATAATAAACTGAAAAGAGCAGTAATAAAGATTGTGAGATCCACAAGGTGATAATGTGAACTGTATTCAATAGCATATTGGACACTAGCAATGCGACAGACTGCATGAAGTAATTCAAAGTTAACGCACGAGGCTGGCTAATGAAGTTCGCTGTTCCATTTTAAATGCGCATTGCATACGGTAACAGTTTCGTAACTGTTTCGCTGTATTTCAATTATCTGCTGATTTTTATGAAATTGATGTCGCAAATCGGGTACCACTTTGTCACATCGTTGAGTTGGCACAAAAGAAAGTAAGATAAAAATTATATATGAGCAGGCAACCATCTTCAAATAAGCGTGCAACCAAATCACGTGGGGTATTGCAGAATAAAGAAGATGTTCATATTTGGACGAAACCGATATAATGTCATGGACTGAAGCAATGTAGAATATAAATCACATCATAACAGGTGTAGGCAACAGGGGGTTGTGTGAAGAGGGCAATAGCGTACTTAACATTACTATATTCAGTCAAATCCAATTATCTGATTATCAGTTGTAATACACATTCTAGTGTAAAAACTCATTGTTTGCCATGGCATGCTGCATGAATCAAATAGACCGGAATATATTCGTTGTTTCTTTGAATACCAGATTATATCGGGTCTCAGTCCGATGGCGCTGAACGAGCTGCTTTTACATTAATAACTTGCAAGCGCCTTCTTCGTATCGATAATGAGATAATGCATTATTCATTACTGGCAATTTCTATGCAAATGCTCTCGAGCTAGACGGGTTTTTGTCCACGGGAATGCTACCACTTGATGTCTATATACAGCTACTTTAGCCAGTAGCCTGCTCGCAATTTTCATCTGACAACGTGTATGACCTTAATATAGCTATCTACATCGTGCTGACCACAACAATGGCAACTTTGAAGACATTATTAACACATTACCAATATAATCACAGGGGATGGGGCGCAATATATAGCTTATATGCAAATGTCACTACCTCTCTTGATTCAATATCTGGCAAATAACACGCGAGATCATATGGATACGTCGGAATTAACGTGGTAGAGGGCAGCATCAAACCATTTGACACGCCGTAGGTCATGAATATGCCTTCGAGGTGAAATGTGACCCAATTTGTTACCATTGGATGGTGTGATGCGTGACTGAGTTAATGGGGTAGCATTAAGCATAATAGTCCTATAGGATAGCAACCTCTAGCATCTATATTAAATCAATTCGTGAATCTATTAAATTACAATCGGTTCCTCATGCTTACACAGTACATCTGTGTATCGAATACATTGCATGATATCCTTGTCATTCTTAAAATAAATCACATTGCTGCATACGATTGCATATATTATTTACGTGTGCCTTGACCACACACAAACTTAGCCCTATCCGTTGCAAAGTGAGAACAATTGTCCTGTAACGAACCAATAAACTCAAGCTTTAATTCTGAAGTGGGACAAAGCCTTTATCGTCTACGCAGGTGCTTGTGTTCGCACATTTAAACAGTGGAGCAAGCTGGTGCTGTATTGGCTAGATAAATTTTACATTCTAATTATAGTGATGTTATATTTTATATTTGCATGCCATATTACATAAGTTTGGGAGCGACTGACGGCCTCATTCGCATCAATGAACATTTCTGTGATATTATGTCAACTGAGACGTTGATATAAATCCAATCTAGATTTATCATGGTTAACGCTATATAAAGTTCCCAATACAATTAGTGCTATGTTGTATCATTTATTTGCACGCATTATTACGTACATTTGTGAGCGTTCGATTTCCACATTATACGTGAACATTTCGGTGATATTCTGTCACAAATGATGTTATATATCTAGACTAACGGCTTTAATCGCATCAATGAACACGTGATAAAATGTCAACTGGGACGTTGATATAAATCCAATCTAGATTTATCTTGGTTAACTCCCTGTTCAAATAGCACATAAGGCAAATCACTAGCATTTACCTCAAAGGGAAAAGCAAGAAGTATTACAAGCAATTCAACTGTTCAGGGAAGGGAGTAACAACAATGATCCTTTTGTCTTTCTGTCACGATTGTACTTGTCAACTTATGTAGCCTTTTATGGTATTTGTGAGCATTTAGAAAGGCGATTAGCAAAAGTTTGCGTCGTATTGAAATGTGTTCCTAAAACGAGATAACGACTTGTCGAAAACAAAGCGTTGGTAAGGTTTTTCTATTTGAGCCTTTTGTTTGGTAATTATCTCGAAATTGTAAGGTAGGCAGCATTTAGGGTGAATGTTGACCAAAGTCCGCACACATCGTCCTCCGGCTTAGAAAATATTTGCAAACGCCATCTATGAGCTGCGTGGTGTTTTGTCATAACGTCATTTAAAACCACATGTAATTTTATTATTAACTTGGGGGGGGGGCGTTGTCGCTTCGATCAATAATAAGACCCAATATCTTTAAAGTGCCTATCGCACGAAAAATCATGTCATTTTTTTCGCCAGATTACTGAAATATAACCCAGAAGTACCTATTCTGTCTATGTATTTGTCGCCAAAGTGCGCGCTTTCGGATCGAAATTCGACTTTAAAGATGAGTCTGGCGTATCGAGACGACGAGCTCATGAATTATTAATCGCCTTACCTGACGTCACACGCATGGTTGACCTAGATAATGGCTGCCGCAACGCTTTGTCGGGCGCGCTAATTTGAACTGACATTTTATCAAATCTTGGCCTTAACTGATCAGATGCGACGGTTATTGGACCGGTTTGAGTTTATTGATCACATTATGAATTGATTTCAGCGAAGTACCTATAACCGTGTGATAGGCACTTAAAAAGACGCGGAATGGTACATTATGATATGTCGCGTTAATGTCGCTATGATATTTCATTTTTAAAACGTTCTTTCTTTGGCCACAACAGATTAATGTTGGCTTCGATGCATTGTGAAAGTCTTTCAAATGACCTCATATTGCTCTGCAATCTGTCCACTACTACAGAGACGTTGCGTGATGAATGATGATTGCAGTCAATTTGTTAACATTACGTAGATAGCAGCGTGCTCTGTGTGTAGAAGACTAGCAGTTGATTTTAACTAATTAGACTACCTATCCTTATTCCTCTAGAATACATCCCTGGATGGCTACTAACAATCTAGTAATTAGTAGCATTATGCAAAGAAATAATCTGTCAGCACCATATGGGTCTGACACAAGCCACATAAAGCCTTAACATTGAACTGGCGCGTGGACTGAAAAATTCAAAATCACTGACATTTATTTAGCATTGTAAAAAAACCATAATGAGTATAATTATAGAATAAAGCCACAAAGGTTCGTCTGATACGATCACCATGCAAACCTTTATAATTACAGTGCGGCCCTTTTTTGGCAGAAGAATTAGGGTAATGTTCGGTGGTCATTGGTCGGGGGGTGTGGTTGGCTCATATTCTACCAGCAGTGAGGTAGTTTTTGATATGATGATGCGTGGTCGCCGACATGATTCACCCCAATGATGCATGATTACATTTCCATATCGTTCACATTCAATCACATTCAGACATTGTAAATGCTACTGCTAATTCATTCTGTCCCTAATATAAGTCGCTGCACTGTTTTGTACGCATGTCGGTTGTTCTTGAGGCTTGGTCCTTAATCAAGTGCATTTGTTGCTCATTCACTGCTTATACACTGGGTGGTTGGTGACAAATTAAAGGAAAGGTGGCATCCCTGACGTAATGGGTGAGAGTATGACATGATTCTTCCAACATGGCCAAGTAATCCCAATATGCACCTGTACTCTCCTCATATGCAATAGTGCGATGTGCTATGTCGTCTATATGAATTAACGAGAGGCACCATGATCAGTAACCAGGCGACCAAGAGCTGAATTAATGTCGTTTTACTGACAGTAGCAAGCACAAGTAATATATAGCATCGTTTCTTGTCTCCATAGTATCAAATAACCAGTGTTTCATCAAAACGACGTGCATATTAATTTTATATTTTTTTTAGTTTTAAGAAAGCTAGCATACATGCTTTGTTTTACGGAACTGTGACATCATACTTGCTCCAGACACAGAGAGTCTAGCATTAGCTCCTGCCATAATAGGCGGTATTTAGTGCTTTCACTTTGGCCAACCCTCTTGTGTTTTCTTGTGAATTGTAGGTGCATTGCAGGATTGTAGCTAATTTTGGTTAGCCCTGTTTTGCCTACAAATAATATCCATCGCCAATCGGTACATTGATCATGAACCGTCATGAGTGTTATTGTCAGACAATATGTTGGCCTGAATGGAAGCAACGCACCGAATGATCCACTGTAATGCACAAAAGAATATCATCTTATATCTTCATAACACGAATCACAAACCGCAATACCCGCCACCATCCAGGGTATGTCTAGACATAAGGAGCTTTCGGCTACGCAACACAGACAGACTGACACCGTAACTTGGACGATTACATTACTGTCATCACTGATGGTCGAGAACATTGTTCCCTAAGAATCATACAAACTATAGTGTCAGAGAGTAGAAATGAATAGAAATCACATTTTCACCAAACCCCTGCGACTATTAGACATTGATGCCCAGAAAATAATGTGATAAACTTTTAGATAACAAATGATGAATTCAGAATAAACTGAACAGATATGTTATTGTGATTCGATAAAAAACATCCTCCAACTTCTAATACTAACTAAGGTCGATTTCACATTGACAAATAGCTAAAGAATTGACAGCATTTTATAGTTAGCAAATCGGTCTTGGCATTGGCGAGTGACGTCCATTGCAGAGCGACCATGCAACGTTCTTCAAATGCATGTGTGAACGAGGAGACATTAGGTAGGTCTGAAGATACACGGCGTTCATCATTTTGCAAAATCGATAATTTGTCATTGTTGGAAGCAGTATAGATAGGCCATCAAGTCGTACAACACTACCGTTTGGATTGCAGTTAGCCTAGAAAAACACAGGCTTTGTACAAGCAACTCAAGAAGCGTTTAAGCAAGTTATTTCTTTTGCTTTCAATAAACAATGAGTCAATACCCACAATGCATTAATGTTCCATTTGTGAATTCTGGCACTACTTTTGTAACGTGACATACACGAATTCAAAGACTCCCTGCCTTCGACGTACAATTTTTGATAAATATTTAACAACATTTCCTTTGTAAATTAGCGTCGTTTATCCCATCTAGCGACATGCATTGCCCCATGTAGCTGCTTCATTAATATCATTAACAGTCAGAGTCTATTCCCATAAAGCGAACATCTGCCACTTGTAACAACTCCGCAGTATGAAGGACCCATTACCTAAAATGCTTTCTTAGTCTACATGTTAACTCGGCATCAAATCACGGCTTGAATCAGGATAATTGGCCACACATTTTGATGTGATGGCTCTTCAAACTATACAAGTTCCCGTCAAATAGCGAGTCATAGACGACAATATACAGTTATCATAACATACATACACCCACTACACCAGGTTACTCTGTACGGAACATACACAGACTACAACAGCCTCCTGAACAGAGCAATCTACAGTTGGTTACTCTACAAAGTACATACATCCACTACATCAGTCTAAGAGACAAGTATGCAATCATGTGCTGGTCGATTCGCTGGGTGTATACATACATTGAACGAGCCTCTTGGGGCCAAGTTTGCAAATTATAATTTGACGCGGTTAATGAACCTTACATGGCAAGCGGTGTACTTAATAGACTTTTCCAGCTCTACGATGAGTTGCCCGTTTACCCGACGTAACGTCTTATGTTAGTGCTGGAGTTATATCCGCGCGCTGCCCGATCATAACCTGACAGAGTTCCATTCCAAATTTATCTTTAATTTTGCATTGCTATATAATCTCATCCGCACACCATCAAATAACTAGAAAATACGTTGCCGATGCCATAGGTGCATAGTATCCTTTGTGAATCTACACCGCAAGAATTGCATATGTCGCTTGATAAAAACTTTATAATTATTCTATCAAAATATTCTTTTTCAACTACCCGAGTAAAATTCACTAAATGATGGCAAATGGCGTGATGATAGGGATATTGTCATTCCGACCAATTTCGTCACATTGATCCATAGCTGAATGAAATTTTAACTGGAATTTCCATTTATCACTTAACTATTTACCATAGTGTTCAATACCCTCCGATTCCTTTAATGTACTACCAAGGTGTATTGGTTCTGTGGCAAAAAAAAATCTTACTTTTCCTACTCTTCTAAGTATGAATATGACAAAGTATTTAATATACTAAAGCTGACTCGCAGACTGACTGAGGGTTCTCAAGAAACCAATGTCGGTGAATAGTCGATGATTTTGTTGTCAAATAACGTAAAAAGACGATAATTTTGCCGCAATCTGGGACCATTTGAAATCAACTCAGCTGGCCAATCGTCAATCAGCAGAGCGATCGTTGGCAACCTGCGGTAATATCTTTGTTAACCAGCAACTAATACAACAATTTGGATCAACTTGCAAACAACGCTACAGCTAGGTCAGTCTACAACCGTCATCAGCATTAATCTGTTTTCACATGCAATCAACACAGACTTCCAGGTCATACTGAAATCGTCACAGTAATCTGCTGACCTACACTCAATGACACACTTCTGTTCAATCAGAAATCAACAGATCAATCAGGTTAGATCTACAATCTACACTCAACACATCAATCAGGTTAAGACTGCATTCAACACCGCAATCTGTGACAACCTGAAATCAACACAAGGATCTGTGTCTACCGAATATCAACACAGCATTTGCTTTTCCCTTCAATCAATACAGCCATCTTTGTCAATCTACAATCAACATAAATATATCTGTGTTATTGTGTTATCAGCTGAGCAATCTGGTTCAACTCGCAATCAATACAGTAATGAACGGCGACATAGGATTTACACAGTAATATGTATCAACCACCTGCGATCTATCCCAGTTCTCCGGGTCAGTTTGCAATCACAGACGTCGTGAAGGAGATGCTGCAATGCAGCAATTCAGGACAAGCTCCAATGGGTGGACTAATGTTGAGTCCTCCACCAGCACGCTTTGACATATTGGACAGAGAAAAAAAAGGTGCATTTGAATGAGAGCTCTAAAAGTACGAAACAAATGCTAATCAGCCAATCAGAGCACGGTTGTACAATTTGTGCTGTAATCTGCTTAGATAAGTTGATCTAGTTGTGGCCAAGCAAAACCTGTTATGGATGCTGCTAAAGTTCTGCTAATGTAATTGGTGGATTTAAACTGCATACAAAGGCTTATCTTCAACTCCAAAAAGGCTTTCCATAGCGTGCTGCATACATAAGCAAGGTGATTTGGGATAGAGAATGTGACGATACACGGAACACGCTCATGATGATGATGATGATGATGATGATGATGATGGTGGCCTTAAATGTATATTAGTCTTACAATCTATGGATTGGCAATTAGTTACTTGCCCTCGCCTCCATGAATATGATTGCTTGTCTGATTCTAACTGGCAATTTCAATTTCTTCAGCAAAATATTTACTTTGTCAAAGATTGCAGAACGCAATGTTCGGCTTCAAGTGTATGAATATAGCTAAAATTTTGTATATGTGGATTCAAGATGAGAAATATGTTGAAGACATTTATGAGAATGAAACAAGCTGCTTTCCGATACAGACAAACGACATATTCCAAATTGTTAGTCTTACATGTTGAAATAGCAGGTGTTAATGGTATAAGTCACAATCCCATCCATTTATCGACCCAGACTGGCTTAGCCGGAGCTTTCAGAGCTGGCTGCGCCATTTAGTGACTACAATAAGACTATATTTGAGGCTTCCATAGTTGAATCGTTTTAGAATACTGTAACCCAAAAACCTTCCTATTTAAATACGATGATTTTTCGAATATATATATAAATATATCGTGTGCATATATGTTTCTAATAAGCGTGACACTAACGGCAAATTCCTTATCTGGGTGATAAGAGGTATCGATTGTCCTTTTCGCAACGACATCTGAAAGCGCACAGGATCAGTCAGCTCTGTACAATCATGATGAATTAATCAAGCTATCATCCTACTCATGGCTGAATTAGCTAGCGTTAGACGAATACTAAATTGGGTGAATTTAAAGATTACATTGTATATATTGTCATATATTGTCATAGAGAAAATTCAGCTCATATTTATCACGTAAGTTCCGGCAAAGCACCAAAGGATGTCTGGTAATTATTTCCATCACTTTGGGCATGCATTCATACAATGGAGTGCGGCGACTATTAACTGATATGCAACATATAATCACAGCTTTATTTGCATTCTTTCACTCTTTAAACAATCATATTTTATGCGAATTCTACCTGTGACAATTGACATTTCTGCCCTATCACCCCACATTATCTCATTGACTCTTTGATGGCAGTCCCGTTTACAAATCCAAGCGTTCTGATTATTGCGTGGCATAGTATGTATAATGTGATGATTGTATGTTTGTTTATTCTCGATACATACGAAATGTGTACATGATATAATTGACAATATGATGACTCCATGCTGATTGGAGAAATGCTAGCCAATGGACTATAGCTACACAAACCTTCTTGTCATGGCTAAACATAAGCAATAGATACGGAGTAAAGAGTGCAGAATACCAGTGACAGGAATATTGCATTTTACAATGCATAAAACTTATATCAAACCAAAGGACCAGTATGGTGATGTATATGTTGAAACCTGAGTTTATCGGGGTTGTGTTAGCCGCGAATAGAAGCTAAATGCATTGTTATACAAGTTCATGCACTGTTCCAGTCCTCGACAAGGGAGCTTCCTGGTACACCATACAGAAGCCAAATTACATATTTCCATGTAACTCAACGTAACAGAGGTGGTGACACATAAGGTGTGAAACTTTGCAACCCGCATTATTTTTATTCTATCGTTTACATTGCTGCATGGAATAATTCTATGCAACGGGGTTAACATAACCCTGGCGAGCACAATATCTTCATGTTGCTATCCAGGTTGCCGCCATTAAGGGTACTGTCCAATTGATTAAGATGTATTATTTGTACATGGTCAGATTTGAGTAATATTGGCTGCGTCGTTTAAGAGATCGGTAGTCGGAATACTAGTTTCGATAACAGCACAACTTATTGCCAACTGAGGGTAGGTATCTCTATGTCGGCGGTCAAATCTCATCAGTACCAGGCAGTGCAACATCACAGCGCTCATTACTTGGTGCATTTGGCATCAAAGAGCATGGATCACAAATTGTACCAGACGTATTACCGTACTATTCACTGTGTGAAAACCGGATCTAAAATATTTGAGAAACTGCACATTTAAACTGCTATATGTCATATCTAAATATAGAAAAAACTAATGCAGACGACTGTACATTACTTTTGTATGATACCATTCATTGAACATCTATTTTACTTAGTAGCGTGGATTAACTCGATTGGATGAGGGTTATATGTGTAGAAGGCAATGTTTGGTGTAATCTAAGAAAGCCACTCTTCGTTATTCAACTCCAAACCCTGAATCGCTGCTAACCAACTGTTAATTAGTCGCCATGGCCGAAGAAATGAACTTGCCATCGACACATGAGCTTGTAAAAATCTACGCATGCAGTGAATTCGTCTTTCAATTAGAGCTCATCGTTTTCGTGGTATAATTTGACCATGAAGGAGGAGAAATAAAGGCAGACGAGTGACATTCGGTACCCCTGTATTGCTCAAAAAGGTGTATTCTGGAAGGCTTATATGAGACGGGTTCATGAAGTCATTGGCGTATTACTAAACTGCACCCACACCGATCAGTATTTCTGACGTACTGTGACCCGCAGACACACAATCAGTTTACAACTTATACCATAAAATGAACAGGTATATAACTAGTAATAATTGATGGCATTGAATGCATGTATAGGTCCCGTATGTAAACAAAGACACGACGGGTCACGCGTACGACCGCACGCCATCGCGACCGACCGGCATCTTCTGGTGGAAAATGCCCTCAGCTGGACTGGAAGCATGAGCCTCTACTAGACTCATTCAGGGCGTTCCGAGCCCGCATGACTCTCTACCTAGACGATTTAGAAGTCGAAGATCAGCTTAAACAGGCCACGAAAATTAAAATTGCCCTTGGCGATGAGGGTATGCGCCGTTTCCCCGTTAGTGGCCTCACCAAAGCAGAACAGAAAGACCCAGCAAAAGTGTTGACCCTAATCGAATCAGAAGTGGATGCCTCGGTGAAAATCAATTTTTGTGTACACCGTCTGGAGTTTGCGAACACAAAACAGAAGGGAGACGAGACGAAATCAGCCTGGATACGAGAGTAGATGGCATATACCTCGACGAGATCGACACCAAGCCCATCTCACTACTGAACTCCGCGCCAAGCCGCCTGAACCAAACCAAGGAGGAGACGACGAGGGACCCGGCACTATCACACCTGAGAGAAGTCATCAACCAAGGAAGGCCCAACACCATCAAGGAATGCCATCCTGGAATCCGCCAGTACTACAACTGCCGGGAATGCCTCGCCGTGGAAGATGGGGTTATCACCAAAGGACGACAAGTGGTGATCCCAAAACCAATACAGGCAGATATCCTCTGGCAGATCCATCTGTCGCACCAGGGGATCTGGCCCGCGAATCTGTATGCTGGCCTGGCATCAACACACATATAGAGAACCTGGTTGCCTCCTGCCAGACCTGCCAGAAGCACCAACCCCAGCAGCAACCTGAGGAGACCATGCACCACGACATCCCGCCACACCCGTGGTGGAAGCTAGCATCCGATAAGAGCCAAGTGGGGAGTAAGACATACCTCCTCATCGTGGACTACTACACCAAATACCCCCTCGTAATCGAAATGCGGGCAACCACATCGGCAGCCGTGGCTGCCCATTTCAAATCGGTATGCTCACTCTTCGGGTGCCCCAAGGTGCTCGTATCCGAGAAAGGGCCCAATACGTTGGACCACCACTGCAGGAGTCACCACGGAATGGGGCATCCAGCACGTCACATCCAGCCCCCACTACCCGAAATCAAACGGACTTGCCGAGCACACGGTAGGCACGATCAAAGGTTTCATCAAGAAGTGCGCAGAATCCGGAGAAGATCTAAGCCTATCTCTACTCTACCTGCGTGCAACACCAATCGACCACAAAACGGCCAGCCCTGCCGAACTCCTATTCGGCCGACCCATCGCGACAGACCTGCCAAGCCGTTGCGAACCACAGCCAAGAGCAGTGGACACTCGGAACCATCTAGTGCGGCGCCTGGTAACAACACCTGGCAACAACCTTCCCGCCCTATACCCGAACCAGCCAGTCCGTATACTGGACCATGCATCCCACACATGGTTACCCGGATCGATCATCAATAGGACCAACGAACCACGATCATACATCGTGAAGACCGACCGTGGGAGTGAGCTCCGACGCAACAGATCACACATCCGTGCAGTACCACTAACCCCATCCGACGTCCGCAAACCACCACACCCCGAGGCAACCGTGCCAGTACCCCATACCAAACCCGAGCACCCCCGAGCATAACATACCTCAGATCTACCAGTCACACTGCCCCAGCACCCCGACCCAGGGGAACGCATGCCCCGACCCTGATAGCAACCCACGTACCAGGTATACTCGTTCAGGCGGCCGTATATTACTGCCTCGGAGATGCCAGGAATAAATTACCTGGAAATGTAACGAGATCTATCCATAACTATATTAGTAAATTGGAATGTGTTAATTAAGTGTTGTTAAGGGGATACTGAATAAATAATTCACCTCATCTTTTTAAAGTGCCGAGAGGGGGGGATGTCATATATCTATGTCAAGCGTAAGAATAAATAAAGTAGTTCTTGGTTCTCATACTAAACCATAGTGTGCTGTTACCTATCTCCTCTGTTATCTTCTCACCATACCGTATCTACTTCGTGTGTACCGATCAACACGACATGTTTCCCACAGCACATTTAATTAATCAAATAGATGCGAATAATTGTTTTTTTTAATTTAAGGTCATGTAGGGTCTTAAGCCGATAGCGCTGAACGTGCTACTGTAAGATAAGTAGCCTGCGAGCGCCTTCTGGGTATTGATGATGAGATTATGCATTATTCATTGCTAGCAATTTCTATGCAAATGCTCTCCAGCTAGATGGACATTATCCCAAGACAAGCTGCCTTTTACTGTCAGTAATGTGAACCTACCTCATGCGCACCTCATACGATATACCATGTATCAGATTGGTGTACAAACCCGAATAACAAAATGTTTTCCATGATTATAATCCGCTAGTGCTGAAACATTTAGCGCCATTTGCACTCCTAGTAGGCAATATCATATGTTCAGTACGTTCCGGTGTATAGCGTCACTGCTGGTTACTTTTTGCATTGAGCCTCCAAAGATATGATACGCAGCTGATATCAAACGGTAATGTATAATTCTTTATTTATAACAATAAACTAGGAATAATACAAATAAACGTTTTGCTGACATCTGAGACACCTGAACATTGGTACACTTTTGCCGGTACGTGAGCATTACGAGCTTGATGGGGAACCAGGGAAACTAAGCTGGAACTAATAATGAGCTACGAAGACCACTCATCCTCATTCCACCAGCGTTCATCCCTGGACGGCTGTTAACCAATCGCCAATTGGTTTTAAAGTCCCTTTGACTAGCGAAATGAACCAATCATCTTAACATGAGCTTAAATCAATCCATACCGGTAGGGAAAAGATTTTTTCAACGTATATTAAAATAAAAATGGAGCATAATAGTCTGGTTAATATGCGGAACTCGACGCTAGTCACGTTCTTATTGTTCGGTCATACGTTTGAGGACAAGTGCGATTGTAAATTTCGGATTACAGTTAACGGCATGCCATCTTCAATGAGAGTTGCGTGAATGGAAAGTGATTTCTGATATCAAGGATAAATTGATGATACTTAGATCAGTATCTATTGGATTTCGTTAAAATACCTGGCTTTCTTTTTTAGTGGCAGAATGCTCAAAGTCAAGTTTTCTGGCATCTGTTAGCCGCACAAATGTAATGCCAAATTAGCATATTCGCATTAATGTCTATCCATTGTGTTGTTCTACTAAACTGGCGCACAGAATGTAGCCGCATCTGAGGGTAGCATTTCGAAATTTACATCAGCTCTCCTGTGTAGTCACTAACGGCTGCTATCACTGGGCTTATTTCACACATAGCAGAGCGCCTTTTGACGTGCTGTCAGATTGCTAGGAACTTCCCGCATCTACAATTGGTTTTTTTAAGTAACAATTTGTCCCAAACAGTTAATTTTGTTTCATGTTAAGCATCGACAACTTTTGTTATTCCATAAAATCCTCTCACTATTAATCGTCTTTAACAGAACAATATGAATGCTATATCCCGTCACCGCGTATTTTCAAGGGCCAGTACGCGTAAATAATACGATAGTTTACATTGCATTAAATGATTTACATGGAACACGCTAGCGCATATATGGCAATGCATCCAAATAGCGATAATGGTCGGGTTAACAACCGCATGCCCCACTGCATGGCCCACCGCATGGCCCACCGCATGGCCCACCGCATGGCGCACATGGCGCACCGCATGGCGCAATCATCTGCGTTACGTCTCAGAAAGCTTTCATTTATATCAGTGTGAAAAATAGGAGCTTTGAAAATATTCCAAACGGCAAAGATTACCGGAATTTGTGTTTCAAGTTTAAAAATAAAAGCAGCAGGAGTAAGATGCGTTCCAGTTACTCTGAATATATCTTAGGCTCCGAGGACATAATCAAATTAGCAGAACACATATTGAATTGTGTGTAGCGGTGTTCATCATTGCATTATTCCCACAACTTACTTAATGCATAGCAGGGTAACTATATTAGATGGCGCTAGCGTAATATTAATTTCCTCGCATAATTTCGTTTCCGCTAATCTCGCATATTTGCAAGCAGTAACCGTGATCGCCGCTGCTTGGAATGGTAAACCCTCTCTGATGCATATGGCAGATCTAAAGGTTACGAAAAAAGTGACCCTCGAGATTAATTATCTTCCTGCACGAGGCATGTTGCTCCCTTGTATGCGATGAAGATTTCAATGACTATCGACTGAGGCGAGTCGTGGCAAAGTCCATGTTGTGGATGATTATGTAATTACAAGTTGAAGTTCTTGACAAATCTCATAGGAGCATTTTTGCTACCTCTGGTATTGGCAAGTATCACTCTTTAGGTCTGCTATAGCCATGATGGTAATTCTCTTTGATACAACTATTATATTATAAGGTATAACATATTTTATCAAGAACACAAACATCGATTACAGCTACTTTAGCCCATAGGTTGCATTTGGCCAGACAACATTTCGACCTAAATATAGGCGATCAACACAGTGCGTACAGGAAAAATGACAACTTTGAAGACAATTCAAACCTTTTGCTAATAAAATCGCAGGGGCTGACGCATTATATGTAGATTGTATCAAAATGTTGCGTCCTCTCTCAATTCAATATCTCGCAAATAACACTCGATATATGACTCCCTTTTTCAGACATAGATATGTGTTTATGGTGAAATGTAATCTAAACCGCTACCGTTTGACACTACCATAGACATGAATATTCCTTCATGCTAAATGTTACCCAGATAATTACCATAGTATGGTGTGTGATGTGTGACTAAGTAAGCTTTGGCAGATCAAGCACAATAGCCCTATAGGATAGCTACCGTTATGAATGTATATAGTATGGTGTGTGATGTGTTACTAAGTAAGCTTTGGCAGATCAAGCACAATAGCCCTATAGGATAGCTACCGTTATGAATGTATATCAAATCAGCCCCTAAATCTATTGAAACACAATCTGTTCTTCGTTCATATTTTACGGTGAATCAAATAAATAGTATGATATCCCTGTAGGTAGTAAACTTAGTCACATCATTTATTCCCATTAGTTGCATACGATGGCTTCTATAACTTACATACGCCTCATGACATATCACTGTGTGTCTAGCTAGACCACGCACCAACTCGGTGTGGCTTGACTCATAATGGGACACAACTAAGGATTGATTAGCACACATCCTAAAATGTCCCCAATCCTATTGCTATGAGGGTATTATGCGGGGAAAGTTGTCCTGTCACAAACCCATCAACTCAGGAAACTTTGATACGAAGCCTCGATCATTACACAGGTACTTCAATGTCTGTGCAGGTGTAAACAGTGGAGAAAGCTGGTAATGTATTGTCTAATTATAGCGATGACGGATCATGTATCTGCAAAGAGTGTTAGTGTTAAGTAAGCAGTTCACTTGTTCAGTACTGTTTTGGTCTTTCTGTTACAATTCTATTTGTCAAATTAGGTAGCTTTTTGAAGTGTATGTGAGCATTGACAAAAAGACGATGAGCAAATGTTTGCTTCGTATCTTAATGATATATATTATAGACTGAGATAATAACTTGCCAAAATTAAAGCATTAGTGAAGCTTTTGCGGGTTATGCTAGGCTCGGTGGCATACGATATCATATAGAAATCAGCTTAAAGACTTCAAAGATAAATATCTGAGGCAACATGCTACAATACCTCAACTGGAAAAGTTGCCATTTTAGTTTAATAATTTGTACATCCGATATGAAATAATTGCTTCGTTGCATGTGCATTATCTAAAAAACAATTCTGCTTGTATGGGAATAGCCACCCAGTATGTTGGATCTCAGTAAGTGTGGTAGTGCGCAAAACGAGGGATTCTTAGACCACTGATTTACACAGTTACGCTGGGTCATATCAGTTAGGGAGACAAAAACGAATGAGGCAACACGTATTTATCTAAACTGGCCTTCAAATGCATGTATTGGCAACGGATTTGTGCCATGTGGGCTATCTTGGAACTACATTAGATGGTTGAAAGGCAAAAAGTGCATATAGTCTGTTATAATACATACTGCACACTCTTTTTTATTAATTGTTTCTTGTCAATTACGCTGACACCGTTTATTGAACAACGTCTGACGCAAGTCCCTCAAGTGAAATGTGAGCAGTCGCATTAGTTTGATGTGTACAACCTCAAACAGCCGATTGCGTTGTCTCTCAACCGAAACACTTTATATCATTTGCAGATGCGTTCTCTTCATCACCTCAGAACATTATAAAAGTGTAAGATAATCGTGCGCTTGACGTTCATCAATATAAAGCTCAATATATCATAATCTCAGCAACAAGCTTTTTGTCCTAGCGGTCAATGGTACATGCGGATAGGTCGTGTTAATGGCCCTACATATTTAATTTTTTTCAACATTCCTTCCTTGACCACAACAGATTAATAAGATTCGGGTTTCGGTGCATTGTAGAAGTCTTTGAAATGATCTTACATTGCTGTGCATTCCCTCTACTGCTACTGAGATGTTGATTAACTCGCGTGATCAATGATGATTGAGGTTCATCGGTTTACATTACGCAGACAGCAGCGTGTTTTGTGTATAGACGACAACCAATTGAGTTTAACTAATACGACCACATATCCTCATTCCGCCAGAGTACGTCCCTGGATGGCCACTAACCAACGGCTAATTAGGAGCCTTGTCCACAGAAATGAATATGTCAGCAACACATGGGTCTGAGATAACCCACGTAGAGCCTGAACGTTGAACTGGCGCGTGGACTGAATCTTCAAACACAAAATCACAGAGCAGCCCTTGTCATCTGAAATCACCAGGCTTAGTTTCGAAATAACAGCACGCTATTTACCGTACATTGTTATAGTCAGGGACTTTCCGTCGCCGGGATTGTACTTGATAAAGAATTGGGACCAAGCAGGTGAATTTGTCTAATAGTAATCATTGAAAGGTTCTGTTATCAATCGAAATCACCACCTCATCACTCAGTGACATCAGGGACCAATTAACACTATTACCCTGATCACTGATACGCGTTTGCCCATGCGCGTGCAGAGCAGTGCATATGCAATTACATAAGCGCAAGACGAACAGCGGACCTTATGATGTTTGAACCCTCATCAATGCACATTACGACTCCTTAGCTTTATACTAAAGACAAAGCTTGGTCATATTTTTCCATTGAATGTAGCACTATAGTTTAAATTTATGTATCACAATTATTGTTTATGCAGGTACCTTGAGAACGAGAATAAAATATATATATATATATATATATATATATATATATATATATATATATATATATATATATATATATATATATATATATATATATATATATATATATATATATATATATATATATATATTGCCTATTATACATTGGCTAACTGTGGTCATTATGGAACCAGAATACACCACATCAATTGCAGAAGACAACAGCCACAGCTACATTTGTTCAGGAGAGGAAGAATAGAGGATTTGTAATCAAGCTAAGGTTTACATAGCAGTGGCGAACAGCATCGTTAACTCCCATTTACTGATGACGGTTGCATAAGAACAATAAATACAAAGCTGTCTACGCTCGACAACATTTTTAGCTTTGTCATAAAAGAACGGGGATTTGCGAATTCCACTATCAGACTTAAAATTATACCCACAAACGGTCGCCTGATAAGATTACATTGTGGGTATCGGACCAACATACTACAAATATAACTACAGTAATGTCGTTTCTTGACAGAACAAACAGGGTTATTCTTTGTAGTCCGACAGATGTGGCTAGGTCTAATCTGGCCATCACGTTCTAACCAGTGAGTCAAGCTCACGTTTAATTACATCAAGACATTATAAATGCTGCTGGCAACTTACCCCGTCCCTAACCTAAATATGTCGGTTGTGCTTAGTCCATAATTTGCCAAGAGTAAGTTATACTTGGATTGCTTACGTACTGACGAGGTACATAAGCGCGATGTCTAGTTGAAACGAGGCCCAATTTGCTATTCATAATGCTACAAACAACAGTGCAATGTTGAACATCGCATAGCGCACATGTCTAGACTAAACATCAGAGTCACAGCTTAAGACTAATTATTCACAGGCCAGACGGAAAAGTCATTTTTTAGCTTATTCCACAGTTTAAATGCGCCTGTCCCCGTGCGGCGAGCTTGAGGCTTAGTCTCAAGGCCACTTATACTTGCAGGCATTTCTCTGCATGAGAAGTATTGCTCATTTCTGGGGAAAAGTATTGCTCATTTAGACATGCCTTTGTTGTGCGTTCTTTGGCAATGCACACATTTCTACGAATCTCTAAATACCTAATTCACTTTTTTCTCTCCCTGTATTCATTTCTCTGAGTGCGATGCACTGAGTCGTCTACGTAAATTTAAAGGTTTTTTTTACAAGAGGATGTAGTTTCATCAGAAACCAGACACAGAAGTTCAGCATAATATGCAAACATAATACGCGGTACATAGGGCTTTAACCGGCGCCAACCTCTTCGTGTTTTCTTTTGGGCTGTAGGCGTATCGCACGGTATTCAAAAATATCGATGGAATGTATTGCTTTAGTAAAATGTATACTGACTATAATGGGGTCGACGAGCACATGAAATGCATGATTTTATAGGAAGGTAGTGTCATTAATGGGGTGATCTGTCGTTGGCCGAGATCAATTAGGGTTATAATTAAATACGGTATACGTCTATCAAATTTCATTCAACATTTTGCCTCAATATGTGGTTTAGCATACTTCCGATGGTGCTTTACAATATGGCCTTGTTTTGGCCTTGTTATCGTGATCTACGTTACTCCTCCTCATCTGACATCAATCAATCAATCACTGTTACACAAATAAATTGATCTTTATATTTCTATTTCGCCCTATATATACACAGATGTCTGTTATACTTAAGAGTCTAACGAGCAAATCTTGCATATGGTTGGTGACGTTAAAGTGAACGGTTCAAGGAAATTACGTAAGAATGCGTCAATAGTGGCGGCATTGCAAGTTGCACTTCATATTGGTAAACCTTGTATAACCTACAAATGATATCCATCGTCAATCTGTATCTTGATCATGAGCTGTCATCAGCAGCTTTGTCAACAACGTGTCTGGCCTTAATGGAGGCAAAGCACCAAACGGTCCGCTATAATGCACAAACGAATAACATCTTAGATCTTTATAAAACGAGGCACAAACACGCAACACCCGTACCATCTAGGAGATGTGTGGACCTAGGTAGCTTTGGGCTGAACAATAAAAACAGTCTGACACCGTTACTAGGAAGATTATATTAACAATATCACTGACGCTAGAGATCATTATTTCTAACAAATCATACAAACTACAGTGCCACAGAGTAAAATGAGAAGAAGACAGCTATTAACCATACACTTCAACAGACTGGCAGATGTAATAGATAAAGAAAAACAAGTAAACCGGTCTTGGCATTGGTAGGTGACGGTCCATTCCAATGCGACCAGGCCATGTGATTCAAGTTCATGTGCGAGCGAGGAGACATGGAGTAAGGCTGACGAGACACGGCGATAAAATTGCTGTAAAAACAACGGTGTGTCATGGGTGGAAGCAGTATAAGAGGTGGTCCTGGGAATGGTGCCTTGTGATTGCCAAAGCTCTTACGGCTGGACCGGATGCGATTGAATTGGACGAATGTGGTGCTAGGTGCTGCTCTATACACTTGATCCCATCCGGAGTAGACAACAGGGCTTTTATGCCAAGACGGCAACAGAGTACTTAGTGCAAATATATTTAGTCCACTCTAACTCTTTTTTTCCGCTGTAATAAGTACTCGAATGGAAACATATTTTGCTGTCTAAATGTGAATATATTCTCTATTGAATGTGAAGTCCTATTCAGTGTCAAACCGGATGAGCATAAGATGAACGTGCTGGTACATTATTGATGCGTTATGCATAACTAGCAATTTATATGCAAATGCTCTTCTGCTATAGCGACACTTCTCCGGGCACGATGCTTATTTGATTCATTATGCAGGTTACATAGGCAGCCGGTGAACTAATTTAGTAATGTTAACTACTGCTACTACTGCTACTACTACTACAACAACTGCATTCTTAAATACGTTATGAGTAAGTCACACGATATACAAGCGGTTTACATTATTTAAGTGTGTAAGGGTGGGTAGCAAACCGTTTTGCCTGACTGCTGTCCTCTTCAGCTGATACATTTTGTGAAATATTCACTGCAGGTAAGCAATGCCGTACACCCAATATCTCGGAGTGTAAAACCTCAACGCCGGTTCCGTTGTGCATTAACCATCCAAACATATTATAGGCAAACAATATCTAACAATAGCCGTATAACAGTTAATAAATAACAGTAAACGAAGAATAAGCAACTAAGAATAAACAAAGTAAAAAGTGTTATGACTATTTACGACGCATAAGATCACAGATCATTGAATAAATTTCAACTTGCACCCATTGCGGCAGTCCCAAATTCGCTCAGCGTTCCTTGTCACACAGTAGCGACGTTGATTAACTCCCCTGATAAAGGACGGTTGCAATTAGTTGGTTCACAGCATTTAGATTACTTACGTGTTCGCGGTGTAGACGACTGAAAGTTTCAGCAAACTGAGAAGACGGTTCATTCTTGCTCCACCAGCGTACATCCTTGGATAGTTACTAACCATCCGTTAAGAATTCCCCTGCCTGATGAAATGAATCTGTCACTGACATATGAGCTTGATGAAATGCACTGAAGGAGGAAAATAATGTTTTCTAATTAAATCATTTTCTTGGCATAAAACAATGCACCGAGTATAAACTTTAACGAAACGTGACACTAGACATGTCCGTTTTGTTCGGTAATTCATATATGAGAGTTGCGTGAGTGAAAAACTGATTGGCTGTATCAAGGATGAATTAATTATACATAGATCAGCATTTTCTGCCTACTGTAACCCTAGATCAACTTTGATGATATCTTGGGAAACATCAGAATGTAATATCGTCACTCATATAATATCGTTCAAGAGCCAATGGGTGTTAAAGATGTGATTGTCTACATAGCATCACATTCATTGCACTGAACACGTAAGCGCTTATACGCATGCGCATCCATTCTTGTGAGAGATTTCAGTCCCAATAGGCGCGATCTTCTTTCGTAATTTAATTCAGACGTACCGCCTGTGAGCTTAGTAGCACGCCTTTGTATTCATTTTAATACATTAAAGTCACGTTTAAGGAATAATGACCACATATGAATATTCGTGATGGTGCGTTTCAAGTGCTGTATACAGAGTGATAAAATCTCCCTTAGAGCGGCGAGTGATCATCCGTCTGTTCCCTCTGACAACACTGTCCGTCTATGTCGAGCTAGACCGCACACTTGCGCCAGTGTGTACATATAGTCACTTTAGGAACATATCAATTATTTAATTATCCCAGCTCGTGAAGTACAATTTATCCTATTGTTAATTGACCATTTTCATGCAAAAAAAACAATCAACTTATGAAAATTTGTTACTTAACTGAAATGAAACCTCCATAATCTGCACATGTTTCTTTGCAAACTTACGCAGTTGAGCAAGCTAACGCTGAATTGATACGATACGTTAAAGTTTTCAAGCTAATTGCAATAATGTCGCACACTATATTTGCCAACTAAATCCATGTTATTGAAGCTTCTGCAAGTGGTATTCAATCAATTGGAAAGCTGATGTAACTCAAATTGGAATTCAGCAACTGTACAAAGCGATCTCTGATTGGAGGTTCCCATTTTACCTCCCTGTTATTGATGCGATCGTATAATCTATCTAATCGCAAACAAAGGCATATATATCACTGCGGTATATTAAGCGTCATTAAGCAAATTTTACTGCATCTGTAGATAACAGTTGATAGTTTATAAGACCATTCAGTGAAAAAACAGCCGAAATCGGATTCTTGATGATGAAGATTACATACCTAAAGTAACAATACCAGTAGCGATTACAATAATGGAGTTCAGTGGTAAGCGACAATGACGAAACCCGAGGGCGATGATAGGGGCTATTGTGGTTATAATTAAGCCGAAAATGGTAAGAATGACTACGATGATAATGTTTGGGGACAACTGGCTAGGAGCATTATAAAACTGGCGATACTTAGGATTATGACTGCGATGATGATCCCAAATATGATGACCATGGTGCACACGACAACGAGGATGCTCAATGATGATAATGATGATGATGATGATGATAATGATGATGATGCTTACTGATGATGCTCAATGATGATGATGATGATGATGATGATGATTGTGATGATGATAATGATGATGGGGATGATGATGATAATGATGCTCAATGATGAATTTATCCAGGTTATATCTCGACGATCTTTAAATGTACATTTAGGCAAAGTGTTTGTGCCATGTTTGCAGTGGCTTGCACATAACTACATTAAATGGTTGAAAGATGACTAGTGTCATTAGTCTGATGCTCGTCTTTTTGTTTGTTGCAATACATACTCGACTGCAATCACTTTATGTCTCAATAGCAATTTATATGCAAATACATTTTATTTGGAAGGAATTTGACCCAGGAATGCTGCCTCATTGTGCCAGTGTATATTTTGAATATTTATATACATTAAGCTATGACACTGCTTGAGGAGGTATGTATTGCGCAGGTCAGTGAAAGGAGCTGTCAGATTCGATAGATGTGTGCAACGTCGAACAGCAGATTGCTTAAGCTTTACTACGGAATAGAGAAGGTTTACAGCATCAAGTTCAGCATTAACAAAAGGCTGTGTGGTTGGCTTTCATTCCAGAGGCCACATATAAATATTTGACAATTTGACGATTACAAGTGAACTCGAGATGCAGAGATTGAACCGATGCCGGTAAAGGCTACAATGTTTGGTTTGTCTTGCTGAGCTCGCTGATACTCATCCTGGTGGATATCTGTACATTGTTCAACAGTTCTTGTTATTACAAAAATCCTACCTTCAGCACAAAACAAGCATAAAATGTCGGCTTCGTTACGATCAAGCAATCTCACTTTTCGTTTACATTCTTTCCTATTACCTCTATTGCCACAGTGACGTTGATTAGCTTATTTGATATAGGATGATTGAGGTCCATTGGTTTATATTACTTAGATTGCTGCGTGTTCTGTGTGTAGATGACTAGCGATTGAGATGAACTAATAAGACCACCTATCCTCATTCCACAAGCGTTCATCCCTGGATGGTAACCAACCGACTGTTAATTGGTCGTCTCGTTGGATTAAATCTGTCAGCAACATATGCATCGGACAAAGACAACGCCAGCTGTGCAATTATGATTTATTTTCAATGTAGAGCGCTTCCGTGTAGAGCACCCCTTGTCATTCGAAATCACCGATTTAATTACGACTATTGCGAAGCCAGAATTACATTTAATCAAGGACTGGCCTGAAGAAGTTTATTTTGTTTATGCTAATCCGTAAAGGGTTTTGCAATCCCGTCTTTGCTTCTCGTAAAAACGTCATTGTAACATATCATATTGAGGCTTATCGTATGTACGAGGGAAACAAATTGTTTCTGTTACTTTATTTAGATCCTAGGTGTTTGAGACATGTGGAAGAGTGTATGATCGAGTGCCTATATCGTCGCTGCTTATCAATTTTAACATAAATCACCGATAAAAAGGTAACAGAGTAAATTTCAGGAATACACGTTACCCAGACGACTTATCAAATGTACGCAAGCGCATGCATAACGTGTTATCTAAATATACATGGGCGCAGAGTCAGGAATCGCACTGCAGAAGGGCATGATGATCCACGTTATGATGCGGCAGTTTCTTCAGCCGATACACATCATAACGTCTTAGCTCTATGATGAAAACAAAGCGTGATTATAAGCGTTATGATATATTGGTGCACTGCGATCATAACGAATCATGGCTACGCTACATTTTAACAATATAAGTCGTCGGCAGCTACATTGGTTTATAGTAGCCCAACAGACCAACGTCATGTTTTATCACCTTGTTGGTCTAACAGTACCACCACCAATGTTGTGGTCCTCTTTTTTTCACGAAATATGCATGTTCAGACGAGTTTCAGGCGATCAGTGTCGAAAGTGATAATTAAGTTTTAATTAAGATGATGTTTCATATTCCTATCGCCAGCTGCAAAATATATATTAACGAAATACAAGCGTGGAGGAAGGTTTCCCAGAGAACCCCAGTAAATATGGCGGTGAGAACATAGACCAAAACTATAGCTGATCGTTCCAGCCGCCGTTTCCCCAAGTTTTCGATGTTTTCTTCGTGATTTGGTGTGATATTTGTGCGACAGTGATTGTTAGTGGCCTTTTCTACATGTTAGACAAGGTCATTTAGCTTCTAGCTTCGTGCCACAAATAGTCCCTGCGAACCCGCGTCTTGCGAGCTGTCTCGCCTATGTTACAATTGGTGAAATCTTCAGCTGGTCAGTTGACGCCATGTTGGCAAGTCAGGCCCAGATATTACCGTTTGGTGTGATTTTAGGCGAGATTCTAATTTACAGGGTCTTAAGTTGTTGAAACACGCCTAAAGTTCAGATTAATGGTCGGTGAGTTGATTTATTAGATAAAACTAGTTAAAACTCGGGAACACAGATCATTCCTTTGAATTCGCAAACCAACATGCGATTAGACGCCAGCACTAAGAGGGAGTGCAACACTCCCGTACTTAGTTCGAAAGGAGCAGCATAGACGAATTTTTTACTAGAATTGATCCACAGTCTTTAAATCATTCCTAACCTTCACTTTTTTACCTTGCAGTGGAGAATTCCGTCAGTAAACTCTTAATATATTAACTAGATCCTATTTCAGCTGTAAAGCTGCCTATGATTGACAATAAGTTAACATAGCTCCGACATAACAACAACCATCCCGGAATGACAATGTTACCTTCAAATTAACCAAGATGTATGGGCGATATAAAGTGTATATGATATAATGCTTGAGACATGTGAGGGGGTCTGATTTGATTCCCCGTCAGGTGCCAGATCATCTCACATAAACATATAATTACAAATAATCCTTTATTTGGCAGGACATATTTTCCGATTGGCAACAATCATAATCTCAGGGCAGTAACCTGTCGCGCCGTTGGTAAATATTGGTTTATCGTTTGCGGTCAGTGGCAGCGGGGGCATGGTGGGTCAGCGAAGAGGATATCTTCTCAGCATAGAGTTTGTATGTAGGTGCTGTTTGGTACGAACACCAGTATGAAGAACTCTGCTACGGCATGTTACCAACGGCATATATCTCTGAGCATACTACCGATGAACGATCATATAATTCACCTATCATCATATCAACTAAACACCAGGCCAGTAGTTGTAAATATGACAGTGCATCACAGACAACCGGTAAATCATTGTATGTTCAGTATAGAGACATTGTATCAACAATCACGCTGACACGCTGGCACGCTCGTTTTATGGCGACTACCGCTCGCAGTTTATTTTCGACGCCACAAATCAGTATTATATTGTGATAAATCAAAGAATAGGACGTCGCAGTTTATAACTCCGACCGGCCCATTCGACACATGCGCATGCGCCTGAGCATCCAGGCGTTACTTCCGCTTGCTAGGCTGTGCCGGAGTCAACAGGGGGCGGGAGGTGTTGTTACTGTGACACCCTGGGGCGTTAGTGCTAGGTACTGGGACACCCTGGGACGTTAGTACTATGTACTGGGCACCTTTGGCAGTAAGTGCTATGTACTGGAGCACCCTGGGGCGTTAGTACTAGCTACTGAGACACCCTAGGACGTACACACTATGCACTGGGGTACACTGGGACGTTAGTACTTGAAACCCGGGCATTCTGGGACGCTAGTACTAGCTAGCGGGAAACCCTAGGATGTTAGTAAGCCTTTGTGTCGCGATGTGGTCGTTTGGGTATGTTAATGAGGTTTAATCACTCTGGGGCGCCAGTGCGCTTGCGCCGCGTGGTTGGGATGTCTGGGATGTCTGGGACGTTATTCATGTTGCGCCGCGTGGTTGGGATGTCTGGGACGCTCTGTGACGTTAGCGAGCTGGCGTCGAGGCGGGAAGTAGCACGTGAAAAAGCCAATGGTAGGTAATACGTAAGGTCGGAAACGTTCCCGAATTTAAACTTCCGATTATTTTGGGGAAGTGTTGCCTTCATAACGAAGGTTCCATTAGTCTGTGCTTTTGAATCTGAAATGTGATATTTGACCCAAGTGGCAGGTGTTGTGTTGCATATTCTGATATGTACCAGATCTGACCTGCTACTTTGAGATCGCAAATCTCGAATTTCAGAGATACTGACTTAATCTCATATGTTGTTAAATGTATCGGTGGGGAACATTTTTTTCCAACGGTGCACCTCAATTGCACTGGAAATCTTATATACTTTGCTCCACTGAGATATTTACAGGATTATGAGCAATCAACAATACAATAAGAAATTGATTTATGGCGAGGATGAATGGCTGGTATCATGAAGGGTTAGGGCATTTGGTGAGGCTGCAAATGAACTATAGAATAAGAACAAATGAATCGGACGCTTTCATATCCGCCCGTTATTGTAAGCCGCTTATCAAAGCGTGTTTACATGTGGACGTCCAGAACAAAGAGCAATGTAGAAGTCCTCCGATTGGTGAAGACTCATCAACGAGTGGTGAAGACTCATCAATGATAGGTGGAGAATCATCAACTAGTGGTGAAGACTAATCAACGAGTGGTGAAGACTAATCAACGATTGGTGAAGACTCATCAACGAGTGGTGAAGACTCATCAACGAGTGGTGAAGACTCATCAACGAGTGGTGAAGACTAATCAACGAGTGGTGAAGACTCATCAACGAGTGGTGAAGACTAATCAACGATTGGTGAAGCCTCATCAACGAGTGGTGAAGACTAATCAACGAGTGGTTAAAAAGTGTCTCTTTGAACAGTGTTGATGACAAAACGTCTCGAGCAAATATGACGTCACGGCGCACCGACTATGCTATCGAATTGCACTTATGTTGCCAGGTTATGACGTTAAAGCGGCTGTAACAACAGGATAGATTACCCAGGTGTGATGAATATGATCCCTTCAACATGGTCGTATGGTCGTGGGGAATAAGCAGGTGCTAATTGGATTATGCTATCGACCTAATATAGTTGGTTTTCTCCGAGGACCTAGCGACTCTTCATATATATATATATATATATATATATATATATATATATATATATATATATATATATATATATATGTATATACATATAGATATATAAATATATATATAAATATTTATATATATATATATATATATATATATATATATATATGCATATATATGTATACATATATATATATATATATATATATGCATATATATATATATATATATATATACATACATATACATATATATATATATATATATATATATATATAATGTATATATATTTATATAAATATATAGATAATGTAGATATAAATATGTATGCATAAAGATATATATAATATATATATATATATATATATATATAAATATATATAAATTTATATGTTTATATTTATGTATATATATATATATATATACATATATGTATTTGGTTATATATAATACATATATGGTTTCGAAGTGTGTGTTTGTGTGTCTCTTGTGTGTGTGATCAGCTTTTCCATCCAATATTCGTCATTCGCTACCAAGCAGACGCTCAATGATGATAGACTTGGGTATACTGCGCCACCAACACGCGATCGCGAAATGAGAGCCACGCACGAACGAACGTTAACATTCTTAAAGCACTCGCTTTAACAGTGATAACCTGGCAAAAATTCGCTAATGGTTTTACTCGGAAGGATTATGCCAATATAATCCTGTGATATATCGCCCGAGGGATCAGTCTGTTGGCGTGTTGCTTATGAAAAGATCATAAAATTGGCTCTCTAATTCCATCCCATCGTTAGGATTCCTGCCCCTTCAATATCCATTGATCTCGATTCCAGCTCTTAGCGAACACTTGGCTCAAGTTAATCATTAATGGGCGGAGGAGGTGGGCTACCGGAGGGGTAACTGGTTTCTGATAAAACAAATGTAGAATCCTGTCATGGATTTCCTTATTTTCTATGCATTATGATACATTTTTAACAGGTATAATTGGCGTTAAAATTTCGCGAATTATTCATCCCGACAACATAGGGCTCACTTTATCCACTTAAGCCTGGCATACAGATGACCGGTGATTTCATATTTCTAAGAAACCATACAAATAATTCAATAATGACTCACAGTATCTCAATCTAGGCTCTAGAGGGCATTACTAGTTCGACTAGCATTCGAGTAACCCCACCCAAAATGAGCCTGTTCATTGATGAAGGTTATTACCGTGGATTTATACCATTGTACGGGCGTTGAATAAAGCCACGCACGGTAAGCTCTCTAAGACGGTTACTGCCACCAAGCTGTTTTTTCCTGATCTCTTGGTGTATTAGCGCTAGCTCTTTGAAGAAGATGTCCACTTGAGTGGGTTTGCCAGCGCCGCGCTGCAGCGATTGCCTTCCGTGTAATCAGCTTTGACCAGCACTCCGCCCACCTCACCTGCCTTCAGTACCACACTTCCGCGTTGGACAGACCCTCGTCGCGGCACTATACAGACGTCATAGTGCTTAAAGCCTGAGCAGCTCAATTTCCGACTCACGTCGCATACTTTATCGTCACCCGGAACAACCTCATTGTACTTATACGAGACACTATGGGCGATAAACCCACTGGTTTGCAATAATCTTGCAAGTTTTGACGCCAATCTCGCACCAGGATGTGGCATCGTCGCAAGTTTTCAACATAACTTGATTTGACTTGATACAATCTCCGCTTGAAGTGACACAGTTTTTGTAGGAGAGGATCTTGTGCAAGCTTTCAGAATGCCGGGCGGTCAGGAGTCGACAGCACCGTCCGCCAAGACAATGGCCACTGTGAAGAATAAGAATAATGTCACCGAGCTGGAGCTGTCCAGGACACTAACGCAACTCGACAAAGAGAAAGCACTCAGTATCCTTCTTATTGACCACGAGCGATTGGATCTCAGGGATTTTATGAGAAATGTCAAGCTATGTGCCTCCGATGACCTCCCCGAATCGAAACAGTGAGTAACTCAAGGACGGACAACGGATAAAACGTGAACATAAAATCACAGATGTGGGCATTATCCCGCCCCATCATTGTAACTCACGAATTCCATCATTTATTCTCACCCATCAGTTCCATCACTAATTCTGACCCATCAATTCCATCACTAATTCTGACCCATTAACCTCACCAATAACATCCATCATCCATGTTCGTCCACCATTCCCACCCATCACTTCCATCATTCATTCCCACCTATCACTTCCATCATTCATTCCCACCCATCACTTCCAGCATTCATTCCCAACCATCACTTCCATCATTCATTCCCACCCATCACTTCATTACTCATTCCCACCCATCACTTCCATCATTCATTCCAGCATTCATTCCCACCTATCACTTCCAGCATTCATTCCCAACCATCACTTCCATCATTCATTCCCACCCATCACTTCTATTACTCATTCCTACCCATCACTTCCATCATTCATTCCCTCCCATCACTTCCAGCATTCATTCCCACCTATCACTTCCATCATTCATTCCCACCCATCACTTCCATCATTCCTTCCCACCATCACTTCCATCATTCATTCCCACCCATCACTTCCAGCATTCATTCCCACCCATCACTTCCATCATTCATTCCCACCCATCACTTCCAGCATTCATTCCCACCATCACTTCCACTTCAGGCCCACCCATCATTCCATTCCCACCCATCACTTCCATCATTCATTCCCCAACCATCACTTCCATCATTCATTCCCCACCCATCACTTCCCCATTACATTCATCCCAACCATCACTTCCATCATTCATTCCCACCCATCACTTCCATTACTCATTCCCACCCATCACTTCCATCATTCATTCCCACCCTTCACTTCCATCATTCATTCCCACCCATTACTTCCATCATTCATTATCATCCAACACTTCCATCATTCATTCCCACACATCACTTCCATCATTCATTCTCATCCAACACTCCATTTCTTACCGTCAACATCTCAAAGAACCAACCTGCTTTGCTAGTTATATTGGTTAGCGATATATTACGAACCTTACCACGCCGAATGAATCATATCTGGCACCAGAATGGCGTCCCTCCTAGCTACATGTTGCCCTCGGGGTCCCTACTCACCCACACTCCCCGATCTTCCAGCCAACCATAAATCATGAGCTAGCCAATCACTTTTATTATGTATTTTGACTATTAAGGAAAAGTGAGTTTGACAGCGCCGCCATTCGCTTGAGTTTATGCCGCTGTGTTACTCCTCACTTGAATGGTATGATGATACTCTAGACTGCATCAGTTAACATTACCAGCAGAGTACTCCCTTCCACTTTGGCTTGAAGTGAACCGTGTGCGAGCATTGTACGACAGAAATCGTGACCCGGTGAATTTGCCACGAAGCTTTCTACGTTGCTACCAAGATGCTTTCTATATCAGTAATATAACAATATGTGATGCTGTCAGAGTCTTATTATTTAGCCACAGCGGTTATGATCAAGACAGTTTTCTACTCCATGGAACGCCTATTACATTTGATCATAAAAACGGTAATTTTTCGCTCAACAACAATGTTAAATGATCACAATACCCGGTCACCATATACTGAAGGTTTGCATCATTACAATGATCCCTCACCGAAACTTCTTGAAAACTAAACCGCTCGCGTTCAATGGCATTTCTCATAATCCGTTCAAAGTGAGTCACGCAATACTTTAATCATGATGTCGTTTGAATACTGAATCGCTTAAGCTTAATCGACTCTCCCCTAAGACATTCGTTATGCTTGGCAAAACGTCCGCTGTGCCGACCAGAAATCCCAACTCTGGGATGTGGTTCACACGACCCTGCATTGACATCTAGTTCACATCAATATCCTTCACAAATATACCCACATTCCAGCTCAGAGAGCGTTGTTTCATATTCGATTGAAAAAAAAATCTTGGTCCACACGAAGCGCCTTTGGAAGCCATGTTCTGATAAAACGCGTGACTTTTAGATATGGGCGTTTGTTCGAACAGAAGGGTTTATGTACAGTACACTTCTCAGCGAAGATTGTTTTGAAACTAGAAATAGTTATTATGTCCATAAGCTATAATCGAGGCAGGCATGTCTGTCGCCATTTTGCTCTTGTCTGTACACTCACAAATAGAACAGCTCTCAGAGCAGGAACTCCGGTCGCGATATACCAGTTATAAAGACAGCCTCCCCCAAACCACATCCCAACTTTACTTACACCTTATCCAGCATCAATGTGTCTGTTAAACTCTTTCTGTACGTACAGATTGATGGCGTTTGTTGCAGGCTGCTGCAAGACAAAGTGCCAGTGTCGCGTAAATCAAGCAGCTCCCTCTCAGGAAGACGGAAAGCAGACAACCCGCCCAACACAGCTCCAGATAAGGCCCGGCCGGATTCACGGGATCATTCGGATGTCCAGGAGAAGGGAACTTTCCGCACTGGTGGATTCCAGAGTCAGAATAAATCTTCAGTGCACATGGATATTTACAGCAGGAGAAATATGTACGCTGATTTAACATGGACCGAAGATTATTTTGCTAATGAGGGGCGTGATTTGGGCAAGCGGAAGTCGGAGCGGTCTGTCAGTAGTGCGTCACCGAGTAGACATCACAGTGCCGCCATGTCGGCCGGATGTTCCAGTCGCGACTCGCAGTCGAGAGTTAACAGTGGAGTTTTGAGCCGATTAACTAACTCTAGAGCTGGACTTTATGAAGGTGGTACTCCGGACAGCGAGGGGCGGCTTAAGCGTCCGAGCAGAGAACGTCGTAGTAGCCCCACGCGTCGTGAAGCGCAAGGTGCGCGACGTCCCCCGGGAGCTGAACGAACGTCACGTGAAGGTCGAGGTCAGAGCAGAGATCGACCTGAACAAGGCGACTTTATGAAGGAGCTCCTGGTACGGAACGCGTCGCATAGGTACCGCAGAAAGAGGGGCAAGCCTTTAGATGAGCGCCTTAAAGCCTTCTACAATAAAGTGGAGGACCTTCTGGAGAAAGAGGAAGAGTTGACGCCGATCGAACTGGAGAGGAAATGGGTCCTGCTTACTAAAGGGGTCAAGGCTGCTCTAGTGTATAGTAGTGACGAGGAGGAAGATCAAACCATCCAGCATACGATATGATGTGTGTACATGTGTGCTTATGAGTTCTATTGCAAATCACTCTGTGTTCTGTGTATACTTAGGACGGTCTTGGGACTGAACGCAAAAAAAAGGTAGTTTATATGTGTCGAGTGTTTTTTTTAATGATAAACACCACTGATACACTACATATTACGTGTGCATTAAGATATGCTTTACTTAAGCAGCGTACGATGTTTAAGGATAGCACAAATCACATATCTTGCACATCATTAAGTGAGGCAAGTCTATATATAAATTGCTTCCTGAAATATTATTCATAAACTCCTGGCTACTGTGTGAGTTCAATTGATGCAAGTTGGCCTACGTCCTAGAAGTTGACTTACTGGTTACTTCTTGTGATGGGATTATATACTAAGGTCTGATGATTTTCCGGCGTGAGGTGCAATATAAACACGCATGTTATAATACAAGCACACAGGTAAGATTACATTATTCGGAAAGTAAGGCAATGTAGTAACGACGCATTGTGACTGTCAGTTTAATTCTTACTTATTCTTATTTCGCCGCGTAGGATACAAACATACTCACCTGAGTTTATATGCAAACCTACGTTATGACAGATAAATGATTGCCCCGTACACGCTATGATGTAAGTGACGAGATTCGTTATGATCACAGCCTACCATGGTTTACCGGCACAATACAGCTTAGAAACAATCCGGCCGGCAATGAATGTAATCCACTTAGTTATACGCGAATGATATCTGACGCTCGGACGGAAACTATTAAATTTGAAGGGAAGTGATTCGAAAGAAAGAACATGCTTTGTGACAAATAACCTGGCGGATTCCGTTGCATAGATTAACATGAATGTTCCAATTGGCAATGTTTAATTAAATACTACAAATTGAGAAGTCGATACACATTCGTAAATGGAATTTCAGTACCGCAATAAGTCAGAGAATTTCCTTATATGCCCATTCAACCCCTACACTACGCTATCTATGCTTGGGGGTTTCTCCCCCAATTACCTGACTTTTATGCAATGTGGTAATAATGCTCCATTTGGAGGACGGTTTGGCAAGCGCGCCAAGGAATACTCTGAAATACATTATAGAGATGGTACAGCAGAAGCTTTCTAAGACTTATAGGAGGGATAAGCTAAAGAGGATGGCTATTGTAACTCCCATGCTTATTCACGTGATGTGTATGTATTGTGTGTAATAGTATCTGTTGTCATCGAAGAAGCTGTAACACGTCCAAACATTCAATTGTTGCTGCTGTACATTGTATTCCATTCAACATTCTAATGCAGTTGTGGAAGTTATGGCAAAATATTTTGTCACAATGATCTTTGGTTATTTGTTTAAGCTTGATCTATTTAACGCCAAATTCACCGCTACATCGCGCCATGCATCTTCTGGTTTGAACCCATGCAATGTCATCTATAGCATGATCAGCGAAAGTGATGGCGTCATTATTTTTATAACAAACGATATTGGCAACCATGTCGATTTTAGCGTGTATGCTGTAATACAAATTCCAATGTCTTGAAGCTACTGAGATCTCTGCTGAGATAACTTCAGACAGATGGAGAGTTATAGAACGAAGGGGCATTGAAAGTGAAAAGCCAAAAATTCATCGGTTTCCCGCTTAAGAATGTGTCTGTTTTTGACCTTGCTTTCTTAACCAGCTTTTGAGACAGTGACGGATGACTTGGCATCGATGGTATGTAACCGAGTCCATCAACGCAAATTGAATATGACAGAACAATTCACAGTTGAGTGAATCGCACTTTGATGTTATCGAATTCAATGCTTTATTATCGTATTTAATTTCCTACTAAAATGAAGGCAGAGACCGATTCTTGTTATCGTGTCGAATCATAGCGAAAATATCAGATTCACCGGGCTTCAACAAGCATAAAGGTCGATGGAATATTGCCGGGGAAAAGCAGATAAGCTCTCTGCATCTAGAAACTAGAAAGAAGGAAACAGCACTCGGCACTATAGGGCGTTATCAATAAGAGACATACAGATATTTATCCCGCGTCATCTTTGATACTGTGGCTCGCCCTGATTGCTCTGAGGGTGAATTCTGGCTATGTCACCGTAACGATGATTCTGACGGTTTGCCATATAGCTAATTAACTGATTTGACCAATGAATTCCGAAGCAAAAGGACCAATTAGTAAGCTTATTTTACTCATAGATGCTCAAAGTTGTGACCAAGCACAAATGTTGTCGCAACCTGCCTATCAGACTCTTTAGGATGCACTATCGAGTGAAATCATTTCATTTGTTCTTTTGTGCGGTTGCTATAATGATTCATGTGTAAGCCATTCTTGGTACTGGCTACAACACATTCTCGATAATAATCGATATCGGCGTCGATGAAACAGCTTCCGAGCTTCGTTTACAAATGTATGCAAATGAGTAGCGACCAGGTAGAGTAACTACGCACGCCGAATGCCTTATAGTGTCTACCAGGT
The DNA here is from genome assembly GCA_034190875.2 of Urechis unicinctus. Taxonomy (NCBI): domain Eukaryota; kingdom Metazoa; phylum Annelida; class Polychaeta; order Xenopneusta; family Urechidae; genus Urechis; species Urechis unicinctus. The sequence continues at coordinate 2,902,792 of CM067358.1, read as the reverse complement.
GTTACTATTTGTCCGTTGATCACGTTCAGTCAATAGATGACAATTGAACAAAGGCTTCAGGACAAGCCGGGGTCACTGATCGAACTCGACCTGACCTATTTCACAGTCTAAAGAACGAGTGATTGGTCAGTTATAATTTGTTCCACAGCAGAACTTTTATGATTTAAACTGGATGAATTGGAATACTACCGATCCAATCAATGTGCTTTGGTTGTATGAGATGGGAATTAATTGTTATGAAAGGGAATATGCGTTGATGCTCGTACAAGAACGTTCTGTTTGTCACTGCCACTATCCCACAATTAAATAATTCATGCATTTCTATCAACTGACTATTTATTTACTAATGAGACTTCAAACTCGCCTTTCGAATGTTCATATTGTTTTTATTCATTATGTTTATGCAAGAAATATGAATAACAAGTTATTGCAGAATACGCCTACCTGTCGATACTGGAAATGAGACCTTGGTTCTTTATGTTTAGACAGAAAACTACTGAGATGCACATATGGCCCATAAGGCTGATATATAACATCAAGCGGACAAATCAATGGATGCTGTTAACTGGTCGCTAAACACCATATGTATCACTGCAACTACACGGCATTGTGCTGAGTGTTTACCTATTTGAATGTCAAGGTGCACTTCGTCTAATAAAACGTCTGCCAAACCCTATTTTCCGTTGTCCACGCTGACACACATTAGTGTACCCGTTCCTCTTTATGGTAATGCACATTGAGGTCACTTGCTTCTACTCGTCCAAACATGACCTATTTTACTCTAACATTTATAGATTTTGGCTGTTGCTTTTTTCTTTGTAAGGAATATATAGAAACTGAGTATCAGCATGATTTCCACACACACGGATATGGACATCCAGATAGTAACAGTTTTCTTTTTGAGATCGTAAATATTTGCGGCCTCGAAGCAAGTACAAATTGATTTCACAATCGAGCTATCCTCGTTATGCAATATGAGGACAGTTCTCATGTCTCTTAAGCTATACATAAGCAGATTAATGTAGCTTTCATGTCGTGTCTTACGTTCGATAAGGACACATGCTAGAAAACGATATTATATTACACAATTAATGGTCAACGGTAACAGAAACTGGCGCCATGCTATGATCGTAAAACACATGTCTGGAGTTAATGATATTTTGTATCGTGGATGAACAAGAACACAGACTTGATTTAACTGCTGATCAAGTCAATTGAGTGATATAGGACATCGAGATACTTGTTGATGTTTGTCCATGTTTAGCGGCCTAAAGAGTCTGTCTTCATGGATATTTCTACGATATTTAAACAAATGCTCAGGTGTGCTGTCATGCAGTGGTTGTACCGTCCGCCCCTCAGGTGTGCTGTCATGCTGTGGTTGTACCGTCCGCCCCTCAGGTGTGCTGTCATGCTGTGGTTGTACCGTCCGCCTCTATGGTGATTATCGGGGCTTATGAATTGTCATTTGAGGGAAAAGCTCAATATAATCAGCAGATAGCAGAAGTTATCTCACCTGACACACTACTATAATCAGCAGATAGCAGATGTTATCTCACCTGACACACTACTATAATCAGCAGATAGCAGAAGTTATCTCACCTGACACACTACTATAATCAGCAGATAGCAGAAGTTATCTCACCTGACACACTACTATAATCAGCAGATAGCAGAAGTTATCTCACCTGACACACTACTAGTTTTGGGCAACACAATACGCGCACATTAAGTTTGCGGTGGTGTTTCAGGAGTGTTGTGCTAAAAAAAACAGTCGATTGGAATTCCTAGGTGCCCTGATACAAGTAATAGCATTTGGACGAGACCTGTGGTAGAGCTCATATATTACATAGATCTCTTCTATTCCTCTATTGATGCATAGGAATTAGGAGTGGCATCACATCCGTCACATTGATGAATTGGATCTTACATACCTCTGTAAAGTGTTAATCCATTCTAACGACCTTGTGTCTAATGAATGCAAAATGCTGAATCATTTCAAACGGAGGTCAGTGTGAGAAATTACATGGTTCAATCGGCGACTTGTTTGGAATGAATTATACATCTGAATTATCAAGGTCATACAGTGTAATACAAAACAGTGTGAAATGAATAGCTGCGCCATTGGTTGTAATGATTGGCTTATCGTTACAGATGTACTTTTATTCAGTAGAAATGCAAATATATGCACGAAAGTAGCCAATAATAGCAACCAGTTCAGTAATTTATGGGATGCTTTATTTCACACTGATTCTCACGAGTTTCAGTATCGTCTGAAGCTTATCTACAATAAGCCTCATCTGACCCTCCATGTTTCTATCGTTCCCCAGAGAAACAAAGGCAGAGTCAGCCTCTTATCATATAGACCAGGTTATCACTTTACATATGTACGTTATACAGTGCATGCGATGAGTTAGTGACAAAGGTGTATTGGATGTGGTTATAGAATTAATCTTTGAAAAAAATTTGCTAGCGCAACGGAAATATATATATATATATATATATATATATATATATATATATATATATATATATATATATATATATATATATATATATATATATATATATATATATATATATATATATATATATATATATATATATATATGTAGGCATCCTACAATAATAACATCCGCTGTTCAACTAGTTACAAACACAACATGGTTTCATATTCAGTGAGATGCATTGTTACCCATGCAGTGTGGTTTATTTGCGCGGGAAAAGAGTGAGGAGTTCAGTGTGTGCTTATCACGATATGATGCTCTATCCGAGTGACGTCATATTATGGTAGTTAATTTTCTCACACTCATGATTCACAGTTGTACTATATAACGGACTCTATATGGGGGGGGGGGGGGTTTACTAACAATGCCCTGCCCATGCCTTCTGTCAGCTAGCATTTTATTGCGGGGTTGTTTTGTCCGTTAGAAACGGCACAATTGCACCATTAGCAATGCAGACCTAAAGCCAGCCTCTCATTCTAATCACAATCAGTGTAAACTATTGATCTATCCTTGGTTGGCTTATTGCAGTATATTATATGACATGGATTTAATAGAACAGAGGTCATATCATTGACACCGGTGAATTTGACTATCAGTCATCGTGACATGCTGCTGACCCTATGTAGATCAAAGTATCAGAATCCGATTACAGCAGCATTGTAGCTTTTGAAGACCATTGATTGTACCTTTTCGAATATAGCAAGATAATTACAACTGGAATAAAATGATAAATACAATCTATTGCATACACGGTTACAGCTGTACAGCGCGCGTGGACGTGTGTTGTGAAAATAATGCACTTCATCAATGAGTCATTCTTTGATTTGGCCATAAAAAGCCAACCCCAAGGCGTATGAGGTTCACGTGGTAATCGTTAACAACTCTGTCGATAAGAACAATTAATATTATCTGACCAGGTCTTCTTATTCTAATAAGAGCGTGTGTGTAAACCGTTGATAGCTGATATATACGTCAGGGCCAGGTTCATGCGCTGACTTACTGTTACCGACAACATGCCACAAAACAATCAATCATTTGATAAACAAACTACAAGTGAAACCTCTATTTTCTAACTGCAAGACTGACCGTGAGAAGTAATTATTAAAGCAAATGGTAAACCAACCGACAGACAAATCCATCCACCTTGCAAACACACGCATTACAACATTACACTTTTGACCGGTAAATAATTTATCCATTGGCTAACCAAATAGCCAAGCAGTAGCGATTCCTATTCACTTTGAAGCGTCGTTGCTTTAAACTAGCTAATGGCCGGCAGAAATAATTTGATCACTGTTGTGTACTGCGTCTACTTGGTGGCTTATGAATTTGTACAATGAACTGAGGCCTAAAAGCAGCCGGCCATTTCAGATATTAGGCCACTAGTAAACGAGGCGTCTGGTAAAAGCTACGAACAAGCTGCTGTAGCATACAAATGTGACAAGAAAATTGATAAATAGTCTTGAATTGAGGTATTTGGAGCTCTTATGGTTTGTTTTTAGTTTTTTATTCTGTAACAGATCAAAGCGTAAAACCCCTTTGATCTATCAATGTGTTGTGACGATCCTGTTTTGTTTTTGTTATTGTGTTTTTGTATTTTAATCGGTTCGAAGTAATATATTTATTTATTTATTTATTTATAAAGGTCGTTTTGACAACGATGGCTGCCGGTTAGGAAAGTTATGTTATGACGAGATTGGTGGGTAGTATTAAGCGTGATGCTGTTACTATATGACTCCAGACGAGACTGACTCACGTCGACTCCAAGACAGACTCCAAAAGAGACTCAATCACTTCGACTCCAAGAAGCCACATCTACCTTGGTTTTTGTTTGTGGATTATACTGGAAATAAACCAACTTTGGTTCAAGACGAAGTCCTTCATTTACCTGTACACTTATAAACTGTGTTGTAATTAAAAGTAAAACGGAGCACGCAATAGAACAACAAAAATAATATCTAAGCCTTACCCCTAGGCGCGATATGTGTGGTGTTTGTAATAGGGTTTACTTATCTATATTACTAATAAACCAGTTCACATCATGCTGCGGTGTCTGCTGTGCTCTCCCCTATGTAATATGTCAATGACACAGCGCTAAGATCAGATTGGCATGTGAAAGTGAGTTTCGTGTTTCTGCTAATAAATTGCAGCTTTCCGGAAAACCTTATTTAATACCCTTTTAGTCATTCTGAATAATGGCAATTATACTTCTATTTCTGTTGAACAATGTTATTATAGTATAAACATTTAACTTAAGGATAAATGCCCTCGTTCTTATTTGGTGTTTTGTAAGGATGGCAGCCCTCTGGATTCCAATTGATTACATACTGAAACTTCTAACCAGCTCACATGATGATTCAAAAGCTTGATCTAACTAAATATTTCAAACGTTGAGACTCTTTAATGTGATCCCAATTTGAAGTGATTCGGTAATTTGTTCTCTAAAGCAACTTGATAGGACGAATGGATGAGCACCAAACCAAGGCTTTGTAAGATCATAACGACAAAATGCGGGAACATGACTGAAGTCGGGTAAACTGTTGCGTTATTTATGGTACCCTATACCTGAATTAGCTTCGCTAGTCAATTTCTAGCATACAAATAGATAAAACAATCAGGTCTCTCCATTATAAGAGCTAAAGCACAGAACTAAAGATAGCATTTGTAGCGCCGCACAAATTTGAATTTGTATCGACTGTAACTAACAACATAAAAATAAGTAACAAAAAACTCCTAATTAAAAATCATCTGTGCTGAACGAATTAAGGAAGTCAGCTTGCGTGAATGTAACGTGTGCTGTAAAATTCGTTATCCACAAAACGATAACCGCCTTGGGCATTGGTGGTGAACGATAGCCGCCTGGGGCATTGGTAGTGAACGAAAGCACGACGGAATGCTTGGCTATTCATTAACACATTGCAATGAAAGCAATACTCGATGAGATGGTCATAAAAGCAGACTGATAAACATAAACAAACACGATCCAAAAAATGGCGTTTACAGATATCCAGGTGGTATTTATTTAACATATTGTTCGAAAGGGAACATAGTCAGGCTTCCATTTGCCAATATGTCATAACTGCTGATTGAGTGGGAAACTAATAGAAACACTATACAAACACGTAGGGCTCCAGCGATTTATTACGGTTAAAAAATACGATTCGTCAGCAAATATACACCTTCGTTGTTTAATTGGATGTAAATTCGTCATATTTGGTTTTCTATAAATGAATTATTTTTGCTGCGCTCTATAAGATGATTGAAGTAAATAGATCGTGTGCTTTAAAAGACCGCCCTGTCGTTATGATGCATTTACAGTGAGCGTGTATATGCAGTGGTTGTAAAGTATTACTGCAATATGTGTGGTTCGTTCTCGATGGCATGCAGTGCCTGCTATTTGATCAGCCGGACAAATATATTCATTTAAGAACTCAGCTATCAGATAGAGCAGCATGCGTAAGCTCATGGGAAACACTACAGAGGCATCTCCGAATGGTAAGCTCGCGGTATAGCCGCCACTGTTAGCACTGTATACTGATCCATCAATAAGATCGAGGTATAGCCACCACTGTTAGCACTGTATACTGCTCCATCAATGCTCTTGAGGCGTTCTTATCTACCACCAGAATAATTGAATTCAATTGCATGATATGCTAACTACGTTCAGTCTTTGTACTGCCAAGATATTGTAATGACGATCACAAAAAGAAGAACTTTACCGTATATTTGGGCAAAGCCATAAAACGTTTTTAAAATGCGATATCAGAAGGAAGATATGCCTCGGTTTAGTCTTTTCAGCATGTGAAGGTTTCAACTGAATGCAATCAATATACATATATATACATATATATATATATATATATATATATAGATATATATATATATAGATATATACATATATATATACATATATATATACATATATAGATATCAACATATACATATATATATATATGATTATATATATATACATATATATATACATATATATATATATATATATTTATATATATATGCATATATATATATTCATATATATATATCTATATATATATATATATATATATATATATATATATATATATATATATATATATATATATATATATATATATATATATATATATATATATATATGTATGTAACAGTTAAACGTCAGTATAAAAACATTCCTAGTGGAGGGCAGTTAAGAAAATGTACCCCATTGTGGCAGAAACTTCAGCTCAGACTTTTGTTTGTTATGCTTTTTATTATTTCAATTCACTTTGTGCAGCACGTAGATACCTGAACCTCCCGCCAAAGACTCAGTTATTGTAGTTAGTATTGACGTGTTGATTCATTGCTTACTTTGCCGTATTACATTGTTGCTGCACAATGCATGGAAGCCCATTTGGTAGCATCGTTTCACAATTGCATTGCGCTTTTATATAATTTTTTCATATAAAGAATGTGTTATTGTTAATTGTTAACAATATTTAGCTGCCTTAATGCTCCGGTAATCTTTCAATAGAATACTAGAAACCATTGATATTAAGTCCCCCTCTGATTACAGACCTTGCTTTTGTTTTGTTGCGCATTTCGCATAACTTAGCTTAAGCTTTCTGATATGTGAGGTGTGATTGAGGTTGACAGGCATATCACTATTGCATACTTTGCCGCATTCCTCAACTAACAGAGCTGCTTTTGTAAATGTGAGTAATGAGCCACGCTTAGCTAGTATGATGGCACCTGGCACGACGCGCTCGTACCCTAGAGACACATGACGGCGGCCGATCTCCTTAACTCCTCCCATCTATTGTCACAATCTGCACGGTTAAATATCCGCACGGATAATCTATACATCCTTTAGGATAAATTACACGCTCGACCGTAGAACTAGCTACTCACAACTTGACTCTCGAATGTATCATATATTAGTTTGATGCTGATATTTTGCACAGGTGTAAGTTTAAGTTTTTATAGCAGTTTGATTAAAAGCTGCCTCTTGCCTAGACGTTGAAATCTTATATGATGACTTTCGATAAAGATCCATTATCAATTTGTCACAAACATATCTGTTCCCTGACCACCTCTGCTTCTATATCACTTGTAAGTTATTTAACCCCTAAAACAAATGTCACGATGTCTTTTCTCATTTAACAGCAGATGGTTGGTGAATGTATGCCAGAACAAAACCGTACCATAATATCCTACCCGTTATATAAAAAAAAACCATGTCCATCTTTAATGAATCAGCTGTCTTGTGGTCCGTAGATCAGTTTTACAATCGATTGCATTTACATTGGTTTAGCGATACAAAGTCATGTGTGTGTGTTTGATAAGTGTAGTGCACACCTTAGCTGACTGGGATGTGCGTGGTGGACATGGGATAATGTTGAGTTATTGAGTGTATTATGGTGAAGTGTAGAGCAAGTCACCTGCAAACCCCAGCTGTAGGTCACACAGGCCACCAATCCTCTAGAGTCATGTGATGTCAGAAGACCTCCATAAACTCTCCCATCTATTGTGTCCCCTACAAATCTCATTCTCACCTGATCAATGGCCGCCTTTGTCGAGTCAATAGTGAAGTTGCCCCAGTATTAATGTAGGAATATGGGAGCAGTAAGATGCAGCACCAGCGCCTTGCTCAATCTCAGAGTGGCAAATGGTAACTCTTAGCTCCTAATTGGCAGCGCTGTGTATCTTATCCTCTATAATGCAAAATGTTATTCATAGTCACTCCTGTATATTGTAACTGATACAGTTTTTCTCGTTAACTAAACTGGTATAATTCATGGTGGAGAGAATAAATAAAAAGACGCGAACCTCCAAATTGCTGCGATATTACACGACAATACTCGGTTAATAGCGATTCATAGATAACTGCCTACCATAAGGTTGTTCAAAGCACACAAAGTGCACAAGTTCAAGCTTGCTCTGATAATCCTACCCCAACTCATAGCGGTATGTTATAGCTAGTTCGATCTCATACGTAAGTGATTCGCTTACCTGCCTTATACTAAGCCAGAAGCAGTAAAATGTAGCCCATATCAAATGGAGCAATTTTTTTTTCCGTTTCATTTGGATCAACTGCATGATCTATTGCAGTAAAGGTAAAATACAAGAATGCCGTGAGCCGTCTTCACCACTTAGACAATAGAAGCGTCAGAGTTAGAGGCAACGGCCCGTTGTAATGATAAGGCTTATCAAATACACAAGGAGATGAGTAATCAGGAAGCCTGCTTGAACAGACCGATCAGAGCAGTGAGTCATATTTTAAGCGCGTACCACCGCTAAACAGCAAAGGGCGGGGTTATCACATCAACTGACATGTTGTGAAATATCAGCCCCATAAAAATATCGTATTGGGCTCATTGAACACAGCAAGAACGGGGTGAGTCTGAGGAGCCGAGTTCAATTGAATGTTAAGGCGAATAATGGCTATTACGGGATTAACACTTTACAAGTGGAAGGCACTGAATAAATAAAGCCTGACTGGACTCTCTATTACCCAATTTGTTTGTCGAAAGGTTGTGTTAGTCCTTGCACTAGACTCCTGCACCTGTTAAAAGAATGTCATCTTTTGGAATACATCTTTGGCTGATGTTTTAGTCAATGACGTGGTCAAAGTTCTAACTAACGGCCGCCCGAGGTTATTGCCATCCAATGCATTTTGCTTCAAGCGAACGCGCCGCCATTGTTTCGAGTGGTTCCATTTGTATCCCAGGAATGGTCAATACAGCTGCATGCAATGGATTTGCTACAAATGGTAACTTCCCTTCACAATTCAAACCGTTCCTTATAGATTTCAATGCCATTTGATTTTGCAGCTGGACCAACGTACCAGATCAGAGGCTATGCGTGTGAAGAGGCATTAAGCATAGTGGGCCGGGCCATGAGCTGCGCGGCGAATAACAAGACAAACTAGCAGTGATCATTATATCGCTACCGCGAGGCTCACCCAGCGCCACGTACGGCTTCCCCTTGCATCTGGCAGCATCAAAGCGAGCCATCCACAGTGCAGCAGACCACACGACTCGCCACTCGTGTTCGTGCGCTGAGGATCCAGCCTGTGTTCTGATGCTATCCTACGTGATAGAGGGATGTCGTCTCGTGTAATGATCAGTGGTTACATCATTTAGGATCATGAAGCAATCACAAATCAATTACATCCTGTTGTGCCTCCTGCTTCATGTACAGCAAGGTGAGTGCGTCTTTGTGCAATACTGCAATACAGCAATATCTTATGCGCTTAACCAATATATAAGGGGCATTGAAACGTTTTTAGATTCATCTCAATTTCCATTTGCATGTTTGGAGATGAGAAGTTACCGATAGCGAAAAGTACGAAAAAATCAAATCAGAGTTCATCGCCTGATGTATGGATGATTATTTTCATTTCATTTTCACTGAATTAAGAATATTGAATTGCTGTAGATAGGTGGGAATCCCAAGTGAATGCACACAGGTTTATCTGCATTTAATGAATTAATTATCCATACTTGTTATATCTGCGATTGCATTGCGAGAATATCCTTGCATTTATTGTTTTGCTTTAGATGTTTCTTATATTTGATAGATTTTTCTTCGGCGTTTGAGAGCGACGGTCGTTGAAGCAAAACAATGCAAATGCTTGATTTATGATGCTCAAATCGTATGGCAAGGCGAGGGAAACTATTCATTGACGCATCCCTGTAGCATGGATTACTATGGTGTTATATGAGAGTTAGTCACATAGAACCTTGTCAACATTGATAATCAGATCACATTGTTTAGAAGTTCTATAGCTGTTTTGCACGGCATCAGAGTGCACACTGACAGTGTTACTCACATAGCAAATGTGATGATTAAGTAACTCGATGTTAAGGTATTTGTAGTTGCTTACCAGACCATTAGCTTTAAAGATTTTGCCGAACCTACCATTACACAGTAGAACCGTAAGTTTAGTTGTGCTTAATGCACATTCACGAACATTTCAAGCAACAAAGCTAAGTCTGCAGCTGTACATTTCATCCACATCTAATAATATGTATCATTTTATAAACGCGTGGACTTCTGGATTTTCAGTATGGCAACAAACATTCCATATGCTTACCAGGAGCAAAACTGACATACTCAACGCAGGCGACAGCATAAAGCTTGATTGCGATTTCTACGATTCTGAATACAACCTTTTCGACAGCCCCCTTCTATGGGTGAAAACTCAGCTAGATGAGGTAACACACATTACCATGATGCGGAATATCAACCCACCATTCAGAGCCGCGGGGCGGTTTGAAGTGACCCTATCTGAACAAAGGTCAAGGTACAAATTGACGCTATCCATTTCTGGTTAGTTTACTACAATTATGATATCAATTTATACCCATGTGACTACATCATAACTATTATCACTGGAGGGTGTGTATTTCAATATATCAAATAAGCATGGTCTTAATGATCCATGTTAGCATTAATTCATTTCCCTATGGTATTGTCGCAGATAACAGTTGAAGACAGTGGTAATTACACATGTGAAGTTCAAGGTCATCATTCGTCCATTAAAGGATATGTTACTCATTACTTATTCATAAGACGTAAGGCAATGTTTCGATAAAACGCTTTAGCAAATTGAGTCAACTTGATACCGTGCAATTCAACATTGTCAATGATTGATTGTGATGTGTGCAGGATTTATCGATGCAATTTTTATCCGAAACAGCAGCTTAACAGATTCTATGGCTTCAGAGGTCGGACAATCACAAGTTAATCCTACATCTATAAGTGAGATATATTCTCTTCAAGTTCTGAACTTACATGCAGGAGTCGAGCAATCCTTAGGGTGCATTGCAGTGGGCGGCTACCCCCCGCCAGATATAACTTTAGTTATTGGACGAAAGGATATAAGTGAACATTTCAAGTATACTACAAGTGTTCAGCTACGAGGAGTACTCGGTTTACGAGAGATGAGGTATACAGCACATCTTTGGACCAGTTCATTTACTCCAAACGTTGAAGACGATGGAAGCATACTGAAGTGTGCAGTAGCATTGACTGGGCATCCACCTATATTTTCTGAAGTTTCACTTGCAATATTTTGTATGTGTTTTATTTTATCTCACTCATATCAATACTAAGGTATAATTTCATAACTAGTTGATCCACATGTATGTGTATCGTTTCAGACGGACCAATCATCAGATGTTATCCGACCTTTTCCAACGTCGGTGATACGACTGTGTATATAAGGTGTTCCATCGCCGCCAAACCAGACCCAACAGTAACCTACTGGCACATTGGAAATACCACGATATTGACTGAGGGAGACATTAAAAACGGTCTTTGGACCATTGTTGAAGTACAAATCCTGCTGAATATGCATATTTGCACCGATCATACGAAAGCTGGTGATGTTAATGCAAATCAAGCAGCCTGTATTGATGTGATTTCATTTGTGTTAAGAAACACCAAGATGGACCATGGGAGACATACCTGTATATCAATGAGGTAGTCCCCTCCTCATTCCGTACATACGTCGTTGTCGCTAAGAACGCAGTGGCAGAGCAATGCGCAATGTTGATCTCATTCAAAGTAAGTGGATTGTTTATGCAATTTAATACTGTTTATTGTTCATAATCATCCGGTAGTGAGCTGTCAGCATTTGATGACTGTAAATTAAACTGACATTTGTGCGCATCCAGAAAATCCAGAAACAGCGTTATCTGGATCAGCAGCCAAGAAATATGGCAGCGTAACCAATAAAAGGACAGACTGGCGTATTGACTCTCATATCAACGGAGGGGGGAGACTTGATCATATTTGGAGTGTGATGCTATTCAGGGCTTTAGTCGCACTTTGCTGCATGCAATATATTCATTAAGGATATCAGGATACGGGTTGAAGCCATGAACCTCCGGATGGATTTAAACTATATAAAAACATAGCTACTGTGCACATTCTTTTTGATTTTGCATTGTGTGACTTACCATGCGAGCTTTTTGCATTATATGGCATTAAAATATGTTGACCCCTTGCGCGTAATCTATGTTTGTGTAGATTCATGACGATGGTAACGGCGATCTTCGCAGCACAAACAACTGTTAACGTCTTCATTAAGAATGGTCATTGTTCGTATTACCAAACCAAATTGGAAGCAGCATTTGGAAGAAAGTAGCCATCACATGACAGCCTGAAATAACTCTTTAAAATACAATTGATAAGTGCACACTTTATCACGCGATCCGCCATGGAATGGAAATACGTCAACTGCATGTTCGTGATTTTATTGATACTGTTGTCAACGGGAATGCCTTGGTTATACTATTCACATTGCAAAGTCACCATCATACATGAATTTCTCTTATCTGAATATTTTTTTCCTAATAAGACTTAAATATTATTAAGCACGCCTTATAAATGCTCATATTGTTTTGTATCTATTATAATGAAACAAACAAGTAACCGCATTAATACGCTGGCCTGCCGATACTATTAAGGGCGTCATAACATCCTCAGGGTTCCAGATGTAGAGACCAATAACTACCACGATGCACATAATCTAATAAAGCGACCATCCAACCTATATTCCATTGTCCACGTTGACACAGATTAGTGGGCCTAATCTTGGTAGCTGGTTACTCCCGTACCTCTGTACGAAAATGTACATAGAGGTAACTTGCTTCTATTCGTCCAAACATGACCTATTTTACTTTAACTTTTGGAGATGTTGGCGAACATTATTTTCTTGGTAAGGAATATATAAAAACTAAATATCACACTAATTACCACACACAGAGATAGGGGCATCCAGATAGTAACAATAGCCGTTACATGTTGATAAGGCCGGACGCTCAGCTTTTAACTCCATCAATGGCAAAATAAAGATAATTTCAATCCGTTATAACTGTATTCTGTGTACAATGACGGGATGAATGAACGTGAAAAACATCACTGTATATGTAAGGAATTACGTGTTGCCAAGTTCATACAATATCAGTATGCATTGACCAATTAAGGATCAGCAGCCTGCTTCAAGATGTCTAAGGTCGCGGTAAACGGGGTTTTTCTCTTATGGTAATATGTTGGATGATGGCTAGATAAATTGATTTTACAATCGAGCTATCCCTTTTTTTGCAATAAAAGGACAGTTCTCATGTCTCTTCAGCTCTATGTAAGCTGATTAATGTTGCTTTCATGTCTTGTCTTACGACGATTGCAATGTAGCCCTCCTGACGCAAGGCAGTCACAATATAGGCGGTGACCTCACAGAAACTTCGACAATTTGATTTGATTTTAACATAAAAGATGCAGTTAAGTTTTCAAGATTTGGCCATGAACATAAAGTTGTTCCTCGACTGTTTTAGGCAGCAGTATATGCAAGGTTGATTCGGTGACCCTTGCCACGAACATAGAAGGGACAGCGCGACAAAAGGCTTTGGGGATTTTAACACTTCTGTCGATAACCCAATCAGAGGAATATATATTGCATTATCAAATTAATGTCTTTACATAATGATATCAGGGGGATTGCGTCAGCATGGGACCTACAGTTTGTTCTTTAATGCAATTGTACATGTACCGATAGTCGGCTGGCCTATCGCTTGGTCGATGAGGACACATGTTAGAAAACGATATTATATTACACAATTAATGGTCAGCGATAACAGAAACTGGCGCCATACTATGATCGTAAAACACATGTATGTAGTTAATGATGTCTTTGTATCTATAATGAACAAGACTTGATCTAACTGCTGATGAAATCAACTGAGTGATATAAGACATCGAGATTGTTGTTAATGTGCGTTGATAGTAAGCGGCCTAAAGAGTCTGTCTTCATTGAAATTTCTGCAATATTTGAAGAAATGCTCATGTCTGCTGTCATACTGTGGTTTTACCCTCAGCGCCCAGGTGATTTTCGGTGTTTATAAATTGTTATTTGAGGAAAAAACCCAAAATAATCAGCGGATAGCAAATGTGATCTCACCTGACACACTTCTAGTTTTGGGCATTACAATAAGCGCTTAGAAAGTTTCCTGTGGTGTTTCGCTACATATGAGTGTAATGCTAAATACCAGTCGATGGGAATTCCTTTGTGTCTTGCTGCAAGCGATAGCATTTGGGCGAGACCTGTGATGGAGCTCATATATGACATAGCCCTGTTCTATTTCTTCTATTGACACATTGGAATTGGAAGTGACATCACATCCGTCACATTGATGAATTGGTTCATACAAATCTCTGTAAAGTGTTCATACATTCGTCAGACCTGGTGTCTTATGAATACAAAATGACGAATCATTTCAAAAGGAGGCCAGTGTCAGATATTGCATGGTTCAATTGACGACTTGTGTGAAATGAATTATACATCTGCATTATCAAAGGCATATAATGTAATTGTGAAATGAATTGCTGCGCCATTGGTTGTATTGATTGGCTTATCGTTACAGATGTACCGTTATTCAGTAGAAATGCAAATAAATTCATTAAGGTAGCCAATGATAACAACTAATTCAGTAATTGATGTGATGAATGTTAATCACATTGGTATATGATGATTTGTACTGGTGGTGTTGTCGAGAAACACAATTTAGAGCAATATCCTTCGGCACGATGCTTTATTTCACACCAATTATCATTAGGTTCAGTAACGTCTGAAGGTTATCTACAATAAGCTTCATCTGTCCTTCTATGATTCTATCGTTTCTTAGAGAAACAAAGGCAGAGTCAGCCTCTGATCGTATGCACTAAAGCAAAAGTGAGAAACCAGCAATCAGTCGCACTATCGTTTAAATGTTTTCCTACCAATAACCATGCCTGATTACATTAATGAGATGCGTAGCATTTCTGTGGTTGGTTATATTGTAGTTCAAATTTAGGGATTTGCTCAAAAAGGTCGTGCATTACCCGTTATCAGATGGATTGTCATGCACAATACATAACTGTCATGAATCGTCTGTTACCCAGTCAGTGTAAACTATTGTTCTATGCTTGGCTCGCTTATTGTAGTATATTTTGTGACATGGATTTCATAGAACTTAATTCACTCCATGATGCCTCTTTTATGTATCTGAGCGAGAATTCTCCCTCCTAATTTCCAGGTCAATAGTGTTAAGCGGGATTAACTCGGCCATGGATAACACAGTTAGAATCTTATAGGTCTGCAAAGAAGTTTTCCATCAAATAGATTATACATTTTTGGTCTCGCTGAGTGCATATCGAGGGATCTGACAATATTCCATCGATCATTAGTTTTGTTGATTCCTCATAGATCAGATATTATTCACTCTAATTCGACTCCTGGTGGCAACACTCATCTGTGGTCGGATTGTCAGTTCTCATTTGTAACAGTAAATTATATGAGATGGTTAAGATCTACTTTTTATCTATGGCGACACTGTATTTATATTTTGTACTACTTTCATATTCCATCCGTATGGTTTAAATGGACGATGGATCAATTGAAATACAACAGAAGTTTATTACTCGTATGTTGACTACACATAATTGCGCAGATACGTTGGAGGTAACTTACTTCAGAGCTATTAATTTGAATCGCCAATCAATACAGTTGCAAACTACTCCATTCCTGTAAATCCCTTTTTTCCCTCTTAACAGCGTGTTGAAACCACCCCGTCCCCTCAACCCTCCCCCTCCCCACCACTCCCCCTGCCCCTTCTCTACCCTCCTCCCTTCCATGCCCAACATACAAATATCGTCGGCTGTTTGACTGGTTTCAATGATTGCTGAGTTGGATTATGCTTTCGATGAACAAATATATGGCGCTCATTTTCCTTGTTTAGTCAACGCGGAAATCATCTCACAACTAAATTGTGCCTATATTCAACTTTTTCATATTCAGGGTTTGCTGCTGCTATTTGTTAGCAATATTGGGTTGTATCAACATATTCGAAATACTTTCAATCATAACACATTCAACTATTGATATACAGCCTTCGTAATTTCGAACTTGTATTCCGCAGCTCCATAGTACCACTTCTCGCGTCACGTAATGGGAGTTACATAAAACTGACACGCTCCAAACCTCCCCATCCCCTATGAGATAAAATTCATAGCCATAACATAACTACAACACTGTCTTGTGAACTATACTTTCGTTTCGATTAGGCTGGTATTATTCTTAGTGTAACAATGCCACAGGGCGATAGGGCTATCTACATTTTGTGATATAACGTGACACAGCTCAGGTGAATTATTATCTATAGATAAACCTGCCGTTCATAATGTACATCAGAGTAACGATGACAGTCATGCTGGACTAATCTTATATCAAAATATTTCATCTCCACCCCAAACATATATCTCACCATACATCATACTAAACCAGTAACATGCATTTTAACCAACCTTAAGAAAATAGTCAACCAGCGTGTGTTTGTATTTGTTGGTCCGAGGCACTTTTATCAACTGAACATTATAGCGTAGTAAAATCCCAATTAAGTATGACAGTCAACACTACATTGTTCTGATAGTTCCGCTCATCGAATCGGCAATATTTCATGCGCTCAAAGGCATGAACGCTTTTTGGTGAAAATTACATTAACCAATGGATTGTTTCGGCACATTTAATGTGACGTTCCTTGGATCAACAACCTTTTCTTACTCTGTTTACTGCTTAAGGATCCTTAGACCTACCATTAGATCATATATGACTTATCAATGGCATCATGGAACATGACATTGTCGGGGAACGGCCTTCGTTGTGTTGCTTGGCAATTCCTAAGTTATATATGGAATGCAACCCTCTGCAACTAGATCCTGGTTCAAACAGAAATGTCACCATTAACTGATCTCTTGCTTTGGAAAGGTTACGTTCCCTTATTTGTATGGAAAGGTTCATCGTCTTACTGCAGGCAGGCAAGGCATCATAGAACAACGAGCGCTGCAATATGCGCCAAATAAACTAGCAATTCACATAATAAGCGCGGCTTAATGAAGATTCTGCAACTATTCTTATAGTCACAGTGTTTATACACATTGTTTGAACAATATGGTACTATGAAAACTTGAATGAATGCTTCTAAATAACTTTACCTGAGCTATAGCAATAGGAACCGGTGGTGTCTGTAAGGATGTCAGTACAAAATATTCTAACATGGCGGTTATTTGCACACATACATATATAAGCGTTTCTTATACTGTGAAAAGCCATTGAGGGGCAGTTGTATAGATATGCACCAACAAAACAAGCCATGACAAATATAAAATTTTCGTAATAAACGCGACCGTTTGATTATACATTCCATTAGATTAATGTTGAAGTTGATGTCACCCAATCTCGCATTAGATAACTGTAGTTTACCATACCGCGTTATTAGCATTAAATGAGTTTCATGAGCTTAGGTATAAAAACAGATGAATCTTGTCTGGGGCGATGTTAGGCAAAGTTACTCCTAAAGATAAATGTTATTACCATTGTGGGTGTGCTTGGCCGCGTTTATGTCATTTGTGGTACGTAGTATTCCCTTTATCGCCTTTTGTTATGTAGAATAAGCCCGTTGTTAGCAGCAGGTATAAATATAGTGTTTAAATAACAATATGCCTTGCGCAAAACCCTAACGACAAACGACCTCAGAGTACTTACTGTGATACCACCACCAACTGTCGGCTCCAGACGTTTATAAATCATGACTATTTTCATGATGTACCAGATCCTACACACCACACTGCGAGTATAAACCCTGGTGAATATTGGTAACAGCCTCTCTGTTGGGTCAATCCTTTCACATTTGGAAGCACTGTGTCTCCTGTTTCAACATGGAATTTTCTGATCAGTTAATTCGGGGGTGTGGTCCACTTGACCATTCAGAAGACTCGATATGTGAAACAGACGCCCAACCCTGAGACGTTGGATCAACAGTCCCATGTGCTTTTGTTGATTTCATGCTAGCATCACTTGATCATGGACGTGTGTTTCACTACACAATCGTAAGAATCCTAGCGCGAATCAAGCCCCACGTTTACAACAATTTTTTATTACCGAGCTCGCCGATAAAATGCACCGGATTCTCGGTTATATTTATACATTTTGGCAACAGCACAGAATTGCATATTCATGATATTATCATTCAGAATACCAATACAAATGGCTCTACAAAAACGCTTGGGAATCGATTGATTGAGGCAGAGACAAAACTTGCAAATCTCGTAAATGCAGCTTATCGGGGTTATATTTGTCTGATTGTTCGCAGCTCAAGAGAAATGACAACTATCGCTGATCAGTAACTGCCACAAGCCCAGTATTCCGCGAATGCCACCATTGGCTCAAAGCATCAGCTTGTTTTTCTTCAAAGCGAGGACGTTAATGTATTTAGGCTCACAACGTACGACTCTAGCAATTCCCTAGTTGCATCTGTTGTAACAACGCATTGCATATAAAATACTTGCGGCTACTACTGAATAGCATCGACCAGGCATTATCTTTACTGCCTAACGTGTAGCATTAGTAAGTTCTACCTATCATGTGTTTTAAGGCGTCCCGTGTGCCAAGTTTTGAATTATGGCCAAATGTGGTAACTTAACAACATGCATGGGTAATACTGAGGCTTAGGCTCTGCGTCTATTCAGCTAGGACTGTTTGGCTGATGCACGGCAAAATGTAAGTATATGTCTTATTTTTCTGTGTTAGATAGGAGCAAAACAAACGATCCACATGGTAGATTTGTTACCTTAGCACTGTTGGCTACGGAATTAATATAAACATAACATCCTTAAACCTGGTTGGTTACCTTGCATCAATAATTAACCACAGTATAATGAATTCTGGCAATAATCTAGTACATACAACTCTAATTTACCGATTGATCATGTACATTTAAGAGATAATTCTTACCAAAAAAAGAAATGCTTTGCTTAATGACCAGATGAATTTGCTTTTTGCGTATACTTCCTTTTATTTATTCGCCAATTCAAAAATTCAACTTATACACTAAAACAATTTTGATGTGTTAGCAATTCTCTCATCAATGCCGAGAGTGCGCTGTTACACAACAGTGAATTTTTTAATGGGCTAGGTTTACTATCAAACAGGACCTAGTGATGTCAATCAAAAGTCGAGTTTCATGGTCGTTTGTGTCGACTTTGCTAAGAACCTATACAACGGTCACAACAATAACAATCCGAGAGACCTAAGCACAATCATATTCAATTTCCAATCACTATATTTCGTGTTCCACAATTTGATTATATTCAATAATAAATTTGTTTGAATGTGTTTATAGTGTGTTGTGGTTACAATACACACCATTATCATTCTGAAACAATGCATCACCCGAGTGAAGTACAGAAACAACTTTAACACACGGTTTAGTCCTGTGCTCCAACAGTGCAATACCTAACACTCTGGCCAATAACCAATGATAACCCAATCGGATATAAGTAATAGCTCATGGAGCCTGATACAATATCCTTATAAAAACCGCCTGACATTCAGACTGCACATGTACTATTGCAACACCACACGTACCATATGTGTTTACAACATTGCCCTTGATGACATGCTGTCGGTTCTTCGTAGCTGACAATGACAAGGAACACTTGATACAATGCTGGTCGATGGTGGTACATACTGCGTTTACAGTGGAATAGTGTTGATTCGATTTGGCCTCTACATATGTTAGCGAAAACCCGAGATAAACAGCGCGGTTTTGCCAAGAGGCAATGTTTTATCCTAAGGGGTAAACTAGGCGCAAGGTGCATAGGCCATGGCAAATCATCATTACAACCACGGCTCATCACCGTCTAGAGACAGCCTTGTATGGGGACATTACAAGAAGTGCTTGAATTGAATCACTTGAAGTGGTCCAGTTCTTACTCAATACAGTTAAGTTAAAGACAATAAGACATCGCTATTGTTAACAACAGACGTATTCTGCACAATAAATGCGATAAAATAGAGGAATACCCTTGGCCGCAAACCCCATAAATGTAGCAAGGCGAACACACAATACCAAGTTGGCCAACTATCGCCCCAGACTAGGTTCTATGCGAAATGCATCTTCGAATGATACGATCATTGTATGGTCGGCTACTGTTAGCACTGTATATTGACCCTATCATTGCTCTTAAGGCGTTGTTATCTCATGCCAGAATGATTGAATTCAATTGCATAATATATGTTGTGGAATGTTTATTTTATAAAACTTGCATATACAACAAAAAAAAAGTTGAGTAAATATCGAATGTGATGAACCCGAGTACAACATGATGTCAGAGAAAAATGCCGATGCTTGGTTGGTCTATAGAATCGCTTTCTTTACGTTTCGCACGGTATAGAGTAGACGCCGTTCTATAAAAGACACTAGGACACTGTCAGTTTGGTTCATATTCATGCTTAGTATGCCCTATAGTGGATATCATATTATATGGCTAGCTCCATTGCTTTCAACTAATATGATCGTGTTATAATATCTTTGTCGTTCATATACTTTATTGATTGTCACTAACTTCTGTAAGGCTAGAAACTCTAAGCTAGTTTATGTCCACAGCCCTCTCCCGGTAAGAGTTGACCACAAATGTCAGTATAATGTATAAACGTCATTGTTATTGAGTTCTTACAGCCTTTCTGTTAAGAGTAAGTATAGAGAGTCGATCACAAGAGCATGTCTTTCTGTTGATGAATGAAATAACACTGCAATGTACTGTAGTGCTGGGTTAACATTGTCCACGTGCTGGTCATCAAGGTCAGAATGTTGGCTTTCCAAATATATCGCTATCTAATAAAGCGGCCATTGAACCCTCAAACTATTGTCCACTGTAACTTCCAATGTATTTCTATACACGTTGTTTATATATAACGTGTTACCAACATTAATTAGCCTTAGAATGCATAGAAACCTCAAAATAGCTGTGATATTGCGGGACAATGGTTGGGTAATTACAATTCGTACATAACTGCCTACCAGAAAGTTGATCACATCAACTGACATGTTGTGAAATACCAGCCCCACACAAATATCGTATTGGGCGCATTGAACACAGCAAGAACGGGGTGAGTCTGAGGAGCCGAGCTCAATTGAATGTTAAGGCGAATAATGGGTATTACGGGATTAACACTTTACAAGTGAAAGGCACTGAATAAATAAAGCCTGACTGGACTCTCTATTACCCAATTGGTCTGTTGAAGGTTATTTTAGTCCTTGCACTAGACTCCTGCATTTTTTAGTCAATGAATTAGTCAAAGTTCTAACCAACGGCCGCAAGAGATTATTGCCATTTAATGCATTTTGCTTCAAACGAACGCTCCGCAATTGTTGTGAGTGGTTCCATTTGTATCCCAGGAATGGTCAACGCAGCTGCATGCAATGGAGTTGCTACAAATCGTAACTTCCCTTCACTATTCAAACCGTTCCTAATAGTTTCAAGGCCATTTGAACTCGCAGATAGATCAATGTACCAGGTCAGTGGCTTTGTGTGAAGAGGCGTTAAGCTGGGATGGGCCGGGCCATGAGCTACGCTGCGCAGAACAAGACACACTAGCAGTGATCAGTATATCGCTCCCGCAAGGCCCAGGAAGCAGCATCAAAGCGAGCCAGCCATAGAACAGCAGACCACACGACTCGCCACTCGTGTTCAGGGATTACATGATTTAGGACCATGAAGCTATCACAAATCAATTACATCTTGTTGTGCCTCCTGCTACATGGACAGCTAGGCGAGTGCGTCTTTGTGCAACACTGCATCATCTTATGCGCTTAACCAATATATTCGAGGCATTGAAAAGATTTTAGATTCATCTCAACTTCCATTTGCATGTTTGGAGAAGATTTAGGACGAAACATGATATGTTACCAATAGGGACAAGTACGGATAAATCGAGTTCATCGCCTGATGTATGGATGATTATTTTCATTTCTTTTCCACGGAATTAAGAATGTTGAATTACTCTAGATAGGTGGAATTCCCAAGTGAATGCACTCAGGTTGATCAGCATTTCATGAATTAATTAAAATGCTTGTTAAATCTCAGATTGCATTGCGAGAATTCCGCTGCATTTATTGTTTTTTCTAGATGTTTCTTATATTTGATAGATTTTTCTCCGGCGTTAAGTTCTTTGAAGGAAAACAATGACAATGCTTGATTTATAATTCCCAAGTCGTCTGGCAAGGCGAGGGAAATTATTCATTGACGCAACCGAGTAGTATGAGATACTATGGTGTTATATAAAAGTTAGTCACATAGAACCTTGTCAACATTGATAATCAGGTCACATTGTTTAGAAGTTCTATAGCTGTTTTGCACGGCATCATAGCGCACATGACAGTGTGCCTTTATTTCCGACAAAGCCACCTGGTGACCAGTCAGTAGTTGTATCATAGCATCTAAGTGTCTGTTCTGTCATTGGCTTAACGATCTGTGGCATAGGTTACTCATATAGCAAATGTGATGTTTAAGTAACTTGATGTTAAGGTATTTGCAGTTGCTTGCCAGACCATTAGCTTTACATTTCATCCACATCTTATAATATGTATCATATCATACACGCGTGGACTTCTGGATTTTCAGTATGGCATCAAACATTCTATATGCTTACCAGGAGCATAACTGACATACTCAACGCAGGCGACAGCATAAAGCTTGAGTGTGATTTCTACGATTCTGAATACAATCTTTTCGACAGCCCCCTTCTATGGGTGAAAACTCAACTAGACGAGGTAACGCACATAAAAATGATGCGGAATATCAACCCACCATTCCGAGCCACGGCGCGGTTTAAAGTGACGTTAGCTGAACAAAGGTCAAGGTACAGATTGAAGCTATCTATTTCTGGTTAGTTTACTACAATTATGATATCAGTTAATACCCACGTGACTACACCAGGACTATCATCTCTAGAGAGTATGTGTTTAGATATATCACAATAGCACGGTCTTTATAAGCCCATGTTGCCAGTAACAACACTATTATAATATTGCAGATTTAAGAGTTGAAGACAGTGGTAATTACACATGTGAAGTTCAAGGTCATCATTCGTCCATTAATGGATATGTTACTCATTACTTATTAAGACGTAAGGCATTGTTTCGATAAAATGCTATTGGTAATTGAGTCAACTTTGTACTGTGCACTTCCACAATGCTAATGATTTATTGCGATGTGTGCAGGATTTATCGATGCATTTTTCATCCGAAAAAGCAACTTCACGCATCCTATGCCTTCAGAGGCCGGACAATCACAAGTTAATGCTACGTCTTTAAGTGAGATATATTCTCTTCAACTTCTTAAGCTACATGCACATGTCGAGCAATCCTTTGGGTGTATTGCAGTGGGCGGCTATCCCCCGCAAGATATAACTTTAGTAATTGGATGAAAGGATATAAGTGAACATTTCAAGTATGCTATAAGCGTTTAGCTACGAGAAGTAATCGGTTTAAGAGAGATGAGGTATACAGCACATCTATGGACCAGTTCATTTATTCCAAACGTTGAAGACGATGGAAGCATACTGAAGTTAACAGTAGCATTGACTGGGCATCCATCTAAATTTTCTGAAGTCTCACTTGCAATACTCTGTACGTGTTTTTTTTCAAAAACTCATATCTATACTAATGTATATTTTCATAACTAGTTGACCCACATGTATGTGTATCGTTTCAGACGGACCAATCATCAGATGTTATCCAACCTTTGCCAACGTCGGTGATACGACTGTGTATATAAGGTGTTCCATCGCCGCCAAACCAGACCCAACAGTAACCTAGTGGCACATTGGAAATACCACCATATTATCTGAGGGAGACATTAAAAACGGCCTTTGGACCATTGTTGAAGTACAAATCCTGCTGAATATGCATATTTGCACCGATCATACGAAAGATGGTGATATTAATGCAAAACAAGCAGTCTGTATTTATGTGATTTCATTTGTGTTAAGAAACACCAAGATGGACCGTGGGAGACATACCTGTATATCAATGAGTTCGTGTCCTCCTCATTCCTTACCTAAGAACGCAGTGGCAGAGCAGAGGCGTAATGTTGATCTCATTCAAAGTAGGTAGTTTGTTTATGCAATGCATGGCAATTTAAATATTGTTTATTGTTCGTAATCATCCGGTAGTGAGCTGTCAGCATTTGATGACTGTACATTAAACTGACATTTGTGCGCATCCAGAAAATCCAGAAACAGCGTTATTTGGATCAGCAGCCAAGAAATATGGCGGTGTAAGCAGTAAAAGTACAGACTGGCGTATTGACTCTCATATCAACGAAGGGGGGAGACTTCATCACATTTGGAGTGTGATGCTACACAGGTCTTTAATCGCACACTGCTGCATGCAATATATTCATTAAGGAAATCAGGATACGGGTTGAAGTCGTGACCTTCGGATTGATTTAAACTATTTGAAAACATATCTTCTGTGCCCCATTGTTTTTGTGATTGTATTGTGAAACTTACAATGCGAGTTCTTTGGGATATGTGCACCACGATATGTTTACGTCGAGCGTGTTGTCCTCGCTTGTTTAGATTCATAATCATCGAAACATAAACAACTATTGATGGCTAACAATGAATGCCCCCATATATAGTTAGTTAAGATTGTTTCCATTGTGTACCTTTATGATTAAAACTGGATTGATTAGAAGACTACCGATCCAATCAATGCGCTTTGGTTGTATGAGATGGGAACTAATAGTTACGGAAGGGAATATGCGTTGATGCTAGTATAAGAACGTTCTTGTTTGGAACGGATTATAACGAAAGGTGCATTGCAAAGTCACTGACACCATCCAGCAATGAAATCAATTGTGAATATCTATTATCTGAATATTTAGTTCCTAATGTCATTTCAACACGCCTTTTGAATGCTCATATTGTTTTTAATCAATTATATTGGTGACAGAAACATGAACCATAAGTAACTGTACAATACGCCGACTGTCGATACTCGTTCTCGTTGTCAAGGAGACTTTTGTTTAAGATGAATCGACAAATAACTAACAAGATGCACATATGGCCCATAACATATAACATCAAGCGAACACATTAATGGATTTTGTAACTACCATATGTATCACTGGAACAACAAAGCATTGTGCTCAAGTTGGGCTATTTGAAGGTCGGGGTGCACTTCACATTGCGTCCTCCAAACTGCCTTCATCTAATTAAGCGACCACCAAACCCGATTTTCCATTGTCCGCGTAGACACAGAGTAGTGTGCCTAACCTTGGTAGCTGGAATCTCCAGTACCTCTTTATGGTAATGTACATTGAGATCACTTGCTTCTATTCGTCCAAACATGGCCTATTTTACTCTAAATTTTATAGATGTTGGCAACCATTAACAAGTTCCAAGTTGTGGCCACATGTCTAAGGTTGCGGAAAATGTAGCTTTTCTCTAATGGTGATATGCTTGTTGATGGCTAGAAATTGTTTTTAAAGTGTTTGAGATCTTAATTATTTGCAGCCTCGAAGCAAGTACAATCGAACTATTCCCTTTGTGCAATACAAGAGCAGTTCTCATGTCGCTTCAGCTCTATGTATGCAGATTAATGTAGCTTTTATGTCGTGTCTTACGACGATTCCAATGTAGCCCTCCTGTCTCTAAGTGGTATCAATGTAGGCGGTGACTTCACAGTAACCTTGACAATTTAAATTTTTTTTACATAAAAGACGCAGTTAAGGTTTCGAGATTTAGCCATGAAGATAAAGCTGCTCCTCAACTGCTTTAGACAGCAGTATATACAAGGTTGATTCGGTGACCCTGGCCACTAACATAGAAGGGACAGCGCAACAAATGCCTATGGGGATTTCGATTGCACCACACTATAACAAAATCATATGATGATTGCATGGTCACTACGTCACAAACGGAAGCGTCGGGAGTGATGATAATATCCGAACAACATTATTTACCCCACTGTGATCAATTCATACACACGATAAACCATTCGGACACTGCTAGCCATAAATGAAGTTGTTGTCACAAATTGTATTTACTCTAACAAGGTCACATTTCCAACTGTGATTGGGCCAATAATTCACCACGACAGAACTCAACTGAATTCTATATCACGTGGCACTCTTCATTGGTCTGGGATAATAATAGCAGGCTTTAGAATTATCCCGATACAACGCCTTACAGTTGCAGAGTGAGACCATTCATCATAAAATATAGTTAATTTCTAGCTCTGTACGAGGGCTAAGTGTGTCACTTGTACACGCGGAATAACTCAAGGAGAGGGACATAATTCTGGATCCGCTTAGAATGCTATATCTCACATATCCTTGGTTTTCAGGAAATATGTTTTATTATCCCATGAACGTCTTTACATAATGATATCAGGGGGATTACGTCATTTTGGGACCTACAGTTTGTTCTTTTATTGCAATTTGACATTTGCCGATAGTCGGCTGGCCTGTTGCACGTTCGATAATGACACATGAGAGAAAACGATATTATATTACACAATTAATGGTCAGCGGTAACAGAAACTGGCGCCATGCTATGATCGTAAAACACATGTCTGGAGTTAGTGATATTTTTGTATCTATGATGAACAAGAACACAGACTTGATTTAACCGCTGATCAAATCAACTGAGTGATATACGACATCGACATTGTGGTTTATGTGCGTCGATGTTTAGCGGCCTAAAGGGTCTGTCCTAGGTGATGATCGGTGTTTATGATTGGGAAACGCTCAATATAATAAGCGGATAGCAGATGTTATCTCACCTGACACACCACTAGTATTGGGAAACACAATACGCGCTCAGTAAGATGGCGGAGGAGTTGTGCTTAATAACAGTTGATGATAATTTTTGTGTGCCTTGCTACATGTAATAGCATTTGAACGAGACCTGTGGTAGAGCTCATATATTGCAAAGATAGATATGTTCTTTTGTTGATGCATAGGAATTGGAAGTGGCATCACATCCGTCACATTGATGAACACAAAATGCCGAATCATTTCAAACGTAGGCCAGTATCAGATATTGCATGGTTCAACTGGCGACTCGTGTGGAATGAATTATACATCAGAATTATCAAAGACATATAATGTAAAGCAAAACATTGTGAAACGAATAGCTGAGCCATTGGTTGTAGTGATTGGCTTTTCGTTACCGACGCACCGTTATTCAGTAGAAATGCAAGTATATGCATAAAAGTAGCCAATAATAGCAGCCAATTCAGAAATGTCTGGGAAGATGTAATTCACAATGGTATATGATTGGTCGCGGTGGTGTTGCCGAGAAACACAATTTAGAGCAAGATCCTTCCACGCGGTGCTTTGTTTCACACCAATTCTCATGAGGTTCATCATTGTTTGAAGCTTATCTACAATAAGTCTCTTCTGGCCCTCTATGATTCTATCGTTTCCGAGAGAAACAAAGGTGGAGTCAACCTCTGATCATATGCACTAAAGCAAAAGTGGAGAACCAGCCATCAGTCGCACTATCGCTTAAATGTTTTCCTACCAATTACCATGCCTGATAACATTAATGAGATGCGTACCATTTCTATGGTTGGTTATTTGTAGTTCAAATTGGGGTAATTTCCGACCATCACGGCTGAAAATTTGCTGTATATTGAAATAGTTTTGTACATGAACAAAGATAAGTGTTAATGAGCACATGATGGTATCCGTCTAAGAATGTCTAACGGTTTCCAGCAATCACAGCATTATCAGCAAATCGACCACCAAATTCAAGCGCACTCAATTGCTGAACAAAACAATTAAAACGCATGGCAGTTAATGCATTTCGTCCAAACAGTTTATGTAAATTAACTTTTGATTTTTTATCCTTGCTCTTTCATGTACATCTTTGGAGTCGAATTCACAGTTTGTTTGTTTTTTGGTGCTATAGATTTTTCAGAAACGATGTTGTCATTGTCATCCCTTTCAAAATTGCCATTCAAACATAATACCTGAAGTTAAATGATTATTACCACTACCAGTTGTTGGTCTCAATCATTTATTACTTCCCGGATTTGTGCCCTCATTATCGTAGGGCCTGTTAGTATGTTTAAGCATGAGGATAGCATCACGGTGTGAGCAAGCTAAATGGCATCGTCAAAACCCAAATTTCCAACTGGGCAAATCTAAAGAGCAATTTCAAATTTCAAATACTGCCAATAGGATTGGCCTGCTGTATGTAGCCATTGTTGTAACATAATGACATAATTATAACGCTAACATTACAGTCTACTAGAATGGCAAATTTTGGCATGAGATGACTGCTTCTAATGGTTACATATAGCTGCTAGATATGTATTTAGCCAGCAATCGTAATTGATGCTCTCCTGAACTGATTTACCTTTTGCAATTAGTTGATCTAGATTGCCTGCTATAGGTATTGGCGGTTGGTGGACTCATTAGTTGGGGGACAACTTGGTCAGGTGTTTTGTTGTACGGAGGTTTAGTTGCTTGGTTGATTAATACTCATCAGTAAATAGTTACCAAACATATGACAAGGGCATTAGTTCGTAACGATACAGCCATTAATTACTGATATTATAAATTCAGTCAGAGAATGAGATGATTTGTTTTGTCATCGTTACGTCGTTGACCTTATCTGTTACCACCTTCAGAGTTGTCATTTGTATGGATGGTGTTTAAATGCTGTGATAACATCACATGCATTAATATACAGCTGTGCCATAAAATAAACGCCAACTAGGGTCTATAATTCGCCTTCACTGGGTTTAACAATATAACAATTTCGTTATCTACACTTTTGGTTATGTAGTGTTAGATATGAGCACCAATTCATCAAAAATGTCGATATTGAAATACTTCTGAAACTGTGTTGTGATTAACGTGCGTCTGTATTCCCAATGACGATGTTACATATAAAGCATTGCATGCAATTTTTTATATCCTACTTGCGTCTTGTGGCTCGATTTGCATCGATACCGATATTGTAAGATGCATAACCTGACAGCACCAGTTTATAATACACATGTAAATAATGGTTTATCGGTCACAATAAGAGGTGATTCGTTGTATTTTTCTAAATTATGTTATTTGGCATTTATTCCAGCCAGACCAGTACCATCTGCTATAACGGAGGAGAATTGTGGAACCTACCACTGTGAATTAATTACAACCACGTGCTTTATTTACTTATGGTGTGCTGTGGCACTGTGTCATAACAACTCAATTACGCATTGCTCGTATATGACTGTTCCGTATTTCCGGTGTACATACGGAATATTAGCTTTATTGAACTATGGCGTAAGAGATAAATTAAGGCTCATTCGTATTCATGTGGGAGTTGTAGGTTTTGCTGCCTATTGCGTATAGCTATTATAATGCAGCACGACTAATGCAATAGGAATAGAATGATAATTACAATATATTGCATGCTCGGATTTTTCAGCTGTACAATGTGACGTTGACGTGTGTTATGAAAACAATGTCCTTCGAGTCATTCATTGATTTGATCATACAAAGCCAACCACAAGACGTACGAGGTTCAAGTGGTAGTCTGTAACAACTTTGATAAGCTTCAGAACCTCCAAGTGCAAGTCCATAAAGCACGAGCAATTAATATAATCTGACCAGGTCTTCTTATTCTAAAACGAGCATTGTTGTAAACCGTTGAAAACCGATACATGTGTCATCAGGGCTAAGTTCACGCGCTGACTTACTGTTACAGACAACATGCCACAAAACCATCAATCATTGGATTAACAAACTACAAGTGAAGCCGCTATTTGCTAACAGCAAGACCGACCGTGAGTAGCAATTAGTGAACAATAACGAAAACAAACCGACCGTGAGTAGCAATTAGTGAACAATAACGTAAACAAACCGACCGTGAGTAGCAATTAGTGAACAATAACGTAAACAAACCGACCGTGAGTAGCAATTAGTGAACAATAACGTAAAAAAACCGACCGTGAGTAGCAATTAGTGAACAATAACGTAAACAAACCGACCAACAACTCCAGCAATCTCACACACACGCATTACAATGTTACACATTTGAAATTAACCGTCAAATAAATTTATCTATCTGCCAACCTAATAGCCAAGCATTGACGATTCTTATTCACTTTGAAGCGTCGATTCTTTAAACTAGCTAATAGGGCGCAGCAATATTTTGCTTGCTGGTGTGTACTGTGACTACTGTATGGCTTATGATGCCATGAAACAGACACTTATAGGACTTTTGAAAAGTGCTTAAGAACATATTTTAGACCTAAAGCGATATCGTCATCTTTTCAGAACAGATATTGGTATATTAATGGCACACATAATAGATTAGGTAATGCGATGGGATTTTACGATGCCAAGCTGAAGGATTGCAGTAATTGTGCGCTCTTTATGTACAAAGTATGTTACGGGATAGCCGCTGCATAAACATCATGTTAAACGCGCGAAGCAAAATAAAATAGTTCCATTGTTGGGACACATTCCGCCTTAGTTGGCAGAAGTAGTCTGGCAGCCTTCTTTGTATGTTTGATGTTCTCTGCTTGCTCGAAGCGATGAAATTGACCATTGCGGATATAAACACTCTTATGGGAGAAAATCGTTTTGTTCATTTACTTGTATTTAGATTATAAATGAACATATTTTAAGACCTAAAGAGTTTTCTATCCATGGTTACAAAGAAGATATCTGGCAATATTTTATCGTCCACAACTCACACAACTCACGTAGATGACCTATATTTTATTAAAATACGCACTTATTCGACCGCTCATTGATGGTCTCTTTTTTCTTTATGCATTTACGGGCAGCGTATTGTATCGAACAGGGGGTAGCATTTTGCGATTCTGTGGCACAGTGGCATGTCCAGCAATGTGTAAATATACCGTCTGAAACTTTCAAGAAATAATTTAATGTTACAAACTAAAAGACAAGTCGAGGAATTGGCCCTCATTCCAACACAGTTATGGTTCGAAATATGACACTATGCAGCTAGCCTTGGATTTATCGTACAATTCAATGTAATCCAATGACTATATTTTATTGTGAACATCATACACATCGAAATTGTCGACCTGAAAACTTTTTTTCAGAGTTAAAAGGTGGAGTATCTATTTCAATCGATGACAGATTCAGACATCTATATTACCCTGGGGTGCATTTCGCGATTTTGTAGCACAGTGGCATGTCCAGCAATGTGTAAATATACCGTTATTAGAAATTTCAAGAAATAATGTGATGTTAAAAACTTAAAGACAAGTCGACGAATGAGCCCTAAATCCAACACATTTATGGTACATTGTAGGACACTATGCAGCTGGCCTTGGACTTTTCGTACAATTCAATGTAATCCAATGACTACATATTTTTGTGAACATCATATACACTAGAAATTGCCAGACTTGTGATATACTGTAGTAAATATATAACAATGTATCTTCGATGCCTAAGTCACATAACATACGGTATTTATGACTTGGTAGGCATTTCACGCGTGGACATCAATCATAGTTAATCTATACGCATCCTCTTTCATGGAATAACCAGTCGATGATAATGTTGAAAGCATATTTGTCAGGCAAAATGCAGAATACGAGGGTCGTACATCATCATGAAGTAACATGACGCCGTTTATGATATACAGTCCACCATGGCACCAAATTAACTGGATAAATCGATTTTGCAAACTAAGAAAAAGAATTATACTAAAGATATACTTTGCTTAATTCACTCGATGAAGCCTCTTTTATGTTGCCGAGCGAGAATTCCCCCTCATGATTTTCAGGTCGATAGTGTTAAGCGGGATAAACTTGGCCATGGATAACACTGACAGAATCTTATAGGGCTGCAAAGAAGGTTTCCATCAAATAGATTATAGATTTTTCCTACGCACCACATTGCCAGTGCAAACCCCAGTGATTAGTGGTAACAGCCGCTCGATTTCACATTTGGAAGCACCATACTTTCTATCACTGGTTTCGTTTAAGAAATATGGTAAGATATTAAGAGCACAATCGTCAGTTCGCAAAGACAACATGTTACCAAAGAGCTTATATGAGCGCTCACGCGAGCCCCTCTTGAGAAAATACGTGAACACACCACCTGCGGGCAGCGTGGTGCTTTGTCACAGCGTCTCCTGATTAAACATGGAATTTTCTAATCAGTGAATTCGGGGGCGTGTTCGACTTGACCATTCGGAAGACTCGATATGTGAAACAGATGCCCAACCCTGGACGTTGGATAAACAGTCCCATGTGCTTTTGTTGATTTCATGCTAGCGTCACCTGATGACGGACGTTTCAAAACACTACACAATCATAACCTTAAGCGATATCGTCATCTTTTCAGAACAGATATTGGTATATTAATGGCACACATAATAGATTAGGTAATGCGATGGGATTTTACGATGCCAAGCTGAAGGATTGCAGTAATTGTGCGCTCTTTATGTACAAAGTATGTTACGGGATAGCCGCTGCATAAACATATTGAACGCGCGAAGCAAAATAAAATAGTTCCATTGCGGGACACATTCCGCCTTAGTTGGCAGAAGTAGTCTGCAGCCTTCTTTGTATGTTTGATGTTCTCTGCTTGCTCGAAGCGATGAAATTGACCATTGCGGATATAAACACTCTTATGGGAGAAAATCGTTTTGTTCATTTACTTGTATTTAGATTATAAATGAACATATAAGAGTCGAAGAGTTTTCTATCCATGGTTACAAAGAAGATATCTGGCAATATTTTATCGTCCACAACTCACGTAGATGACCTATATTTTATTAAAATACGCACTTATTCGACCGCTCATTGATGGTCTGGTTTTCTTTATGCATTTAATGCAGCGTATTGTATCGAACGGGGGTAGCATTTTGCGATTCTGTGGCACAGTGGCATGTCCAGCAATGTGTAAATATACCGTTAAACTTTCAAGAAATAATTTAATGTTACAAACTAAAAGACAAGTCGAGGAATTGGCCCTCATTCCAACACAGTTATGGTTCGAAATATGACACTATGCAGCTGGCCTTGGACTTATCGTACAATTCAATGTAATCCAATGACTATATATTTTGTGAACATCATACACATCGAAATTGTCGATGCTGAAAACTTTTTTTCAGAGTTAAAAGGTGGAGTATCTATTTCAATCGATGACAGTTCAGACATCTATAATTACCCTGGGGTGCATTTCGCGATTTTGTAGCACAGTGGCATGTCCAGCAATGTGTAAATATACCGTTATCTAGACAAACATTCAAGAAATAATGTGATGTTAAAAACTTAAAGACAAGTCGACGAATGAGCCCTAAATCCAACTCATTTATGGTACATTGTAGGACACTATGCAGCTGGCCTTGGACTTTTCGTACAATTCAATGTAATCCAATTACTACATATTTTTGTGAACATCATATACACTAGAAATTGCCAGACTTGTGATATACTGTAGTAAATATATAACAATGTATCTTCGATGCCTAAGTCACATAACATACGGTATTTATGACTTGGTAGGCATTTCACGCGTGGACATCAATCATAGTTAATCTATACGCATCCTCTTTCATGGAATAACCAGTCGATGATTAATGTTGAAAGCATATTTGTCAGGCAAAAATGCAAATACGAGGGTCGTACATCATCATGAAGTAACATGACGCCGTTTATGATATACAGTCCACAATGGCACCAAATTAACTGGCTAAATCGTTTTTGCAAACTAAGAAAAAGAATTATACTAAAGATATACTTTGCTTAATTCACTCGATGAAGCCTCTTTTATGTTGCCGAGCGAGAATTCCCCCTCATGATTTTCAGGTCGATAGTGTTAAGCGGGATAAACTTGGCCATGGATACTGACAGGCTTATAGGGCTGCAAAGAAGGTTTCCATCAAATAGATTATAGATTTTTCCTACGCACCACATTGCCAGTATAAACCCCAGTGATTAGTGGTAACAGCCGCTCCTTTCACATTTGGAAGCACCATACTTTCTATCACTGGTTTCGTTTAAGAAATATGGTAAGATATTAAGAGCACAATCACAATCGCAAAGACAACATGTTACCAAAGAGCTTATATGAGCGCTCACGCGAGCCCCTCTTGAGAAAATACGTGAACACACCACCTGCGGGCAGCGTGGTGCTTTGTCACAGCGTCTCCTGATTAAACATGGAATTTTCTAATCAGTGAATTCGGGGGCGTGTTCGACTTGACCATTCGGAAGACTCGATATGTGAAACAGATGCCCAACCCTGAGACGTTGGATAAACAGTCCCATGTGCTTTTGTTGATTTCATGCTAGCGTCACCTGATGACGGACGTGTGTTACACTACACAATCATAAGAATCCAAGCGCGAATCAAGCCCCACGCTCACAACGAATTCTTATTCACGAGCTCGCCGATTAAATGCACCAGATTCTCGCGGCTGATACAATGCTAAGCACGTGCGTGGCTGATACACTGGGAGAAAATATGATTTTGGTTAAATTTACATACTCGGGCAAAAGCACAAAATTGCATATTCATAATATTGTTATGATTCAGAACACCAATGTAATCGGTACTACATTACCGCTTGGGAATCAATTGATTGAAGCAAAGACAAAACTGCAAATCTCCTAAATGCAGCTAATCGGGGTGTCATATTTGTCTGGCTGCTCACAGCTCAAGAGAAACGACAACTGTCACTGATCTGTTTCTGCCACAAGTCCAGTATTCCGCGAATGCCACCATTGGCTCAAAGCATCAGCTTGTTTCGTTTAAAAACGAGGACATTAATGTAGTTAGACTTGTAACAACACATTGCATATAAAACACTTGCGGCTACTACTGAGTAGCACCGACCAGGCATTATCGCTACTGTCAAACGTGTAGCATTAAAAACATACAATCTATCATGTATTTTAAGGCGTCCCGTGTGCCATGTTTTTAATTGTGGCCACATGTGGTAACTTAACAACATGCATAAGTAATGCTGAGGCTAAGGTTCCGCGTCTATTCAGCAAGGACTGTTCGAATGATGAACGGCGAAATGTAAGTATGTGTCCTATTAAACCGTTTTAGATAGGAGCAAAACTAATGATCACAATAAATCGATAGCTGCGGAATAGACAGATACGTAACATCCTTAAACCTGGATGGTTACCTTGCATCAATAACTAACCATAGTACAAGGAATTTTGGCACCAATCTATTACATACAACTCTTATCTACCGATTGAGCATGTACATTAAAGAGATAATTCTTACCAAAAAAAAGAACTGCTTCGCTAAACGTCCTAATGAATTTGCTTTTTGCGTATACTTCCTGTTATTTCTTCGCCATTTAAAAACCCAACTAATACACTAAACAAATCTTGACTATTCCCTTATCAATGCCGAAAGTGTGCTGTTACACAACAGTGAATTGTTCTATGGTCTAGGTTAATTATCAAAGAGGACTAACTGAGGATTTTAGGATGCTACAATACCGTGAGGGATCACAAAAACTAAATGCTCTGTGCTCATTTGTGCCATAACTTTTGGTCTTGCTTGTATTTGGTGGGGGTCTCAAATATTGTTATAGATTTAGGTTGATATACACATCAGCATTAACATGACGTAGCGCAGACATCTGACTCGTTTGTGTCATCTGTTTTAGGTTATATTGTGATAAAAGGCGAAACAGTATTATGTCTTATACCGCTAAAGTGGTTATAAACTCTTAGTGATGTCCACCTGGACAATCAAAAGTCGAGTTTCATGGTCGCTTTTGTCGAGAACCTTTACAATCCGAGAGACCTGAGCACAACTCCATTAAATTTCAAATCACCTTCAGCCGTGTTCCAAAATGTGTTAAACGTGTATTGTGGTTAATACACACCATTACCATTCTGAAACAAGGCATCATCCGTGTGAAGTACATAAACAACTTTAACACACGGTTTAGTTATGTGCTTCAATTGTATACCTACCACTCACGCCAATAACAAATGATAAACAAATCGGTTATATGTAATAGCTCATGGACCCTGATACAATATCCTTATAAATACCGCCTGACATTCAGCTTGTACTATTGCAACACCACACGTACCATATGTGTTTTACAACATAGCCCTTGATGACATGCTGCCGCTTCTTCGTAGCTGACAATGACAAGGAACACTTGATAAAATGCTGGTCGACAATGCAATGCGCGTCCCGTGAGCTCACTTGCTTAGTACAGTTGTGACGGAAATATTTACTTAAATAGTAACGTGTGTTAAATATATAATCACGACACATCCATTATCGTATTGCAAAATATAAAGAATGAAGCAATAATGATTGGATGGCACCTGTATAACAATAGTCACTATCATGATTCGACGTCAACCGGAAAGTGCGCATTGGAATTTATGTCAATTATTGGATGTGCAGAAATTAAAAGAATTACCCGCAATTCTAACAGCCTTTTTTTAAAAAAATGATGGTTGTACAAACTGCGTTTACAGAAGAAAAGTGTTGATTCGATTTCGCCTTAACATATGATAGCAACGAACCCGAGATAAACAGCGCAGCGTTGCCAAGAGAGAATGTATTATACTACAGGGTAAACGAGGCGCGTGGCGCATAGGCCATGGCAAATCATCATTACAGCCACGGCTTATCACCGTCTAGAGACGGCCTAGTGTGGGGACATTACAAGAAGTGCTTGAATGGGATCATTTCAAGTCGTCCATTACTTACTCAATACAGTTAAGTTAAAGACAATAAGACATCGCTATTGTTAACAACGGACATATTCCACTCAATAAATGCGATAAAATATAGGAATACCCTATGCTGCAAACTACATAAATGTGGCAAGGTGAACACACAATACCGATAACATTTATTTACGAACCAATTGGCCAAGTATCGCCCCAGACGAGGTTCTATGCGACAGGCATCTTCGAATGGTACGATCATTGAATGGTCGCCTACTGTTGGCACTGTATAATGACCTATCATTGCTCTTAAGGCGTTGTTATCTGCTTCCAGAATGGTGGAATTCAATTGGTTAATATATGTTATGGAATCTATAATTTATTAAACTTGTAATTACAACAAAAAAACCAAAGTAAGTTGAGTAAATATCGAATGTGATGAACTCTAGCCAAACATTATGTCAGAGAAAAATGCTGATGCTTGGTTGGTCTATAGAATCGCTTTCTTTACATTTCGCGACATATAGAGTAGACGCCGTTCTATAAACGAGGCTAGTAAACTGTCAGTTTCGTTCATTTTCATTCTTAGGATGTCCTATAGCGGATATAATATTTTACGGCGAGCTCCATTGCATTCAACTAATACGATCATGTTGTTATATCTTTGTCGTTCATATACTTTATTGATTGTCACTAACTTCTGTAAGGCTAGTTTATGTCCACGTCAGTATAATGTATAAACGTCATTGTTATTTAGTTCTTACAGCCTTTCTGTTTAAGTGTAAGTATGGAGAGTCAATAACAAGAACATGTCTTTCTGTTGATGAATAAAATAACACTACATTGTATTGTACTGCAAGGTTAGAATGTTGGCTTTCCCAATATATCGCTATCTAATAAGGCGGCCATGAAACCCTATAACTATTGCCCACTGTGACTTCCAATGTATTTTTATACACGTTTTTCATATATAACATGTGTTATTGTAAATTGTTACCAACATTAAGTTGCCTTAAAATCTCCGGAAATCTTTCAATAGAAACACAGGTAACCATTGATATTGAAGCAGAGCGTCTGAACGCTGATTTATAATGGAAGATATTCATGGTTTCGTAACTTGAGTCTGCATTGTTTTAGATATTTATTCCCATGCCTGAAGAGAGAGCTTTCTCTGGTTATATTGCGCATTTCGCATAACTAGGAAAAAGTTATGGTAGGACTTGACAGCCGCGATTGAGGCATATCACCAGGGCATACTTTGCCGCATTCCTCAACTAACAGAGCCGAGGAGTTATCGTGAGTAATGAGACACGCCTAGCTAATGTGATGGCGCTAGGCATGACACGCTGGTTCCCCAGAGACACATGATGGCGGCCGGTGTCCTTAACTCCTCCGATCTACTGTCACTATCTGCAAATCACAAGGTTAAGTATCCGCACGGATAATCTATAGATCCTTTGGATAGATTACACACTCGACCGTAGAACTAACTACTCACCTTATGACTCTCGCATGTATCATATATTGATTTAAGGTCGGTATTATGCAGTGGTGTAAGTTTGTATTACAAAATAAGCCTCCTGTTAATGTGTTGATATCTCATATGACGTCTTTCAGTGATGATCGACTATCAAATTGTCACAAACATATCTGTACCTGGATTGCCCTGCTTCTATATCACTTGCAAGTTATTTAACAGTTAAATCCAATATCGAGCTGGCTTTTCTCATTTAACAGCAACTAGACGGCAAATGTTTGCCACGATAGAAAGGGACCATAACAAGTGCAATCGAAATTATAAAAACACTCCAATATGGCCAAATTACAGTTATCAGGTCGTTTAAGCGATACAACGTTATTTTTGTGTGCTTGATTATTCTATTGCACGCCTTAGCTGACTGGGGTGCGCGTGGTGGACATGGGTATAAGGTTGAGTTATTGAGTGTATTATGGAGCATTGTAAAGCAAGTCGCCTGCAAACCCCAGTAATAGGTCAGCACAGCAGTGTTTGGTCTCGCTTCATTACGATACCTACGCAATAAGCATTCAGCACGACAGAAACAGTAGAGATGGGATGTCCATGGTCGCATCTGATAATCGTGTGCCAGTAATTGAGTCGTGTAGCGGGAAACCGGGGGAAACAGAGTATCTATATGCCGCTTCCTACGTCAATTTGAGTGCTGGTATTGCCGACGACAAGCCGTTTACAACTCCAAGTTACTGTGACGAAGCTGCAGAGGCTCAGATGGATGACGTCATGAAACACACAGTCGTTCTGTCTGCTGCTCGCAGATTTCTTAACTAAATGATCCTTTGTATGGCGCTTCATTGAGATGGCGTATCTTCTGTAAAATTTAGATTGCAACACCAAGCATCGAACCCATAAACATTGGGATTACCCTGTAAAACTAGCACAACCATATCTTACATTCATTGAGTCGTTTTAATTGAATGTACCTTATTATATAATGCATTAATTGGGAGTATTAATATTGGTTGTGATTTCAAAATCGCTTAAATGTCATACGCTTTGAATGGAAATAGTAATGAGTGAGGCGCCAACTAAAATAGTACTCATTTAGAAGTGAAATATTATTCAACACGGCAGGAGAGATACTCTTTACAACAATTGACCCAATACGCGTATTTGAACATTGCTTCTTTACAATGGAGACATAACAAATATTATTTCAAGCAGCAAAGTATCGATCTGGACCACCCGACATTCCCGAGCTGAGTTGGATTCAAAATTCACTTAACAAAAGACAATAATTGAAAGCAATATTGCATGGAATTCCTCATTGTCCGATATTTAAGTCAGTCAATGCTTTGGCCGAGGTCCTAAATAACGGCTGCAAGAGTTTATTTCCAATGAAAGTATTTTGCTCTTGGCAAACATATTTTGCTCTAGGCAATTGTTTCGGCGGTTGTATTTGTAGCAGTCTTGGTGAAATACTGCATCGTCTTATGCGCTGTACAAATATATACGGGACATTGAAACGATTTTAGATTCATCTCAATTTCCATTCGCATGTTTGGAGATGCGTTCGGACGATACATGAGACGTTACCGATAGGGACAAGTACGAAGTTCATGGCCATATGTATGGATGATTATTTTCATTTGTTTTTCACTGAAGTAAGAATATTGAATTTCTGTAGATAGGTGGGATTCCCAAGTGAATACACGCAGGTTTATCAGCAGTTCACGAATAATC
The DNA here is from genome assembly GCA_034190875.2 of Urechis unicinctus. Classification (NCBI taxonomy): domain Eukaryota; kingdom Metazoa; phylum Annelida; class Polychaeta; order Xenopneusta; family Urechidae; genus Urechis; species Urechis unicinctus. The sequence goes on along the minus strand of CM067358.1, from coordinate 2,862,542 downwards.
ATACATGTTTATTATATCTGAGATTGCATTGCGAGAATTCCGCTGCATTTATTGTTTTCCTCTAGATGTTTCTTATATTTCATAGATTTTTCTCCGGCGTTTAAAAGCGACGGTCTTTGAAGGAAAACAATGAAATGCTTAATTTAAAATATGAAAGTCGTATGGGAACTAATAGTTACAGAAGGGAATATGCGTTGATACTAGTACAAGAACGTTCTTGTATGGAACGGATTATAACGAAAGGTGCATTGCAAAGTCACTGACACCATCCAGCAATGAAATCAATCGTGAATATCTATTATCTGATTATTTAGTTCCTTATGTCATTTCAACACGCCTTTTCAATGCTCATATTGTTTTTTATCAATTATATTGGTGACAGAAACATGAACAATTAGTAACTGTACAATACGCCGACTGTCGATACTCGTTCTCGTTGTCAAGGAGACTTTTGTTCAAGATGAATCGACAAATAACTAACAAGATGCACATATGGCCCATAACATATAACATCAAGCGAACACATTAATGGATTTTGTAACTACCATATGTATCACTGGAACAACAAAGCATTGTGCGCAAGTTGGGCTATTTGAAGGTCGGGGTGCACTTCACATTGCCTCCTCCAAACTGCTTGACCACCAAACCCGATTTTCCATTGTCCGCGTAGACAAAGTGTCCATTACCTTCTTTAGCTGAAACTCCAGTACTAATGTACATCGATGTCACTTGTTTCTATTTTTCCAAACATGACCTATTTTACTCTTACATTTATAGATGTTGGCAACTATTAACAAGTATGGCTGTTGTTGTTGTTTTCTTGGTAAGGAATATATAGAAACTGAATATCACACACAGGGATAGAGACATCCAGATAGATTCGGGGACCCTTGCCACGAACATAGAAGGGACAGCGCAACAAATGCCTTTGGGATTTTGATTGCACCACCCTATAACAAAATCATATGATGATTGCATGGTCACTACGTCACAAACGGAAGCGTCAGGAGTGATGTTAATATCAGAACAGCATTCTGTACAATTGTGATCAATTCACACACACGATAAATCATTCGGACACTGCTAGCCATAAATGAAGTTTATGTCAAAAACTTTATTTACTCTAAGAAGGTAACATTTCCAACGGTGATTGGGCCAATAATTCACCACCACAGCACTCTACTGATGTCTATATCACGTGGCGCTCTTTATTGTTCGGTAATAAGAATAGCAGACTGTACAATTATTCCGATACAATGCCTACAATGGCAGAGTGAGACAATTCATCATAAAATATAGTTAATTTCTAGCCCTGTACGAAAGCTAATTGTGTCACTTGTACACGCGGAATAACTCAATGTGAGGGATTTAATTCTGGATCCGCTTAGAATGCTATATCTCACATATCCTTGGTTTTCAGGAAATATGCTTTATTATCCCATGAACGTCTTTACATAATGATATCAGGGGGATTACGTCATTTTGGGACCTACAGTTTGTTCTTTTATTGCAATTTGACATTTGCCGATAGTCGGCTGGCCTGTTGCACGTTCGATAAGGACACATGAGAGAAAACGATATTATATTACACAATTAATGGTCAGCGGTAACAGAAACTGGCGCCATGCTATGATCGTAAAACACATGTATGGAGTTAATGATGTTTTTGTATCTATGATGAACGAGAACACAGACTTGATTTAACCGCTGATCAAATAAACTGATTGATATACGACACGAGATTGTGGTTTATGTGCGTCGATGTTTAGCGGCCTAATGGGTCTGTCCTAGGTGATAATCTGTGTTTATGATTAGTCATTTAAGGGAAACGCTCAATATAATAAGCAGATAGCAGATGTTATCTCACCTGACACACCACTGGTATTGGGAACACAATACGCGCTCAGTAAGTTGGCGGAGGAGTTCAGGAGTATTGTGCTTAATAACAGTAGATGGGATTTTTTGTGCCTTGCTACAAGTAACAGCATTTGAACATGACCTGTGGTAGAGCTCATATTTTGCAAAGATATGTTCTATTCTTTTATTGATGCATAGGAATTGGAAGTGGCATCACATCCGTCACATTGATGAACACAAAATGCCGAATCATTTCAAACGTAGGCCAGTATCAGATATTGCGTGGTTCAACTGACGACTTGTGTGGAATGCATTATTCATCAGAATTATCAAAGGCATATAATGTAATGCAAAACATTGTGAAACGAATAGCTGAGCCATTGGTTGTAGTGATTGGCTCATCGTTACCGACGCACCGTTATTCAGTAGAAATGCAAGTATATGCATAAACGTAGCCGATAATAGCAGCCAATTCAGTAATGTATGGGAAACTGTAATTCACATTGGTATATGATGATTGGTTGCGGTTGCGTTGTCGAGAATCACAATTTAGAGCAAGATCCTTCCACACGGTGTTTTATTTTCCCACCAATTCTCACGAGGTTTGCCTGAAGCTTATCTACAATAAGCCTCGTCTGACCCTCCATGATTCCATCGTTCCCTGGAGAAACAAAGGCGGAGTCAGACTCTGATCATATGCACGAAGCAAAAGTGAAGAACCAGCAATCAGTCGCGCTATCACTTAAATGTTTTCCCACCATTGGCTGATTATATTAATGAGATGCGTAGCATTTCTATGGTTTGTTATACTGAACTTCAAATTTAGGGATTTGCTCAAAGAAGTCGTGCATTACCTGTTATCGGATGGATACATAACCGTCACGAATCGTCTGTTGCCCGATCAGTGTAAACTATTGATCTATGCTTGGCCGCTTATTGCAGTATATTATATGATATGGATTCAATAGAACCGAGTTCATATCATTGACTCTGGTGAATTTGGCCAATCATTCATCGTGACATGCTGTTGCCTCTATGTAGATCAAAGTATCAGAATCCGATTACAGCAACATTGGATGTAAGTGTTAGCTACCTCTCAGCGCCATTAGGAATTAAGAACAGCAGTAATGTAGCGCTGATGAAGCATCGGTCTGGGATTGCGTTGTCACTTATTACAGAATAGCACAAGAATGGGGCAATTTTCGACCTTCACGGCTGCAAATTTGCGGTATATTGAAATTGTTTCGTACATGAACAAATATAAGTGTTAATTAGCATAAGATGGTATCCGTCCAAGAATGGCTAACAGTTTCTATCAATCACAGCATTATCAGCAAATCAACCACCAAATTCAAGCGCACTCAATTGCTGAACAAAACCATTAAAACGCATGGCAGTTAATGCATTTCGTCCAAACAGTTGATGCAAAAATCATTCACAGTTCGGTCAGTTTCTTTGTTGGTGCTTTAAAATTATAAGAAACGATGTTGTCATTGTTATCCCTTTAAAAATTGTATTTTGCCATTTAAGCATATTACCATTCAATTGCTGAAGTTAAATGATTATTACCACTACCAGTTGTTGGTCTCAATCATATATTACTTTCCGGATTTGGCATCGTCAGAGCAATTTCAAATACTGCCAATAGGATTGACCTGCATGCTGTCGTAACATAATGACATAATTAAAACGCTAACGTTACAGTCTACTAGAATGGCAAATTTTGGCATGAGATGACTGCTTCTAATGGCTACATATAGCTGCTAGATATGTATTTAGCCAGCAATCGTAATTGACGCTCTGTTGAATTGTTTTACCTTTGGCAATTAGTTGACCTAGATTGCCTGCTATAGGTATTGGCGTTTGGTGGACTCATTAGATGGGGGACAACTTGGTCAGGTGTCTTATTGTACGGAGGTTTAGTTGCTTGGTTGATTAATACTCATCAGTAAATGGTTTCCAAACATATGACAAGGGCATTAGTTCGCAACAATAAAGCCATTAATTACTGAAATTATAAATTCAGTCAGAGAATGAGAAGAATTTTTTGTCATCGTTACGTCATTGAACTTATCTGTTACCACCTTCAGAGTGTTCATTTACACGCACTGCATTGTGATTGATGGGTATACTGGTCAATGATGGATCACAGAGATGAACTTCGCTTTCAACAACAACTCTGCTTGATGAGGGCGATTGTGATGCTTGAATGGTGTTTAAATGCTGGGGTAACATCATAATTAAGATAATTGTACAACGAGAAACCCTGTAATATGATGCCCTCTTATCAAATACATGTCTGAACATATTATTGTTCAAATTTATGTCAGCAGTATCTTACACATGCATGCCACCATTCAAGAGGTCAAACTACGCCTTTAATGCTATGAATAGAATAAATGAAGAATGTCCGTTGTATCCAGTTCAGTACGCGATGGCATTCTCTGTGTAAGGTATACTAATTACAACAATGCTATTAAGAATATCGTTGTACAATATAGTAAAAGAGTAATTAATGCGGCTTGTAAACTGGTTTAGAATCAGCGCGTAATGTAATCGAAACAATTGCGAAATGCGTTGCGTGTACAAAACGATGACAAAAACAACATTCTCAAGAGAGGGGAAGTAATAACTACCGTTATATAGCTTTTTTATGGTCATGATATATTCTGATACAGCTCTAATTCAGACATCATACTGTGTACTGTAACGGGCTTTACCTGTTGCCCCGTATGCCAAACAGATCGTACACAAATATATCCCAAGCAACAAGCTACATATCTCCACATCACATACGGTGATAATAGTACACTTGTTGTCGTGCTGGGTACAGCCACAACGACATCACAGTGATCTTCTCAAGCCTTACAATAACAGGCAGCTGTTGTTGTTGTTGTTTTAAATGTTCGCATATCTGAAAAATGTTGTGGAAACGCAGGAAGAGATCAACCGATTGCCACACACTCCGCTTCATTGAACATTTAAAATTTCAAATCTATTTATATACGAATAATAGCTGAGTCCTCATGATAAACATCCGGTGTGACTCAACCGCCTCTGCCAGCTCCGTATGACGCGGTAGCCGACGGATCAGTACAACAACGGCGACAAGACGGTGTCGCCATTGTCACCTTTGACATTTGTGTTATGTTAATTATGCATAACATAAGGTTCCTATCGTTATTACTTTCACCATCTTAATAGTAACAGAGAATTCAAGTTGACTCACTCATCAAATCATACCTTAATCATGTTTGGTTGAATGATTTCGCAAACCCTGCACAGTGATATATTTGTACGATTGGGATATTCCGCCACAATACAAAAGATATGACACATTTAGCAGGTCGTACGTGATGTAGCTGGTAGCCTGGCATGCAGGCCAACCTCATATTTACCAGGATTCCGCACGGCGCACTTTCGTCTTCTTCGGGCTGTGAGGGAGATAGAATAATCTATATTTTTTTTTATCTTTTGTAATTATATATGCATTCTCAAAACACGGTAGCTTTGACTTAATTTTACATGTACGTGTAAACTAGGTAATTTATGCTATGCTGTTCAGATGCAATCATCCCCCAACCTCCCAAGGAAACCGAATGGAAGGCCGGTGGATACACACGCTTTATTGGGCTTAAGTCCAAGAACCCCGCTGCGCAGAGCTGGGGCAAACATTAAATGGCATAACAACACTAAGAACACTAGCAGGGGGAACAAGCAATTACCAGCAATGAACACCGATGGTGTGCAGAGTTTGCTACCCCATATATCGCTCACAAGGCATACTATCGGCATGACACACAGCCCTATTAATGTTATTGTTCTGATCATCCACTCAGCAATAACAATATCTCCTTTTAGCCAACTCCTGAGACCATGGACGAGTACGTATGTTTGATAAACGGAAGACAAAGAATCTTGTGAACCTATCACTGTGAATAGATTACAACCATATGTTTTATTTACTTATGGTGCCGTAGTAAACTATGATTACTATTAGCTCATTCATATATTGTTATTCAATCACAATGGTTATCCGCCATCATCGAAATCTATGAGACGTCATTTTGGGACATATGCAGGCTCTCAGCTGAAGCAAGCACGGAAGAACAATCATTGGATGTGACTGACAACAGTTTGAGCATCATCGATATCCCATTCATTTGCGAGCAGGATTTAATATGCATTCTTCACTGTGACTTCATGCATTCGCTCAGATACGATATGCTCTATTGGCATTCGGCTGGGATATAACCCCACTGAGATAACTTACATATAAGTAATCAACTGCAGTAGATTATACAGCAAAGTAGCCTTGAATATTATGGGGGCTATATGAATGGATAGTTCTCATTTCCAAATGGAAATATTTCGACAAAAAAGAACAAGCAACCATGTAGCAAACCTACGCTTTTGGTATCCCACTTACGGTGGCGTAGGGTTGATAAAGAAACATCAAGCTGCTCTGCATGTCCTGTACTGTTCTGAAGCGCTCGTCTATATCGCCGCGCCACAAGATGGAAAGACAAAGAGGCGAAACCTCCTGGTCAAATCTAACAATTCTTCATTTTATCATGGCGTTGATATATAGCTGTGCCAGAAAGTAAACGCCACCTAGTGTCTATAATTCGCCTGTAATGGGTTTTACAATATAAAAATTTCGTTATCTACACTTTTGGTGATGTAGTGGTAGACATGAGCACCAATTCGCAAAAAAATGTCGATATTTGAAATACTTCTGACACCGTTTTTTGATTAATATGCGTCGGTATTCCCAATGCCGATGTTACACATAAAACATCGCATGCAATTTTTTTATATCGTACTTGCGTCTAGTGGCTCGATTTGCATCGATACCGATATTGTAAGATGCATAACCTGACAGCACCAGTTTATAATACACATGTAAATAATGGTTTATCGGTCACAATAAGAGGTGATTCATTGTATTTTTCTAAATTATGAGATTTGGCATTTATTCTAGCCAGACCAGTACCATCAGATATTTTGGAACTTGGTCATAACCACTCAATTACGCATTGATGTCGTTACAAGTGGGCTAAATGACTGTTTTCTATCCATGGTTACAAAGAAGATATCTGGCAATATTTTATCGACCTCAAGTCTCGTTGATGACCTATGTATTATGAAAATACGCACATATTCGGCCACTCATTGATGGTCTGGTTTTCTTTATGCATATGATGCAGTATATTGTACTACACGGTATTGTAGGATATGCTCGTACTATCTACCTATGATGTCACAGAGACAATTGAATGCAGTGTAACCGTCAACAGCAAGTTATGACACCGCAGCTAAATTTGTAGGTTTTGTATTTTATGCCGAAGCATGCAACCTATGAGCAATCCTAGTAACCATCAATACTAACTTTATCTTTTTCACCGTACCCTTTCATAAATGATGCGTCGCCATATCTAGTCCGTGTCGCTGTTGTAAGCGTTGCTTGAGAGTGCAGTATCTATTTCAATTGATGACAGTTCAAACATTAAAAATAATGATGTGCATTTTGCGATTCTGCATGTGTAGATATACCGTTATCGTGACAAACATTCAAGGAATAACGTGATGTTACGAACTAAAAGACAAGTCGAGGAATTGGCTCTCATACAAACACAGTTATGGTACGAAATATGACACTATGCAGCAGGCCTTGGAGTAATCGTACAATTCAATGTAATCCAATGACTATATATTTCGTGAACATCATATGCATTAGAAAGAGCCAGACAAGTGGTATACTGTCGTAAATATACAACAATGTATCTCCGATGCCGATGCTTAGTAGGCATTTCACGCGTGGACGTCAATCATAGTTAATCTATACGCATTCTCTTTTGTAATGGAATAACCAGTCGATGATAATGTTGAAAGCATATTTGTCGGCCAAAAAATGCAGAATACGAGGGTCGTACATCATCATGAAGTAACATGACGCCGTTTATGATATACAGTCCACCAATGATACCAAATTAACTGGATAAATCGATTTTGAAAGCTAAGAAAAAGGATTATACTATTGATATATTTTGCTTAATTCACTCCATAATGCCTCTTTTATGCTGCCGAGCGAGAATCCTCCCTCATGATTTGCAGGTCGATAGTGTTAAGCGGGGTAAACTCGGCCACGGATAACACTGATGGAATTTTATAGGGCTGCAAAGAAGGTTTCCATTAAATAGATTATAGATTGTTTGTCTCGCTGAGAGCATATCTTGGACATTATTCCATCGATCGTTAATTTTGTTGATGCTTCATAGGTCAGATATTATTCACTCCAATTCGACTCCTGATGGGAAACTCATCTATGGTCCGATTGCCAGTTCTCCTTTGCAACAGTAAATGATATGAGATGGTTGAGATCTACGCTTTTTATCTATGGCGACACTGTATTTATATTTGTACTACTTTCATATTCCATCCGTGTGGTTTTAATGTATGACGGATCAATTGAAATATAACAGCAGTCACTTACTCGTATGTTTTTAGTAAGACTATATTACCGACCAATCATAATTGAGCAGGTTATTTGGAAATAACTTACTTCAGAACTATCAATTTAAACCACCAACCAATGCAGTTTCATACTGTAACCACACGTGGATATCAATCATAGTTAACCCCCCCCCCCACACCTTCCTGCCGCACACAAATGTCGTCGGCTGCTTGAATGGTTTGTGTGATTGCTCATTTTCCTGTCACAACTACATTGTGCCTATATATAACTTCTTGATATTCAGGGTTTGTTACTGTTATTTGTTAACAATAATAGGCTGTATCAACATATTCGAAATACTTTTAGTCAAAACACAAGCAACCATTGATATTAAGCTTTCATGATTTCGTACTTTAGAAATGTGGACTGTCTATAATAAGCGCCAGGGTGTCTGTCGATGCCGCAGCTTCATAGTGTCGCTTCTCACGTCACGTAATGGGAGTCACATAAAACTGACACGCTCCAAACCTTGCCATCTCCTATGATGTGAGATAAAATCATAGTCATAACAAAACTAAAGCACTAACTTTTGAACTACACTTTGCTTTAGATTCGCCTGGTATTATTCATAGTGAAATAATGACGCAGGGCGATTTCATCTCCACCACAAACATATCTCTTACCACACCAAACCAGTAAAATGCATTTTAACCAACCTTAAGAAAATAGTCAACGAGCGGGTGTTTGTATTTGTTGGTCCGATGCACTTTTGTCAACTGCACAATAAAGTGTAGTAAAATCAAAATTTAATATGACAGTCAACAAAACATTGTTCTGATAGTTCCACTCATCGAATCGGCAATATTTCATGCGCTCAAAGGCATGGGCGCTTTGTGGTGTAAATGACATTAACCAATGAATTGTTTCATCGCATTTAATCTGAATTCCTTGGATCAACAAACTTTTCTTACTCTACTTACTGATTAAGGATCCTTAGCTATACCATTAGTTCATACATGGCTAATGAATGGCAACATGGAAATATGACAGTGTTAGGGAAAGGCTTTCGTTGTGTTGGTTGGTAATTTCTTAGTTATATATGGAATGTAAAGCTCTGCAACTATGTCCTGGTAAAAACGCCCTAAGTATTCTATATACATGGACAGTTAAGACACTTAAACGAGGAATAGAAATGTCACCATTAGCTGATACAATATCATTTTTGGAAAAGTAACGTTCCCTTATTCGTATGGAAAAGTTCATCGTCTTACTGCAGGCATGCAAGGCATCATAGAACAACGAGCTTTGCAATATGTGCCTAATACGCTCACAATGTAAACAATTAGCGCGGTGTAATGATGATTCTGCAATTTTTCGTATAATCACAGTGTATATACCCAGTGTTTGAACAATATTGCTTCATAATGACTTTTCCTGAGCTATAGCGATAGAAATCGCCCTTTGAATAGGATATGACATGTGGTGTTAGTAAGGATTTCAGTACAAACTATTCGAACATACCTAAGCGGCGGTTAATGGCACACATCCATGTAAATGCGTGCCATTGCACTCGCTTGTTCATCAATGTTTTCTTATACCGTGAAATGACATTAAGGGCCGGTGTATAGTTAGGCACCAACAAAACAAGCCATGACCAATATAAAGTTTTCATAACAAACGCGCAGTTTGATTACACATTACATTAGATTAATGAAGAAGTTTATGTCAAACAATCTAGCAATAAAGCAAATCATTGAGAAGCATATGGTGCTAACTGTAGCCCACCATACCGAGTTATTAGCATTAAATGAGTTTCATGAGCTTAGGTATCGAAGCAGATGAACCTTGTCTGGGGCGATGTTAGGAAAAATTGCTCAAAAAGTTAAATGTGATTAGCATCGTGGGTGTGCTTAGCGTGTTTATGTCATTTGTGGTGCGTAATATTCCTCTTATCGCCCTTTGTTATGCAAAATATGTCAGTTGTTAGCAGCAGGTATAAATAACGTGTTTACATAACAATATGCTTTGCGCAAAACCCTTTAGAATACCAATGTAATTGGTGATACATTACCGCTTGATAATCGATTGATTGAGGCAAAGACAAAAACTGCAAATTTACTAAATGCAGCTAATCGGGGTGTCATATTTGTCTGGATGATCACAGCTCAAGCGAAACGACCACTATTGCTGATCTGTAACTGCCACAAGTCCAGTATTCCGCGAATGCCAGCATTGGCTCAAAGCATCAGCTTGCAAACTACATAAATGTGGCAAGGCGAACACACAATACCAATAACATTTATTTACGAACCACTTGGCCAAGTATCGCCCCAGACGAGGTTCTATGCGAAAGGCATCTTCGAATGGTAAGATTGCAGTATAGTCGGCTACTGTTAGCACTGTATAATGACCTATCATTGCTCTTAAGACGTGTTATCTCATGCCACAATGATTGAATTCAATTGCATAATATATGTTATGAAATATATAATTTATAAAACTTGCATTTACAACAAAAAAACAAGTTGAGTAAATATCGAATGTGATGAACCCAAGTAAAACATGATGTCAGAGAAAATGCCGATGCTTGGTTGGTCTATAGAAACGCTTTCTTTACGTTTCGCACGATATGGAGTAGACGCAGGTCAATAGAAGACGCTAGTACACTGTCAGTTTGGTTTATTTTCATACTAAGGATGTCCAATAGTGGATATCATATTATATGGCTAGCTCCATTGCTTTCAACTAATATGATCCTGTTTATTATATCTTTGTCGTTCATATACTTTATTGATTGTTACTAACTTCTGTAAGGCTAGAAACTCTAAGCTAGTTTATGTCCACAGCCCTGTCCCGGTAAGGGTTGAACACAGACGTCAGTATAATGTATAAACGTCATTGTTATTGCGTACTTACAGCCTTTCTGTTTGGTGTAAGTAAGGAAAGTCAAGGCCATGGCTCTCTGTTGATGAATAAAATAACACTACATTGTATTGTACTGCAAGGTTAACATTGTCCACGTGCTGGTCATTGCGGTCAGAATATCGGCTCTCCCAATATATCACAATCTAATAAGGCGGCCATGAAACCCTATAACTATTGTCCACTGTGACTTCCAATGTATTTTTATACACGTTTTGCATATATGACATCTGTAATTGTAAATTTTTACCAACATTAAGTTGCCTTAAATATTCCGGAAATCATTCAATAGAAACACAGCTAACCATTGATATTGAGGCAGAGCATCTGAGTGCTGATTTGCAATGGAAGATATTCGTGGTTTCGTAACTTGAGTATGCATTGTTTAATATATTTATTCCCATGCATGAATAGAGAGCTCTCTCTGGTTATATTGCGCATTTAACTAAGCAGAAGGTTTTGCAGGTGTGATTGAGGTGTGAATGGCATATCACCATTGTATTCTTTGCCGCATTCCTCAACCAACAGAGCTGAGGGGTTATCGTGAGTAATGAGCCATGCCTAGCTAATGTGATGGCGCTAGGCATGACACGCTCGAACCCCAGAGACACATGACCGCGGGCGCTCTCCTTAACTCCTCCCATCTATTGTCACAATCTGCAAACTACAAGGTTAAGTATCCGCACGGATAATCTATAGATCCTTTGGATAGATTACACACTCGACCGTAGAACTAACTACTCACCTTATGACTCTCGCATGTATCATATATTGATTTAAGGCCGGTATTATGCAGTGGTGTAAGTTTGTATTACAAAATAAGCCTCCTGTTAATGTGTTGATATCTCATATGACGTCTTTCAGTGATGATCGACTATCAAATTGTCACAAACATATCTGTGCCTGGATTGCCCTGCTTCTATATCACTTGCAAGTATTTTGACCCTTAGAACAAATATCTAGCTGGCTGTTCTCATTTAACAGCAAATGGGGGGCAAATGATTGCCACGACAGAAAAGGAACATAAAGTGTAACCAAAATTACAAAACAAATATGGCCCAATTACAGTTATCTTGTCTGTAGATTAGTTTTAGCGATACAACGTTATTTGTGAGTGCTTGATAAGTGTAGTGCACATCTTAGTTGACTGGGGTGCGCGTGGTGGACTAGGGGATAATGTTGAGTAATAGAGTATATTATGGAATGTATTATGGAGCTGCACAAAGCAAGTCACCTGCAAACCCCAGTAATAGGTCAGCACAGCAGTGTTTGGTCTCGCTTAGCTACGAAACCTACGCATTCAGCACGACGGAAACAGAGACGGGATGTCCATGGTCGCATCTGATTACTGTGTGCCAGCGATTGAGTCGTATAGCGGGAAACCGGGGGAAACAGAGTATCTATATGCCGCTTCCTACGTCAATTTGAGCGCTGGTATTGCCGACGACAAGCCGTTTACAACTCCAAAGTTACTGTGACGAAGCTGCAGAGGCTCAGATGGATGACGTCATGAAACACACAGTCGTTCTGTCTGCTGCTCGCAGATTTCTTAACTAAATGGTGCTTTGTATGGCACTTCATTGAGATGGCGTATCTTCTGTAAAATGTGGATTGCAACACCAAGCATCGAACCCATACACATATAGGATTACCCTGTAAAACTAGCACAATCATATCTTACATTCATTGAGTCGTTTTAATTGAATGTACCTTATTATATAATGCATTAATTGGGAGTATTAATATTGGTTGTGATTTGCCAACTAAAATAGTACTCATTTAGAAGTGAAATATTATTCAACACGGCAATATTGCATGGAATTCCTCATTGTCCGATAGTTAAGTCAGTCAATGCTTTGGCCGAGGTTCTAACTTACGGCTACAAGAGTTTATTTCCAATGAAAGTATTTTGCTCTTGGCAAACATATTTTGCCCTCGGCAATTGTTTCGGCGGTTGTATTTGTAGCCAAACATAATCGGAGAATGGTCAATGCAGCTGAATGCAATGGATTTGCGACAAATGGTTCACTTTTCAACCCGTTCCTAATAGATTTCAATGCCATTTGATTTCGCAGCTAGACAAATGTACCAGATCAGTGGCTGTGTGTGTGAAGAGGCATTTAGCCTAGCGGGCCGGGCCATGAGCTTTGCTGCGCAGAACAAGACACACAACCAGCGCCACGTACGGCTTCCCTAGCTTCTGGCTTACAGGAAGCAGCATCAAGTGAATGCACTCAGGATTATCAGCAGTTCATGAATTAATTATACATGCTTGTTATATCTGAGATTGCATTGCGAGAATACGCTGCATTTATTGTTTTGCTCTAGATGTTTCTTATATTTGATTGATGTTTGACCGGCGTTTGAAAGCGACGGTCTTTGACGGAAAACAATGCAAATGCTTGATTTATAATGCCCAAGTCGTATGGCAACGCGAGGGAAACTATTCATTGACGCAACCCAGTAGCATGAGATACTATAGTGTTATATGAGAGTTTGTCGCATAGAACCTTGGCAACATTAATAATCAGGTCACATTGTTTAGATGTTCTCTAACTGTTTTGCACAGCATCATAACGCACATGACAGTGTGCCTTTATTTCCGAAAAAGCGGTCATTGGCAAAATGATCTGTGGCCTAGGTTACTCACATAGCAAATGTGATGATTAAAGGTCAAATACAATGATTTTTTTGTTCCATTTTTCAAAAGTTCTATGTTTTGACAGACATTTGGGAGTGAAAAAGTACATGAGGGAAGACCAATCTACAGTCCAACACTGGTTTGATGTGTGGCATGTTGCCAAAGGTTTTCTTTGTGTGACTTAAGCCGACACAACACTCCGTGTAACAATTTAAAGAATATTTAAAGACAAACACACACCTATTTGTAAATGAAGGGATCAAGAAGAAAATACTGGCCAAAGGTAAAAGAAAAGACTGCAACATCTTGAGTGAGTGGGCCAGAAGCATTTCCAATCATGTTTACTGGTGTGCTGCCTCAAGTGATGGAGATGCGGATCTGGTCAGAGCTAAGTGGCTCTCTGTCACTAGGCATGTCGTCAATGAGCACGTGGGGCTTGGGGAGCTGTACCCGAAATGTGAGCATGCACTACTAGAGGACAGGAAGTGAATACTGGAGGGTCGGTATTAGTTTTTAATCATATAAGTTTATATAAAAATATTTACTTCAGTGGTAGTGTAATTAAATGAGTCGTAATGGTACAATCCATGCCCCTGTGGTACTACTTCACCAAAGAAATGTATTGATATATGTGTTAACCATAATAGGATCGAAGCCACACAAAGAGTTGGAATTGATAGTCTCCAGCAAGCATCTCCTAAATGACATTGGCAGGCTCTCCCCATCAGAGCAGACATCAAGCCTAGAATCATATCACAACGTGGTCATATTCTTCGCACCAAAGAGTGTCCACTATCCCTATGCCACCATGGAGGCCAGGTAATACCAATGAAATAACATTCGGTTGAGTATATTTGAATTGGGGTTGTATGGAGGTTTAGCACATTTGTGTAGTGAAAGCTGTAATGTTCTTTGTAGAATTATGTGCTCAAGTTTCAATTCTTACTTAGCAATATGTTATCAACCTGCTATATATATATCCAGATGGCTCCTAGCTGTTATTCACTTCAATGAAAACTCGAACAGATATCAAGCCATCACTGAAGGAGGTCAGTCCCAATGGAGAGTGTCTAAAATGAAACACATGTTATTTTGGCATTTATTACCGAAACTAAATAAGTTTCATATGCACAAACATTGTTACAATTTCAAAATGGGCATATAATAAAACTAACTTTTTGTATGACTATCATAAAATATGAATAACATTGATTTGCTTCAGACTATGTACATCAGTTCATGCTGAGGTGCTTGATCTCAGGCAAAAATACCCAAGCTACAGACTTGCTGAGGTCCTTGCAGAAGACAGGACTGTCCCACCACCTATTGCCACCGAGTACGAGAAACCTGAAAAGGATTTTCTCGTATGTGACCAAGACATGTTCCGCTCCATTGTAGATAACCTGTATATTTGCCGCCCGGGTCAGGGAAATAAGTTGTATAGTTAAACAAACAATTGTCATTTGTCAACCATTCCCTCACTTTGTAATTTTATTGTAAGCTCAGCCTCTGGATTTCATATTACTGGTATTATTTATTCTTGGCTATTTGAAATATATTGTAGTTTATCAATATGAACACTGAATATTTTACACAGCGGGATTGATGTTCCCTTGGCAATAAATATGATTGTTCAACCTCAAACAGTCCTTTTTGGTAGCAATGATGGCCAACTTACTCAACATGTCGAGCAACCCTTTGGGTGCATTGCAGTTGTCGGCTATCCCCTGCCAGATATAACTTTAGTAATTGGACGTAAGGATATAAGTGAACATTTCGAGTATGCTACAAGCGTTCAGCTACGAGGAGTAATCGGTTTAAGAGAATTGAGGTATACAGCACATCTATGGATCAGTTCGTTTACTCCAAACGTTGAAGACAATGGAAGCATATTGAGTGTGCAGTAGCAATGACTGGGCATCCACCTATATTTTCTGAGGTCTCACTTGCAATACTCTGTACGTGTTTTTTTAACCCAATCATATCTATACTAAGGTATAATTTCATAACTAGTTGACCCACATGTATGTGTATCGTCTAAGACGGACCAATCATCAGATGTTATCCGAACTTTTCCAACGTCGGTGATACGACTGTGTATATCAGGTGTTCCATCGCCGCCAAACCAGACCCAACAGCAACCTTCTGGGACATTGGAAATACCACCATATTATCTGAGGGAGACATTCAAAAACGGCCTTTGGACCATTGTTGGAGTACGAATCCTACTGAATATGCATATTTGCACCGATCATACGAAAGATGGTGATGTTAATACAAAACAAGCAGTCTGTATTTATGTAATTTCATTTGTGTTAAGAAACACCAAGATGGACCGTGGGAGACATACCTGTATATCAATGAGGTCGTGACCTACTCATTCTGTACCTACGTTGTTGTCGCTAAGAACGCAGTGGCAGAGAAAACGCGCTATGTTGATCTCATTCAAAGTAGGTATATTGTTTTTTGCAATTTATGGTAATGTAAACACTGCTTGGTGTTCATAATCATCCGGTAGTGAGCTGTCAGCATTTGATGACTGTACATTAAACTGACATTTGTGCGCATCCAGAAAATCCAGAAACAGCGTTATCTAGATCAGCAGCCAAGAAATATGGCGGCGTAACCAATAAAAGGACAGACTGGCGTATTGACTCTCAAATCAACGGAGGGGGGAGACTTGATCATATTTGGAATGTGATGCTATTCAGGTTTTTAATCGCACTCTGCTACATGGAATATATTCATTAAGGAAATCAGGATACCGGTTGAAGCCGTGACCTGCCGAATGGATTTAAACTATGTGATAACATATCTTCTGTGAAAAAATGGGTTTTTTTTATGTTGTCGTGTGTTACTTACCATGCAAGCTTTCGCATTATATTACACCAAAATATCTTTACCCTTAGTGCGTAATCTACGCTTGTTTAAATTCATAACCATGGTAACGGCACAAACAACTATTGACGTCTACATTAAGAATGATCATTGTTCTAGTTAACGAACTAAATTGAAAGACGCATTTTGTAAATATCTTTACCCTTAGTGCGTAATCTACGCTTGTTTAAATTCATAACCATGGGGAGTCTACATTAAGAATGATCATTGTTCTAGTTAACGAACTAAATTGAAAGACGCATTTTGTAATGCACACTGTATCACGGGAGCCGACATGGAATGGAAATACGTCAACGGCACGTTCGTGAGTTTATTGTTACTGTTGTTGAGGGAAAGGCCTTGGTTATACAAGGCTGTGTACATCAGACGTAGTATATATCCTGTCACAGATATTTTCTTAAATGTTCACAAGATGTAAATTGTGAATCAATCATCCATTTTATCAGTGACTATTGCTTCATAATCCGTTCATGCTCAATTAAGACTTCAATGGGTGACAAGTCTGGTAAGTATGTATTCGTGGATCATTCGTATCACTGATGACATTTCATCACCCAGTTCTTGGAACGTTTAAGCAACATAACACGGACAACTTCTGTCAGTCTGAGCTCAGCATGCAGTGTGCGATCCTAACGTGATGAAGCATGATGTAACCTGAGCCGAATAACATGAGCTTCATGCACGACCATACATGCTTATGACACGGGTCGTCATGCATCAATTATTAATACAAATGTCCTAATCCCTCGGTGATGGAAGTAGCCATCGCATAACCCCCCGCTAAAGCAGCACATGAGCTGACCGCTTTAACCACAGCTAATATATGATGATTAACAAGGCAGCGAGAAAGTAAGTTTACCTCAACAATATGTAGTGCGCATGTGCCACACACCACATGACTGTGATCAGACATGATCGTCACCCGAGCGATATGCGATGACGGAACGGATGTTTCTACAGAGGACATGTGCGCGTGTTTCCTGGTGTGTGGTGCGCCGCTACATGTACAAACGATGGCATCTACCCGACTTTAGTTTGGATGCACTGCATTCATTGCAGTACCATTCCCGACTGATTTACGACAATCAAGCTTAGAAGCAAACACAATGGATGCTGTAAACTGGTCGGCAAGTCCTATATGTATCAGTGGTAGTACACAGCATTGTGCTAACAGTGTGGCTAATTGAAGGTCGGAGTGCATTCCATCTTTTGAAACGACCATCAAACTCAATTTTCCGTTGTCTACGTTGACACAGAGTAATGTGCCTAGCCTTGGTAGCTGGTTACACCTTCCCTATTTATGATAATGTACATTGAGGTCACTTGTTTCTTTTCGTCCAAACATGACCTATGCTACTCTAACTTTCATCGATGCTGACAGCCATTAACAATTATAGCTGCTGTTTTTATCGCGGTCAAAAATATGTAGATACTAAATCGCAGCACAATGTACACACACCAGGACAGGGACACCCAGGTAGTAACAATGGTCGCTGCTTGTTGATCATGCTGAACGCCCGCCGTTGAACCAAGAAGAATTTCAACATGATATAACTGTACTCAATGTGCAGCGATAGGATTGTTGACCGTGAACATCATCAATTTATCTGTAATGAATGACGTGTTGCCAAGTTCATACAATATCAGTATGCATTGAACAATTAAGGATCAGCGGCCTGCTTTAAGGTTATCCCCAAATGGCTAAGGTCGCGGTAAACGTTTTGAGACAGTAAATATTTGCATTCTCGAAGCACCGTAATGAACGTTTTACATAATAATATCAGGGTGACTATGGGACCTAGAGTTTGTTCTTCTATTGATCATGTGCACTAAATCAAGAGTGAAGAGCCAGCCATCAGTCGCACTATCGCTTAAATGTTTTCCTACCAATTACCATGCCTGATTACATTAATGAGATGCGTAGCATTTCTGTGGTTTGTTATATTGTAGTTTAAATTTAGGGATTTTCTCAAAAGGTCGTGCATTACCCGTTATCAGATAGATTGGCGTGCACAATACATAACCGTAATGAATCGTCTGTTGCCCGATCAGTGTAAACTATTGATCTATGCTTGGCTCGCTTATTGCAGTATATCATATGACATGGATTTAATAGAACCGAGTTCATATCATTGACTCTGGTGAATATGACTATCAGTCATCGTGACATGCTGCTGCAATTAAAGTACCATAATCCAATTACAGCAGCATTGGATGTAAGTGTTAGCTACCTCTCAGCGCCACTAGGGACTAGCAGCGGCAGTAATGTAGCGCTGATGAAGCATCGGTTATAAGATTGCTTTGTCAATGAATACGGAATAGTGCAAGAATGAGCAGCGCGATGGCCAAAGCCCGCTGGCGTCATTATATAGACAAAATGGGGTAATTTCCGACAATCACGGCTGAAAAAATTGCTTTTTATTAAAAAAGTTTTGTACATGAATAAAGATAAGTGTTAATGAGCCCAAGATGGTATCCGCCTAAGAATGGCTAACTGTTGCCAGCAATCACAGCTTTATCAGCAAATCAACCACCAAATTCAAGCGCACTATAGATTTCTTAGAAACGATGTTGTCATTGTTATCCCTCTAATAATTGTATTTTGCCATTCAAACATATCACCAGTCAATTGCTGAGGTTAAATGATTACTACCACTACCAGTTGTTGGTCTCAATCATTTATTACTTTCGGGATTTGTGCCCTCATTATCGTAGGGCCTGTTAGTATGTTTAAGCATGAGGATAGCATCAACGGTGTGAGCAAGCTAAATGGCATCGTCACAACCGAATTTCCAACTTGGTCCATCTAAAGAGCAATGTCAAATTTCAAATACTGCCAATAGGATTGGCCTTCATGCTGTCGTAACATAGTGACATAATTATAACATTATTACAGTCTACTGGAATCGCAAATTTTGGCATGAGATGACTGCATACATATAGCTGCTCGAGTAGTATAGGAAATGGGGTCCTAACGCAGGGGCAGCAATGAGTCGCGGGAGCAGGGGGCCACCAGTTGCAGGGGGCAGGGACAGGGGCAGGGAGTCATCCAACCAGTCAGCAACCATATTTCCAACATACTAAGTTAGGGCAGCCGCGGTATGGCGGCCAATTGGGAACTGCCGCTGGGCTACCGGGAATCAACCACTTGGGGAACAACTGCCTGAGTTAGTTACGGTTTTGGTGTGGGGTCACGACTTCTTTTTCTCGTATTTTGTCGCCCTTTTAGACTAACAGCGCGTCATAGTAATGATGCCCCACAACACACACGCGAAACAAGCTCAAGCTGACTATGCTAAAATCCACGGCCCAGCCCCACCACCTTACCCACGCTCGAGAGTCGCCCTCGCGGCACTCAAAAAGAAAAACGCCCTCGATAGGACGTACAAGGAGGTGTACGCAAGACTGAGAACCATGGTGGACCGTGACCCAGCCCCTCCGCCGACTCCATCCCCCCGACTCTGGTCTGAAGTGGCGAAAGCACCGGCCCCACACCCCCGGCCCGCCTCCAGGAAACCACTCCCCATCGTAAGGCCAGTCCAAGTTCCCCAAACAAGCCTCAGACCAGTCCCCACTCCCCGCCTCAAATTCAGGAGAACCAAGCAGGCCATCAACAACCAACTGCGAGGCTGGGTCATGAACATCCCCAAGACTCACCCCTTTGTCCCGGACCTCCTGACCTTCCCAAAAGGCGTGCAATCCCAGGTTCGTAAAGTTCTGGCTGAGGAGCTGAACCAGCAAGGTGGCCTCAAAACCCAGCTTGCAGTCAAAGTAAGTCTCTACAATACCGACAAAGATGGTGTCACGGAGTACGCAGGGCCAGTCCTACGAACCAAGCAGCAAACGGTTCTAGGTAAAGAAGACATTGACTCCGCGATAGACCCGACCGGCCCCTAAATCCAGGAGATGCTTGAAAAGTGGGTTAACCTAGGTTCTGGGTGGATGTTCGAGGCGATAGAAACCATCTGGATCGACATTGCGAAGTATCAACCACTCAAAGGCGCTCCTACCTCCCCCTACCTTCAGCACTGGCAAACAAAAAGGCCATCATAAACGTTAAGAACCGAGACGACTTCTGCATCCTATGGTCCCTCGTCTCAGCCCTCAACCAAGCCAGCAAGGATCCGCAGCAGACATCAAAGTACAGCATCCAGTGGCTCAAGGATAAGCTAGAGGGCTCAGGTGTGTGCTACCCAACCCCGGTCGCCCACGTCGGAAAAATCGAAACCGCTCTGGACAGAGGCCTGAACGTATTTGGCTGGGACGGGAAAGCTGTCATGGTCTACCAAATCAGCAAACTCCCTGCCAACTGCATAAACCTCATGCTCATCGAGAAGGACGGCCTGCGTCACTACACCTGGATCAAGAACCTGACCCGCCTCCTCTACGACCAGACAAAGCGTAAAAGCCCAAATTCTTCTGCCTCCACGGGTACACAACCGAAAAGCTGCTCCTGGCCCACAAGTCCGAGTGTGCAGGCATAGGCCAGACTGCCGTGCGAGTAAACATGCCCGAGGAGGGAAAGAACATCCTCTCCTTCAAGAACTGGCAGAAGCAACTTCTAGCCCCCTACGTCATCTACACAGACTTCGAGGTGCTCACAGTAAAGCTCCCAGGGCCAGCCCTCAATCCAGAAAAGAGCAACACCCAGAAGACCCAGGAACACCAGGGCTGCGGGTACGGCTACATAGTAGTCCGATGCGACGGGAGGACCTCACCCCCAGTCATCTACAGGGGAAGCGACGCCGTGGAGAAGTTCCTCAAGGCCCTACAGCAAGAGGAGAAAAAGATCAAATCAGTTCTCTCCAAGCCAGTCCCCATGCGGATGACCCGAGACGACCGAAGAGTCCACAAGACCGCAACCCAATGCCACGTCTGCAGCAAACCACTCGGAACCGACCAGGTCCGTGACCATTGCCACATAACCGGCAAGTACAGAGGGCCAGCCCACAACGCCTGCAACCTAAAGCTTAGGCTGCGTCCCAAGACAACCCCCATCCCCGTGGTCTTCCATAACCTGCGGGGCTATGACTCCCATCTTCTAATGCAGGGCATAAGCAAGGTATAGGGGGACATCAACTGTATACCCCTCAATATGTACATATTCCTATCCCTAGGACAGCTCCGCTTCATAGACAGCGCACAGTTCCTCCTAGCCTCCCTCGACAAGCTGGTCTCAGCCAACAGCCCAGATGCCTTCGCCGTGACGGCAGAGTATAAAGCAGACCAGACAAAGCGAGGGTTACTATTGCACGAGGGGGTCTTCCCCTACGAGTACATGGACAGCTGGGATAAGTTTGATTCTCCCCTCCTGCCCATCCAAGACTTCTACAGCAAGCTCTAGCAGCAGGGTATATCAGCCACAGACTACGCCCACGCCCAAAAAGTCTGGAGCACGTTCGGTTGCAAGAACATGGGCGACTACCACGACCTCTACCTCCGGACTGACGTACTTACTCCTCCTAGCCGACGTATTTGAAACCTTCCGCAAGACCAGCCTAAAGCAGTACGGCCTGGACCCGGCCCACTACTACACCAGCCCAGGCCTATTGTGGGACGCTCTACTCAAGAGCACAGGGGTAAAGCTAGATCTCCTCACTGACTACGACAAGCACCTCTTCATTGAGAAAGGTCTGCGGGGAGGAATAAGCATGGTCTCCATGCGCCATGCCAAGCAAACAATCCCTACGTAGGATACTTTGACCAGGACAAGCCCACATGCTATATCCAGTACCTCAACGCCAACAACCTCTACGGCTGGGCAATGAGCCAGGCCCTACCGACCTCAAACATTGAATAGGTGGACCAGCCAGAGTCGCTCTCCAGAATAGTCCGCACCAACTCTGATGACGCGGAGACCAGGTACATCCTTCAGGTCGACCTAGAGTATCCAGCCAAGCTTCACGAGGCTCACAACGACTACCCCTTGGCCCCAGAGCGGCTCCTAGTCCAGAACGAGTGGCTCTCAGACTACCAGGGAAACCTTCTTGACGAGTACAGCGGCACCAGCGTAGAGAAGCTGGTCCCGAACCTGAGGAACAAGGAGAAGTACGTACTCCACTACAGGAACCTCAAACTGTATCTGGCCCTAGGGATGTGGCTGACCAAGATCCACCGTGCCCTATTCTTTACTCAAAGCCCTTAGATGGAGCCCTACATCCGGATAAACACCGAACTCCGCAAGGCCACAACCAGTCAATTCGAGAAGGACCTCTACAAACTTATGAACAACTCCGTCTTTGGCAAGACCATGGATAACCTCCGCAAGCGGGTTGACATGAAGCTGGTCCATACTGCAGATGGCAACAAAATAAGAAAGCTCATTGCCAGCCCCTCCTTTCGCCCGGCAGAAAATATTTGACGACGACCTGGCCGCCATTCACATCCACAAGGCCCACCTAGTCCTCAACCGCCCCTTCTACGTGGGGATATGTATCCTCGACCTGTCCAAGCACCTCATGTACGACTTCTACTACAACATGTCGTCCGCCATGGGATGAACATGCTCCGAAGTGACAGCCACAAGATATATGGGCTGCTCGTCAACAAGGTGTCCCTCTCCCCCTTTGATACAAAGCGATGGATAGCTCCGGGTGGTGTACACATCCTGGCCTACGGGCACACCCAGGCCTACCACCCGGCGTAGACCGCCGGCAGACAGGGTGTATCGTATTCAACTGTGGGAGTATCCACACCTTCCACCTTCGACCGGCCAATGATTCCTGCATCACTGCTGGACACCTCTCCCACACCACTGCTGGACACCTCTCCCTGCCCTCCGTGATCGCCCTCCGTGATCAGCTATAGTGAGACTGGGGGTGGCCTTCCTGAGCCGAGAGCGTAAAGGAGTGGTCTTCCTAGCCTGAGGGGGTGTGAGAGCAGCACCACCATCTGTGACCAGGGCAGCCGGCGGACGTTGGGGCTTGGTCTTCCTAGCTCGAGAAGGTTTATCTAGCACGCCTTCCTCAGTCTCAACATGAGTCGCCACCCGGGCCTTCCTGCAACTAGGTTCACCGCCTTCAAGCCTCCTCTTCTCACGAAGGCGCTTGTGGTTAACCCTTTCGTATCCACAACCCATACATAATTTTAGGTTATTTTTGATGCCCTTCTGTCACTCTGCAAAAAGCCGATTTACGATCCCCTGCTTAATCTTAAACCTGAGCATTGCATAAAAGTCAAACTTGCAGGGCCTACCACAGGGGTCTCTCTTCCCGAGTAGAATCCAGTGACACTTTCCAGTTGCTGCCATTATTACCGACCTTTCTTTTATCTAATTGGTAATACCGTCTGGTGGCAGCTGGGTATCGGGCGGCACCACAAGCAGCTCCTCCTTTACAAAGCCACAGGGCGGTCCATCCAACAAATAGTATAGTACAGGCTCACCAGTTTTAGTGACAGAGCGTCCAATCTGGCAATCATCGAGTGACCACACAGGGTCAGTGGCCCGTCGCCGGTGGTCTTGCTCGACCTCACCAGGCTGGTAGAGGTAGCGAACGCCAACATCAGAGAGAAGCTTTTGCTCTTTGACCCCCAGCGGGCGCCCTGGTATGACTGCAGTGGGCTTTTGTACAACTCGTTTTGCCTTTATAGCATCTTTTACCGCCCAATATCCTCCAGTTGCTGTTTTCGTCAACCCTTAACTCGTGGCAGAGCTGGTGGTAGATTCTCTTGTTAAAGGTGTTGTTGGTAGCCAACCATATGGTGACATCCGGCAGTGCTATTCTCATTTCGTCTAAAAGTCTCCAGATTGTTTAGTATACGTGGAACCTGTATAGGGTTCTTAGTGCTGGGGAGTCAGATTTTAGATGGTCCAGGGCAGAAACTCTGCAGCCGCATGTTGCACACCATACAGAAGTTTACCTGGTTCTGCCAGTATTGCATGTGGTTGGTTCTCCAGCCAACTACAAGGCTGTCATCACTTATGTTTGGCACCAAGTATTTATCAAACAGATTGGAGAACTCCACCCTAAACGCATCTGTAATTTTACCTGCCTTAACCTAGATGAGAAGGTGTGTCAGATCCTCAGGATCAATATGAAGTTGGTAGACCTGGCCGATTTTGAACATTTTATTCGTATTGAATGTAAAGGCTTCTTTATTCATAGTGCTATGTATCACACTCTGTCTAAAGTTCAAAGTGGCGAGGCTGTCTCCCTGCAAAATCCTATTGACAATAGTGCAGGTGATCTATAAGTAGGTCTTAGGTCAATCACATATACTGCGGGCTGGTACAATCTCGATACAGACGGGAACATTGCATGGCGGTCTGAAACTGCTGGGAAAGGAGGAAGAATCCAATTAAAACCCGGCCTATGGAGTTTCAGCCTTTTTCAGCAGCAAATTACATCATTAGGTCATGGTTTGGAAGTTGATGCTGTAAATGGGGTTATTACCCTCGTAATTCCTGATGGGACTGTGAGTATATCAGACGGAGTGTTAACAATGTTGGGTTTTATTGACGGTCTCAGAAGGCGGTGGATTTATTCAGGTACTTACACTGATGACCGCCATCAACTTTAGCATGTTCTGCACAATTTATGTTCACTTCGATCAAGTCAGCAACACACACAACATGTTAGATGGTGTGCCCACTACCCTCCTTGAAGTTGTTGGCTTAGAGGGTGGCTCTTTCGGTGATATCATAACCACGAACATCAGTAATCCTGTATGCAATCGTGTCGCTAGCGGAACAGTGCATGAGTTAAAGATTCAGTTAAGTGACAATAAAGGAAGGCTATTGGATAACCACGACTTACCTGTTAGTGTTGTTCTTGAATTTACAAAATGTCAATCAAAACGAGTATTTATGGACCTAGTCAAAAACCGGCAAGCACTGTTCAGGGCGCCGACCTCTCGGAATATGCCACAAAGACCAATGTATCTATTGGTGACTCACAAAAAATGGATAAAAGGGATGGTACTATGACTGGAGACCTTGAAATGGGAGATAATAAAATCGTTCAGTTGGGAGACCCAATATCGCCTAAAGATGCTGCTAATAAAAAGTATAATGATGACAGACATAGGCAGCAGCGCAGGGACCTGAGACAACACGTAGCTGAAAAAACGAAACCCCTCATTACTATTTGGGCAGAAGCAAGTGGCGCTCTTCGCAGAGCATATGAGTGGTCGTCTGGTAATGGGGCCAGGGGTCAAACCTCTTGAGACTCAAACTGTGGATATACAATGTTATCCAGAGGTAAAATCTCAGACTACCAGGGAAACCTTCTTGACGAGTACAGCGGCACCGGCGTAGAGAAACTGGTCCCGAACCTGAGGAACAAGGAGAAGTACGTACTCCACTACAGGAACCTCACACTGTATCTGGCCCTGGGGATGAGACTGACCAAGATCCACTAGCCTACTCTGCGGATGGCTTTTGTATGCTCCCGATCCGGCAGATTTAGGTGGATACTGTCTGTCGGGGGCATCCTGAGGAGGTTGTGCTGCTCGAGATAAAGTGCCCCTACACTCGGAGTCCTAGGAGGGTGATTCTGAACATGTATAAGCCTCAGGTTCTGTTGGGGTTACACCACAGTCCAGTGGGGACCATCGGTGTGTTTGTCGACTGTGTAATTATACCACAGATTCGTCAAGTCCGATTAATAACACAAACACCAGTATAACATTTATTTATATCTATTTCTAACTAATTAACAAGTCTTCCATCCTCTTCCTACAAACAAAACAAATTATTACCTTTTTGTTTTAATCTCTAAGAGAAAGAAAAAAAACCAAAAAAACCCTGTTCACCATCTCGTGTTTATATCTACAACACCCCTAATATGTTAACCGGTCGTTGACATGAAGTATTACTTAACTGTTAAGTCATTGACAGAAGACGAAAGTCAATGAGTAAAAGGGTTGTTTTATTTTTGTCACGTTTTCGCGCAAAGTTTAGCAAAATGATCGTGTAATTTCTGAGGAGATTGGGAAATCGACCGACACCCAGAGTTGACAATGATATACGCTTGATTAATCTTAAGCACTTTCACCACGCAGCTCACAAGGATTAATTTATCAAATCGTTTGACACGAGACGTTATCTAATTACGATAGAAGCGCGTCGTGAATTCGACAATAAGTAAATCACATTACCAACTTGTGAAATTATACCACAGATTCGTCAAGTCCGATTAATAACACAAACACCAGTATAACATTTATTTATATCTATTTCTAACTAATAAACGTGTCTTCATCTTCTTCCTACAAACAAAACAAATTATTATCTTTTTTTAATCTTAAGAATAATCTCTAAGCTTTCTTGCAACGAAGGTGTGGTTTAAAGCATACAAAACCTGTCAACAAAAGTCAACGAATCTATACTACGATGTATCCTGTATAAAACGAATACTCCTTCAAAATCACCTTGATCCGGTTGGTAGGAGTCGAGATGAATCCTGGACATTCGCCAATGGCATCTACTACACTCTCAAACTGTTTGTAGTAAACTTGTTTTTGTATACCCCATTGTTCTCCCTTATTCAGGTTGGAAATAGTTTTTGTCACCGGATCTGGATAATTTCATGCACAAAATTTCGATGTTTTGGGATCAGTGGAAACAACATGGTGTCTATATATGTGTACCATAATTATTGTTCTGACAAATAATTTCAGATGAAAACTATTTTCAAATAAACCCACCAACCGCTATTTGTCCCCCATAACTCCACCCTAAACTCTGACAATTACATTCACCAGCAAGCTAAATTCCAAATGAGAGTTACAAAACTCTTCCTTCGAATTAAAATTTATTCAGTATATTATGACAAGTCTCCTGTAATTTTCATTCATCAGTAACTGAATACTGCTATGGTATTAATTTTCATTCACGTGCAAACTAAAGTCAAAATAAGAATTTGTTACCAGTTTGCTTCAAACCGTTAAATACTATTTCACTGACAGAGGCCGTATGCCAAACAAATGAATAGAAATTTCTCAACATCATTAACCCGTTCAAAGATCGAGTTATTAATCTCTTCAACAAAGTTTCAATAAAATCAGGTGAAAACTCACGTCGTCAAGTCTAGCTATCCAGTACTTAGTTATATTAATGTTGAGGGTCATAATATCTTAAAAAAAATAAAATGGCTGTCTGAAAATAGTGTACAAACAAAGACTATTATATTCACATATAATATTTGTTGGGTTAGTTACATTTCCTTTTTCTTGTGGAACATGTTTAATTAGAATGGCCTTACAGAAACCGTATCTCCAATTACAGAAAAATTAAATGACCCTTAGATTATGACAATTAAATAAAACAACAACATCATGGACAGACAAATCCAATCGTCGCCATTCGAAAGTTATGTATTTATCATTTTAATGGAGTAAATATGTACAAACTGGAAAAATATGTAATTTTGTGAAGGAGTCAAGAATCAAGTCAAAGGGTATAAAACTAATAAGATAGTTTCTTAACATACAAGTTGATATGGGTTGGTATAATACTAACAATGTCATTGTCAAGTACAACTTACATGGAAACATGAGGTAAGTATTAAGAACAAAAAGTTTAAGAATATATGGTATTGATAAAAGGTTATAATATGTGATTACTAATGACATTGATGAGACATGTGATTAACTGTTATTCAATGTTCAATACGCAGAAGAATACAAAGTGGAGGTAATTAGTACTGGATATGCTATATAAAATTATATTATGACAGGCAGGTATAATAAAAATATGATTATGACTAAGTGTGCTAAGAAAGAATATGCATGAGTAAATCATGACTTAAACACATATCGTAAGTTACGACAAAATAATTGCAAAAGAATGCTACGTGAATAATTATTTCAATCGTCGATATTTCAAAGTTATTTATATATCAGCTTATTGGCGTGATAGTTTAAAAACTGGGGGGGAAATGCACCTGTATCTGTATATTGCGAGGAGTGAAGGCAATGTGTGTGGGTTGGTCAGGTGTAAGTAGAATATCATATCTCTGCTCCATAGGAGAGTGACCCCGCCACTCCAAGTTGAAATCACGTAAGAGTTTGATGAAGAACACATATATCTCCTGATGTTTGCGTGTTTCCTTCCGATAATCGCTTTCGTTAATATTGATGTGTACCATAATATGTAACCAGCTGGATCCGCGGTACAGCTGTTACAGTTATAATATGAGTATGTCAGTACCTTCATGTACGAATGTCAAATGAATAGAAACACCCTCGAGAGATTGTGTAATAACTGAGGGTCACGCTCGACCGACACCCAGGGTTGACAATGATATACACTAGTCTTTATCGCTATGGGGTCGCAACTCACAATGACTCAAATCGCTTGACACGAACCATTACCTAATGACCATAGAAGCGCATCGTGAATTCGACGGTCAGTAAATCACATCACTCAACTGTGTAGTTATACCACAGATTCATCAGGTGAGATATATAACACCTCATTATCGTGATATTGAGTCTTTAATAGCAAGTAATTAGCCTCTTCCTCTCTGGTGTTTAACCCCCTCACTCTCCGCTGAACCTGGACTTCATTTAGCCCAATAAAGCGTGTGTATGCACCGGCCTTCCGGTAAGTTAATAGCCACTTACTTTTCTTTCGGTCTAACAAGTTGATGGCTCTGTTTGTTTTTAGGTGATCCGGTATAACAGGTGGTGGGTAGCCAATCACGTGATCTTCGATTGGGTTCACAAAGACGGTCAAATTTGTTACTGCCTCCACACTCGAGTCAGGTCGTTGATTCTGGGCGTAGGTCAAGTCTGTTTGTGTAATTTCACGCATAGCCCTGTCAAAATCGTCATCATTCCATAGAGGTGCAGGTAATATTCGATGGTTGTTTACTGACGCGTGAAAATAGCGCAATTCGTCTGTTTCTTTGTTGCGTAATAAGGATCCATAACTCCCGTTAATTTTAAAGGTTGAATCGCATTCCTCAAATATATTCTGGTTGAGGTTGGGTACATCTTCAGATAAATTATAGTTGTAAAAAAGTTTGCAGTCTACCAAATTGCGTATGAGTCCGAATAGCTCTTTCATTAGCAGCCAACACAGCTTCTGTCGACATAATCATCGATAATCTGTCAATATAAAGATCACCCAATGTCATTAAGCTTTTCGACACAGCACAGGGTGGGGGTCGAAAGATATCAAGGGTACTCCCCTGTAACTCCAACTGTATATTCGAAATGCTTGTAATATACTTCCTTGCTCATCCCCATCGCTACTCTAAATCCGGGTTTTTCAACGTCAGTTTGATTAAATCAGAATAATTTGAACAGTAAAATTTAGATTTTTCACGTTTGGTTGAAATATAATGATTTGGGCGAATATGTTCCATGGTGACAAAATAATTTTGAAGTAAAGTTACCATCCGCAATTTGTAACCCATAACTCCGTCCCAATTTTGAGAAATATCCAATCATCAAGTTTTAACCCACCTGCTCGTTATATTCTCAATGAGAGTCAGAACACATTTCAAGTTAAATGTATTGAGTATATGAAGACAAGTCTCCTGTCATTTTCCCTCGTATGTAATTGAATACTCCTATGCTAGTAATTTTCATTCACATGAAAACTCCAATCTACGGACATACTATGCAAAGTAGCGTGTGTATAGCAGTTTCACATGTCAGTTAACTCCAATCTATCAACAACACCACCGATTATCACCCCATTACCAGGCTAGAGGAAATTAATGGCCATCTACAAACTCCAGAGCACCAGCTGACATGAGGTATTACTTCACTGAGTTAAGCTCAGCGCCTTGACGAAATATCCGAAGAGAGTTGATTTACTATTCAATATATCACCTCATGTCATGGGATAGAGGAAGTTAATAGCTACTAATAACCTCGTAAAGACCGTCTTCATATTAAGAGAAACAGGTGAATACTCACGCCAAGCTAACCATAACACTACCCTTGATATCTCAATCTTTCAACACCATCACCGCTAATTGACTTTTAATAGCCATTTAAAAACTCCTTCTCAATAAACAACTCAGGACATATCCCTCGCAAATGACCTCACTCAAATAGCGCACATCAATCACATGAGGTCGCAAAATGACCTCACCCAAATACCGCACATCCATGAGGATGCTAAGCTCAGCAAAATGATGATGAAATACCGCGCACCGAATCCGGAAACGTTCCGTCAGCAAAAAATATATTGCGCAATAGCTTCTAACGTCAGCCAAGTCAGCGACGTCGTCTTTACGTCAAAACGCGGGGTGTGAAGCGGTATCTAATACACTACTAAGCGGGACTTATAGCGGGTATTAAGTGTTTCATCTTTGAGAAGTGGGACTTACAGTGGGTAATAAGTGGTTTATCTGTGAGAAGTGGGACTTAAAACGAGTAATAAGTGTTTCATCTGTGAGAAGTGGGACTTATAGCGAGTAATAAGTGGTTCATCTGTATGAAGCGGGACTTATAGCGGGTAATAAGTGTTTCATCTTTGAGAAGTGGGATTTACAGCGGGTAATAAGTGGTTTATCTGTGAGAAGTGGGTCTTATAACGAGTAATAAGTGTTTCATCTGTGAGAAGCTGGACTTATAGTGAGTAATAAGTGTTTCATCTGTGAGAAGTGGGACTTAAAGCGAGTAATAAGTGGTTCATCTTTGAGAAATGGGACTTATAGCGGGTAATAAGTGGTTCATTGGTGAGAAGTTGGACTTATAGCGGGTTATAAGTGGTTCATCTGTGAGAAGTGGGCTAAGACTGATATAGACCTGATTCAATGGCTATGTGCTGTACTATGTTATCAGAACATGTCAGACTAAAGCCTGCCATCAGAGGAAATCCGAATTGTCGGTGGGATTTAAATATATTTATGCACTGTTATATTCGGCAATTATTGAAAGACAAAATACAAGATGTTCATTAAAGATCATTCAATACACGAGTAATTGATAATCCCAGAACATTCCACTATAACAGTTAAACCAACGAGAAAGCAACACCAATCCTCCTCCACGTATGTCAACGTGAACAAGTCAGTAATCACTGGTTGATCCATTCAGCAACCTACCATTCATCTTATATCCGATAAATAAATAAACTTTTTTGTACCAATGCGCACAAATGCAAGGTCGACCTTTTAATGAACCGAATTGCTACTCCTAGCCGCTTTGATCTGGGTATATGCCTTCGATCGGTTACGATGGAGATTGTTATAACCTCGTTATCGCTCTTAATGGGCGCCACCATTGTGGCGTATACCAGCGGGGAGCACTATCGGGGATCATTCATTTGTGTCCTACGTACGTAGAATTGGCAAAATGTAAATTGCTTTAAGTTGATCAGAAACTATCAATAATAGCAGAATGTTTACCATTACCATATTGACACGAATCGGATTGCCTGCGGTGTTGTGTCAGTATTTGCTTGTAAGCCTATGTTGGGAGAACCTAGTGTCATCATCGATCTGTTGTATTCACACTGTATGCACCGCCTTACATTAACTTCTCGAGTTACGACTTTCAATATTGACAGGGCCTAATAATAGCATTGCTATTTGCCTAAGTGGTGCAAGTCAGATGGGAAGTTGTCAAATAGGCACTGGATATTTCCGACAAATAGCGATATTGTCGAAACACAACGGTAACAATAGAAAGGTCGGATTGCCAAGCAAATAAATTAAAACAGAAACAGCCCATTCGGATTTCGTAAGCAATGATGACTTGAATCAGAGTCATTAATGCATATTGGAAACTGAATCATCTTTATAATCATTAGTGATAAAACAAATCAATGCCCAAACTCATGTAGTATGAAATACCGGGCTAGATTATATATCGAGGACTTGGCTGCGTCAAGTGATGGATCGCCAAGAACGGAAACGATGAGTAACGTGATTATTTTGTTATGTCATTGGTTTGAATTGACTGCCTTTTTGATTATTAATCGACGAGTTGTTTCCGATAGAGGATTATAACACTGGTATATAAAAGTTAACTACAGGCGACCCAAATGACGCCATACGTTTCTGGTTAACTACAGGCAACACAACTGACGCCATACGTTTCGGGTATCTACAGGCGACCCAACTGACGCCACAAGTCTATGATAAACTACAGGCGACACAACTGACGCCACAAGTCTATGATAAATTACAGGCGACCCAACTGACGCCGCAAGTCTATGATAAACTACTGGCGACCCAACAAACGCCACAAGTCTATGATAAACTACTGGCGACCCAACAGACGCCACAAGTCTATGATAAACTACAGCAGACCCAAGTGACGCCACAAGTCTATGATAAACTACAGGCGACCCAACTGACGCCACAAGTCTATGATAAACTACAGCCGATCCAACTGGTCAAATGGGACTTATTCTATTCTCCGCTATAAAATTTTGTCAAATGGGACTAATTCTATTCCCCACTTTAAAACATGGTCAAATGGGACTAATTCTATTCCCCACATTAAAACATGGTCCAATGCGATGATGTGTGATGTGAATGTGGAGGATGGACCCATGCGAGACGGGATCAGATTGAAGTAATGTCAGGGAAGGAGTGAATTAATTGTAATGCTTATTTGTTACAGAGCGTCACAAGAGACAGCGACTCCATGGTGTCAGAGAGGGCAACTTCTGTTTGGGAAGACCTTGTAAACAAACTTCAAGATAAAAGCAGTCGCGGCTGACTGACACAAGATGAAGCTGAAGATATTCATTACAAAAACACAACTTGTAAGATTAAAACTGGGCTTAATAATAAGATAAGGCGCCTATGATATATTCAGCCAGTGTTTGTGTGTCTCTGGTCAGGATGAACTCTGTCAGCTCATGGTCAGCGCGGGACCTGTACCGCCTGGTAACGACGCATTGACAACGTAAGCATGTTGCATTTATTGTTAACATAGAATAGGAGACCCAAGAATACTTAATATCCCTCCACACCAATAGCAACGTCTACAAGCGCTGTGTAACGCCTTACAAGAGATGGAGAATATAGAGAGACTTCTGGGCTTGATGAAAGACGAAGTATGCTTGTCCACAGAGATGACCGAAGCCATTAAAGAACAGCCAAACAATTAAGACAGGGTCGGATGCTCGTCGACCACGTGACGAAATCAGCGCTGTACACTTCCGTCGTATTCTGGACATCTCGCGCCAGAAACGCTTATTGCAGCAAATCAAAGAAGAAGACAACATCAACAACAACTTTGGATAGCCTAGACGGGCTTCTGCTTGAGGTCTACTATAGTCGGCTCGGATGTTTCGCGAGCTATGTGCTAGGTAATAGTTATAATGTTTATAGTTCAATTTCGTGTTCGATTTTTGGCTTAAACGAAGGGTATAACACGACTGTGAAAGTCGTAAAGCCTGCGGAAGGTGAGTAGAGACAGGGAAAGGGCGCGCGAGGAATGCGAATGGAGAGAGGAGGTTAAGAGGACATGAACATTGACAGTGTCCATCTTGCCTCTAAACACAAATCTGCCCCAGCAGCCCCAGAAACTGTCGAGGATTTAAACCGAACTTTTAGGAACTAAAATCCCTTTTTTTGCAACCACAGACAGTTAGCCGTATGCCTTCAGGAAACTTTCCTGGAGGATACTGATCATATCTCAATTAAAAGGTATGATATTTATAATGCAACATCGACATCACAAAGAGATGGTAGAGCTATTGCTGGGACGTCCATTCTTGTAAGAGAAGTTGCCCTTCATGAATATCTCACTATTCATACTCCTTTGCAAGCAGTTGCTGTAAAAATCAGCCTTCACAAAACCATCACCTTACGTTTTCTTTATCCGCCAACAGAGATATTGGCGATCTGATAAGTCAGCTACCATCCCCTGTATTGTTTTTGGGTGATTTTAATGCCCACAGTGATATATGGGGATGTAATGACTCCATGATAGTGGGACACAAAATTAAACATTTTATTGCACGACATGACCTCTGCCTTTAAATGATAAATCCAGTACCTACCTCCACACAGGAACCGGGTCCTTCTCTGCTATACATCTGAGTTAATGTTTACCTTCTTTATTCATGGACCTCCAGTGGGGAGTTGGCAAAGACCAGTGTGGGAGTGACGACTTGTCAATCTTTATCCAAATACATAATCCAATTGCTCTTGAACGGGTTGCCAAATGGCAACTTTACAAAGCAAAGAGGGTAGCTTCAGAGATAGTATAAACCGGGATGCATTTCTGATTGAGAATAAAGATTCGGTGTCTTCTTTTACCACATCCCTCAAAGAAATCGCCACCCAAAATATTCCCAAGTCCTCGACAGATATCCAGATAATTGCAGAAAAGCAGTTTGAAAGGGCACATGGGTGCACATGCATAAGTTCAAAACCAATCCTATTTAGGTCAATGTGAACGCCTACAAAGCAGTTCGAGCTCATACTCGACGCGTAATTAAACAAAGCAAGCGCGACTCATGGCACAAATTTTTGTCCCAATTGAACAACGAAACATTGGCCAAAAAAGCATGGGACATGGTAAAATCAGAGACAAACCATCCAATAACAAAATTATACATCTCAATAAGCCTCTTCAAATATAGACTTCGCCAACACCTTGGGTGATGCCTTTGAAAAAAATTCCTCGGTCCACAACTACTCTAATAAATTAAAACTTTTCAAACGTCAGAAGGAAAGGACTAGTCCTAATTCCAAATACAATAATACAGAACATTACAATTCTCCTCTCAACACCCAAGAGTCATTAAATAAATCTAATGACATAGCTGAAGTACATTATCAATTTTCAAAACATCTTCTGGAGGAATCTGTTCTTGTGCTTTTAGATATTTTAAGCAGGGAACGGTTGCACCAACCCCATCAACTACCGTGCCATTGCTTTGACTAGCCGTGTTTGCAAGACCATGGAACGGATGGTAAATGCCCGCTTCGTATGGTTCCTGGAAAAGAACCAACTTATTATTGAACATCTAAGCGGTTTAAGACATGGGCGTAGCACAACAGACCTCCGCTTGAAAACAATCATTCGTTATGCATTTGTCAGGAGGATGAGAAGGAATATGAAACCACATGGAAGCGTGGTATATTATCTGATTTAAATTCAATGGGTGTCAGAGGCCGTATGCACACATTTATTGAGCAGTTTTTAACAAATAGATTATTAGTAAATTCGTATTGGTACCAAGCTTTCTGATTATCACAATCAGGAAAGGAGGAAGTATTTTATCCGTCATTCTTTTTAGTATCAAGATTATATTATTAATGATATCAAACCAGGGGTTGACTGTTCATTATATGTGGATGACCTCCTTATTTGTTACAAATTGAAAACATGTAAACAACTCTACCTCAGTCTAAACAACATACAGCTATAGGCTGACCAGAACGGCTTTCGCTTCTTCAAAACCAAACTGTTTGTATGCATTTTTGTAACAAAAGGGTTCTACATCCGGACCCTTCTTTATTCATTGATGAAATGCTATACCTGTGGTGGAAGAGACTAAGTTTTTTGGTCTTACTTTTGACCGCAAAATTAATTTTAAAGCGCACCTAGCATACCTTAGGCAAAAAAAGTTTGAAGACATTGCATCTCCCAAAAGTGGTGTCCAGCATGGATTGGGGAGCTGACCGGAAAGTCCTCGTGAGACTTAATCACTCTCTCGTCAGGTCCAAACTTGATTATGGTGCCATTATATATCGTTCTGCGAGGCCGTCGTATTTAAAGAGACTTGAAACCGTACATAATCAGGTTGTGAGATTATGTCTTGGAGCATTTAGGACATCACCAATAACAAGTCTGCATGTTGAAGCCATCGAGCCGCCATTGCCATCAGACAGGAACAGCTTGCAATCCAATAGGCATTGAAGCTGAAAATGAATACAAACAATACAGCATATGTAGTGACATTCCATCCCAATGATTAGCATTTCTATACAAGTAAGCCGAATTCCATCCCTTCATTCTGCTTACGTAAAAGGATGCCCTGGGGGGATCGTGCCCGGATTTGGACAAAGTATCATACTTAAAGTTACCCCATGGCAACTGAAAACTATAATTACTGATAAATAACTGTAAGGCAACACGATTTTGAGAATTCAAGTACAAATATTCGGACCGTGCTGCCATTTACACAGACAGACGGTTCGAAAGAGGATGATATAATTGAAGCTGCGGCCCTAATGGGCAAACTACAATTACTGATAAATAACTGTAAGGCAACACGATTTTGAGAATGCAAGTACAAATATTCGGACCGTGCTGCCATTTACACAAACGGTTCGAAAGAGGACGATATAATTGAAGCTGCGGCCCTAATGGGCAAAACCACTTTTAATATGAGGTGACCACCTCCATTGTCAATCTTTAATGCAGAGCTAAAAGCTCTCTCTATTACACTAGGCCAAATCTAGTAAAAGGCGTTTTATGATATTTTCCGACTCCCTGTCAGCCCTTGAGAAAATAACAGGGAGTAATTTCCGTGAAGGTTCTCCAAAATATTGTGCTTTTTTATTTACAATTGACAGATTGTGGCAAAGACATGTGACTGAGGTTTAAGTCCCCTTTACAGACTTTAAACCTCAGGTAGTAATTGTTTTTAGACAGAAATGACAGGACCAGTGGGATGAATACATCACAAACAAACTCAAGGAAATTCAGCCCCTACTTGGGGAGTGGTCACACAGCTGCAGAGAGAGCTGAAATTATTCTTGCTTGTGCTCGTATAAGTCATACCTATACGGCTCATGCTTCTACTAAGGTATGAACTTGTCCCTGAATGCATTCCTTGCGAATGCACATACAACGTCAAAGAACAGTTTCATTGAATGTGCTGATCTGATTCTTATCAGAATTCGCTTCTTCCGGGTGAATCCATCTAAGATTCTTGGCTTCATCAGAGAAATTGGACTATATTACAGATTTTAGATAATTTTCATCAATTTCATATATTTCAATTTATACTAATGGGTTTAATTCTAGTTATTTTTAATCATTGATCTCTTATCCTTTCGTTTTCGTATTTACCTCACCTTTGTAGGCACCATATAACACACTGGTGTTGGTGTGCTGTTATACTTTATACCTACCGTACCTAACTCATCGGAAGCACCAACGAAAAGACGCAACCTTTGAGGTCGTCATCAGCTTGATCTGGTAACTACGGTGAAACGGATCCTGGTTCTTCATTTCGCTGCATTCATCTGGTGTCAGAAGTGGATCGCATGGACGACTCCCCATGCTTATTCTGAGGATCTGAAGAGTTTTGGCATCATACAGGTTAACCCATCTAAAACCCAAGATACCATCGACGTGCTGGACAACCTAATGACCTACGTCCCAGAAGTGAGCAATAGGTCCTTGCCTGTTCCTTGCCATGGGGACGGTGGGACAATTGAAAGTGTCAAAGAGAAACTGCTAATGCAGGTCAGAATATCATATTTATCTCAATCATTCTTTCAACAAATGCCTGTCCATCAGTTATTATTAACTAGTATTTCAGCCATTACTGTCTGCTGGATGTCATGGACACGTTCTTTACTCAGGCGAGCCGTACCGACCGTGGCACCCTCTACAACATTGAGGACCTATACCAGCACAAGTCAGCTCGCAGCCAAGTGATGAGCAACTTACAGCATGTTTGGAATTCTCCTCATGGTAAGATTCCCCACCCCGTGCTGCTGTTGCATTAGAATATGCGTGGTTTATTGAACTGTTAATATTATTTGCTTGTGGCGTAAATTCATGTGCTGATCATAGTATTATTTGAATTGTGTCAGTTGTCCAAAGAGGGTATGACCGTGCTACTGGCCATGAACCTGATCAAAGCGACATTTCGGATGACCTTCCAGATGATTCCAGTCAACTTGACACATATATCAAACGTCTGGAAGCCAATATAGTGGACCGGGTTTGGCAAGAACCATCGCCCGAGGATATTCACCGGGCAAGGGAGAGCTACCGGGGTCATCGCTCCAACAGAGACTCAACAGCTGCTTACCTTTATGTTGATGTCATACTTGTGCGATCTGAGGGACTACAATATAAGTGTTAAGTGCTCCTTTACTGCCCATGAAGCATTGGTATTTATTATGCCATTCCGTACATAAAAGGAAAAGACCCATAGTTTAATGCTGCAACTCCACCTGCCCATATGGATGGTTGCACATGTCATGTCTTGACAGTGCCCCACCACAGGACGAGGACTGGTATTGCAGTGCGGCTGTGAGAGTGTCGACGGCTACATCTACTTCACCTGTAAGAGTCTGCTGTCTCTTGACCTTAGCTTGGTGCAATGTGCCATGATGGAAGGCTGCCACTGCTATTAGTTGTACTTCCTTTCTCGCCTGGGCTAAGACGGAGTGGATGTGTTTCCTGGTGAGTGTAACTCGTTTTTGCAGTTTGGTTAATGGGAATAAGACGATTGAAACTAAGATTGTAGATCGCACCACTGACGGCTTGGTTGCTTGATGCGTTACAGAAAATTGGTTCTGCAGTGACCAATGCAGCCTGGTTGAGCAGGATGATGATGATGGTGTTTTGCAACACAAACTTGCATTACTCTGGACAGGACTCCGCCGTACATCGCAGTGCAGTGCGGGAAGTAGATGCTGACATACTGGCGCCTATACATGCTCCCATCCACCCACGGAACCTGCAGATAAGCCACACGCTCCTGACCTGTTAGTGCAGACTATTTTGTTGATTAGTATTCAATCTTGTGGGTGTCCTTAAAAAAGTAGGCTGTAAATTAAGCGTGTTGATGATGCTTTGAAAAGAGCCGTGTGAAGAGCAGGTGGCTCTGAAAGGAGCCGTGTGAAGAGAAGGTGGCTTTGAAAAGAGCCGTGTCAACAGGAGGTCACTCTGGAAAGAGCCTTATGAATAGGGGGTGGCTCTGAAAAGAGCCGTATGAGGGGGAGGTGGCTCTGAAAAAAAGCCACGCGCGGGGAGTCAGGTGAAATAGGTGTGGCTCTGCAAAGAGCCGTGTGAAGAGGATGTCACTCTGGAAAGAGCCTTATGAAGAGGGGGTGGCTCTGAATTGAGCCGTGTGAAAAGGGATGGCTCAGAAAAGAGCCGTATGAAGAGGATGTCACTCTGAATAGCGTCTTGTGAATAAGGAGTGGCTCTGAAAAGATCCGTGTGAAGAGGAGGTGACTCTGGATATAGCCGTGTGAAGAGTCAGAGCTGTGTGAGTAGATGTAGCAAGTGTAGCAAGAGTCACGGGAGGCTCAATCACAAACCGAGCATCACCCAGGAGCCCCACAGCAACTGCTTATGTAGTTTCTAGAAACTGTTCAAACTGTCGAAAAACCCAGCCATTTGAACTTTCATTGCGGAATAGGGTGGGGTATTTAGGATGGCCTTGCCGGGCCGTCCATCACGAGCGCATCTCCCAACTTCCTGCCAATACATGAGGATGTTGGCCGAAGATCCCCAGTGGATGACATAGTCTATGTCGGGGATTTGTTCTCCCATGCCGAACGCTACGGTGGAGATGAGGCACCGCAGCTTGCTGTCTTTGGCAGCAAAACGCTGTGGGACTTGGCCCACCGGGTCGATTTTGGAAGTTGTTCACGAGCCGATCCGCAGGCTCCCTTCCTCCATCCCAGAAGCTGTACCCCATATCTTTAAATAGGTACTGGGTAACAGCCCAGCACATATTTATGCTACTGCACGCGCATAATACATAATAAGTAATACTTAGGATATAAAACACGGAAGATAAATGGTTGTGACCTCATGCATAGAGCAGCTTTTTTTCTAAGCTCACAAAATAAGGTGCCCTGCGTCGGCACTCCTTCAACATATCAGCGACCCAATGAAGGTGTTGTTCATGTGTGGCCTTCCCTCTGACAACTGCCAAGTGGATGTTGCTCATTAATGGCCTACTAATCAGACATCTAAAGTTGCTCATCTACAATTGTAACATATCGTCGCGTACCGGAGGCGTACCGTAGGCGTACCGGAGGCGTACCAGAGGCGTACCGGAGGCGTACCGAACGCGTACCGAAAGATAAAGACAAAGCTGTTCAACGAAAGGAAACAAAGTCGATAAAATGTAGAAATTTGCATGAATATACTGACTTATAAATCATTTCAGTTGGTTTCAAAAAAAAGACTAACCATTCGTTGACAAAGCCTAAAAATCTATATATCTTCCCTACGACCATATATGCTTAATCCCGAATGGTCGAAATAATGATTAAACATCAGTGTTAGATATGTATATCTAAAGTATTAAAAGATTTGATTGAATCTAAACAAATTCATTATTCATCTACCTGCAACATTGAATTAGATTGCTAAACGCTACCGATTGCTCAGTATGATCCCATCCACAAAAAAGTATTATTTTTCTAATCCATTATGATTGAAAATGATTTCAAAATATCGGTATTCCGTCAATATACTCAAATATATATGGGCACGAAAGGTTGGATTTTTAAGAAACATTCGTGGACGACCTTTACAGGACCAAAAGTATAAAACAGAATTAAAACAAGAAAAAAAAGACTTTTATTTGCATTCAACTTTTTCATGATATCAATTAACATATGCCGAAATTAATAGTTAATAAACAATGGTAACAATCTTTGATAAATTTGATAAAAAAAATTCTTTCGTAAATAAATTGGTTAGAAAAATCACTTACTGACAATGATTTAAAAAATACATAGCCGGAAGACCCAAAGGCAAATCTTAAGTGAACATCTACAAGCTAAACTCTAGGATGACAGTGTCAGCGTTCACGCAATAACACACAAGGTATACGATATATACAAGGCCATTGTACGTCTGTATTAACATGGCACAATACCGACTTCAAAGCCCCCCTGACATAACACCATATTAACATTCAAAGAATGGCAGAAGGTTGGTTGCAAAACACGGAATATATCGTACCACAGATTCAATGGCGCTTATACAGGTTGGGGACGACCGCCGATTGAAGGAAAACCCTTAGATCGAAGTGACTCTTGTAATAAAGTGAGCACCATACAGCGGTTGAATATTTAATCTGCGATTGAAAACGATACACATTACATGCTTTTTATCAGTAAATATATGATTATTCGTAATATTCAACATGAAACTACCTTTTTCCTGATCAGAATAGGCATTCAAACTATTATAATGTAAACAGTCAAGGAAAAGACTTACCAATAGCTATGCGGTCCCCGGTTTAATTAGTGGGGCTGGGTAGCCTTGCAAGACGGTAATATAAATATATACACGTCGTGCACAGCTAGTGGCAGGGTTTGTACAAGGTATTATAGCAAATCCTTGGTTGGTGGTTCTCTTCTAAGTAGTTAGACATGTTTTATTACTTTAATATTTGGATAATTATTTAATAAAACATATTGCCTAAATCTCAACTCCAGAAGGCAGTTCCCCAATTCAGTCTTTGGCAACTCCTGTGCTAGTAAAGGATCTCTAAGGTATAAAACGTTATGCAAAGTATATGTATGGTATCAAAATGGACTGGCAAACATTTTATATTTCTAATAGTTACATCACATGTCAGGTGATGCAACTAAGGTGTCATTAATGTTAAGAAGGAATTCCTTCTTTTCATTTGAATGGTATGATTAATATCATGATTGTTTCTTTTGATGTAACTGCTTCAGTGGTGTTTCTCATGTTTGCAGGCATGGCTAGTTGAAGCACCACTATGATGTAACTCAATTAATTGATATCCAAGAACAATGTCCAAAGCAAGAGCATCTAGAAGGAACGACGTCAGCAATAATTTTGTTGAATTTCCTTCACCTTTGCGAACAATGATGAGTTTGGAGTAAGATTAGCCATAGACAGAGCATGACTATTGGTACATCAACAAAGTGTATAAGAGAGATGACAAAATAAAGATCACACACCCTAAGACACAGCTAATGATTCGGCCCATACTGCACAGAAGAGAAGGATAGGTAGTCTACTAATATTGCAAATTTGTTAATATATGTTTATATATATATATATATATATATATATATATATAGTGACGGTTACAACCATTCGTTGACTCCAACCATTCGTGGACAAATTTGTATAGTACATTTTTTCTACTGTTAATTATCAATTATTTATTCGGCATATTTTGATTGATACAATGAAATAGTTTAATGCGAATAAAAATATTTTTGTCACTTTTTATTCCTGGTATATACTGTTGGTCCTCGAAAGGTCGTCCACGAAAGGTCAAGACACTAATTTATACGTATAAATCCAACCTTTCGTGCCCATATATATTTTCGAATATTTGCGGAATACCGAAATATTTTTAGTCATCATGGATTAGAAAAATATTATTTGTTGTAGATGCGATCATTATTAACCATTGGTTGCATTTTGTGATCTAAATCAATGTTGTAGATTGATGAATAAGGAGAAAAACAGAGTTTTTCGGTAAAGAAAATAAATCAAATATTTTAATTTTTCAAATAAACATATCCAACACACATGATTAAACATTATTTCGCCAATTTGGATCGAAGAATATATGGTTGTAAGTATTTTATTGAGGTTTGCGGGTTATGTCAACAAATGGTTAGATGTTAAAATTTTATTTCGCTATTATATTCAAAATCCAAAGAAATCACGTGTAAAAGATTATCTTTGTACGTTACTAAGACTAGATAATCACATTCGAATGGTCAAACCAAAATATTTTCAATTATTTTGGACGAATATGTGCGTTGACTTTATGTGGACATACTGGTATATCCTTTCGTGGACCCAAGTCTACGAAAGGTTGGCGGTTTGTCCACTAATGGTCGCGTTCG
This sequence comes from Urechis unicinctus, assembly GCA_034190875.2. NCBI lineage: Eukaryota > Metazoa > Annelida > Polychaeta > Xenopneusta > Urechidae > Urechis > Urechis unicinctus. Next base: position 2,819,062 of record CM067358.1, on the reverse strand, counting down.
TGCTAATATATATATATATATATATATATATATATATATATATATATATATATATATATATATATATATATATATATATATATATATATATATATATATATATATATAAGTACGTATTAGTTGTCTGTTGTGAACAGGCAAATATTCAGGTTTAGTATAAACACACACACATACTACCATTAATTCAAATTGTAGTCATGAAGGAATGTCTGGCCTTCAAGCTGACCTCCTGAAAACTGAGACAGCTGAGTTGCAGTACCCTTACGGAAGGGTGCTGTTGCAGACCAATATATATATTATATATATATATATATATATATATATATATATATATATATATATATATATATATATATATATATATATATATATATATATATATATATATATATATATATGATACACGTGTTCATGTATATATTCATAGAGTACAGGTAAAGGGTATCACCTAAATCACGTGTTACCTGGTGACTTTATATCCCAGGGCACATTGAATTTAATTATTCTGTTTTCAAATGAATTTATATAAATCTATATAATTCATAACAACAAAAGATAAGAATATATCTCCATGAATTACAGTTCCGATCGAGCAACATTATGATCAATGAGAAGAGGCATGAAGAACATGTGCTGGTAATGGGTAATATGGGGTCATCTTTTTGAGATGGTGCCTCATTAGAAGGAATGATATCTCGGTAATAGGGCGGTAGATTTTAATTTAGGTCGGTAAAGCTACAGATTAGAGCCTCCAGAGATGATAGAAAGGAAGGATCCCGCATCCGGTGACGCTTTTGTGGATGAATTTAGCCACTTCACTTCGATTAAAATGCTGTTCGTTCGCTCTACACGCGTGTGTTTACACCTCTCAAACAATCGAAAACATGTTAACATATGCACCGAAGGGTATTTTATAACATATGGGGTGATTTGCTGGTGCAATGAGTTCTGCGTTGTAAGAGTCACTTAGATCTAAGGGCTTTCCTTTGATCGACGTATATCACTTCAATCGGCGGTCGTCCCCTACCCGTTATAGGGTAGCAAGTCATTTGAAGGATAGAAAAAAAGTATTGCACACGAGTAGTTGAATTCGACACATACAAATCATGATATCTGACCAGGCTATACATACACATATAGATATATACACCATATGACGCGATAACATCACGACTGGTGGTGGATCATACTTATCCGTTGTATTGGTAATCAGTAGCGCTTACTGCGGATACTAACGGCGCAACAAGCCGAGGAGAACACTCCAGTCTTCTTCAGTGGCCAGCTACACGTCACCTGTTGCCAGCCTGTCTGTGTGTCACCCAGTATGTCCCTGACAGCCCCCCTGTACAGGGGATGTGTGTCTCTGTCTTTTTCAGTTCTATTACATCCTCCAATAAGCAGAACACACTGGCGGTCCTCACTGAGCATCACACCGCAACATGCATTGGGCATCGTATACCTGGAGCTCAGCTTCTGTATCCGTGTGCTGTCTCCATGGTACACACCATCCAGTGGACAGGTATACGTGCCGCTTTTACCACACATGATCACCTGCTCATCTGTGACAACCATACCATACACAAGCACTGTGGAACCAACAGGCAGCGTGCACGACGATGTCATCTGGCGGCGTGTTGTTGAGTATACCTGTATCAGGTCTGTATCCTTATGGTCGGGATGTTGATCAACTAAGACCAGGAGGTCCGTCTTACGGACAACGTGGCAATAAGTGGCGGACCATGTGTTACCTTGTACCTCACCAGCCCGACGACACACACCACTAGCAACATCCATGACCTCAACTGCCGATACAAATGAACCTGTCACAGGATCATCACCTCCCAAAACGAACACATTCCCGCTCACGTAAACCATGGCATGCCGGTACCGACGGTGAGATAAATTTCCCCGCTGTCTCCATTCACCATCGACTTCACTGAGATCTAGATCCCAGATATCCTTCCGACCGCGACCAACACCAGAGAGCAGCAGTCTGGGGCCTGTAGCTCCGGGAAGGACGCACGCCGCCGCTCCAAAGATGTCAGCGTGAGGTACACTGCTTGGTAGATCAGGAAGCATCTTATGTGGACCAGCAAGTGATGTGGGTAGGAGATACACGTGTCTATCATCTACCCACGTCTTATCTCGTCTTGAACGGAAACCCGCCACAGATATAAACTGCTCTACTGCCCTCGTAGTCAGCCGGGTGTCTGTAACTCCTGCAACATCAGCACGCTTCGCAGCTATGACTTCTTTCAAGATTCTTTTAGCCTCCGCATCAGACCTTAAACATGCATCGTGAATGCATTGGCGCAGAAACGCCTTGTCCATGTCCGCCAAGGGCAGAGCACGCAACAATGGTACGAGATGCTGGTGTCTGGACGGATCATGGCGGACCCATTTCAGCGCTGCCAGAAGCCTGTCATTACTATTGCTAATGACGATCCCATCACTCAAAACCAACATAGACAACCAAGTACAAGGGAGATCGAGAAACGCGGGTGTGTCCTGCACCGAGACAAAGTGTTCTAAAGCCACACGCTTGGAGCGGTCCACCATCGCCTGATCCCCAACCGCCTCACCAACCCTCCACATCTCCAAACAATTCTCTTCAGCGGGGACAAGCTCACTCAATCGAATCCGAGCACATTCAGCTACCAGCTTAACAATCTGTAGCCCGATGGCTATTTCTGCAACATCATGCAAGCGATGCTTTGCAACACGGATTTGACCAGTGTACAAATACGTGATCACAGAATCCACCAAACACGGATTAGCATCGACAGTGTAACTGCATGGGGCGGGGGATTCTCGGCTAAACATCTGGTGGAAATGATCCGAGTTGGCCATCAGGATGACACGGTGGACAGAGAATTGCTGACCACGGCATGTTATGGTGAAGTCGCTGATGCATTTATTCTCCCGTAGTGTTGAGAAGTATGAGAAGAACTCGGCTGCTTTTGCGTCTCCAATCGTGACAGATTCCTCACCTTTAGAGAAGAACGGAGCTGGGTTATCTGTGCTACCACCATTCGCCATACTGCTGTAATCACACATATTTCACATTCTACGTTACTTTCTTACGTGGGTCAATACATTATTTTACCTTATGATGCATGTGTGCCATTAATGTTAACGACCATTTGTGTACTCACTCGGTCAATGCTGTAATGAGGAGATTGTTGTTAGCTGTTTAGAGCGTCCAGGATGTCATACACAGCTGCTTGGGTTAAAAGTCGTCGTAGCTGGTTACACGAGTTGACATTCGTCACGGGATCACAACTAGAACAAGCGTCCATAAGAGATAGTTTTGGTATAGTCGCAGTCCGCTTTCAGTATCTTTGGTGTAGTACACGTATATAAATAGGGTGAAATGGTTTTATTTCTGATTACATAACTCCTTGGTCACCTGTCTTTGATAGATGAATGGAATGTTATGTAGTTGGAAACTCTGAATCTAAGCAATATCGGATTTGGCGATTAAATGTGCTTACCAGATTTGGTGAATGAATGAGCCTACCAGATATGGTGACTTAATGTGGCGACTTAATGTGCCAACTTGATATGGTGACTAAATAAGCCTACTTGATATGGTGAACAAATGTGACTATTTGACATGGTGACTAAACATGGTGAATTAATGGGCCTACTTGATATGGTGAATCAATGAGTCTACTTGATATGATGACTAAATGAGCCTACTTGATATGGTGACTCAATGAGCCTATTTGATATGGTGACTCAATGAGCCTATTTGATATGATGACTAAATGAGCCTATTTGATATGATGACTAAATGAGCCTATTTGATATGGTGACTCAATGATCCTACTTGATATGGTGACTAAATGATATGGTGACTCAATGAGCCTATTTGATATGGTGACTCAATGAGCCTATTTGATATGGTGACTCAATGAGCCTATTTGATATGGTGACTCAATGAGCCTATTTGATATGGTGACTCAATGAGCCTATTTGATATGGTGACTCAATGAGCCTATTTGATATGGTGACTCAATGAGCCTATTTGATATGGTGACTCAATGAGCCTATTTGATATGGTGACTCAATGAGCCTATTTGATATGGTGACTCAATGAGCCTATTTGATATGGTGACTCAATGAGCCTATTTGATATGGTGACTCAATGAGCCTATTTGATATGGTGACTCAATGAGCCTATTTGATATGGTGACTCAATGAGCCTATTTGATATGGTGACTCAATGAGCCTATTTGATATGGTGACTCAATGAGCCTATTTGATATGGTGACTCAATGAGCCTATTTGATATGGTGACTCAATGAGCCTATTTGATATGGTGACTCAATGAGCCTATTTGATATGGTGACTCAATGAGCCTATTTGATATGGTGACTCAATGAGCCTATTTGATATGGTGACTCAATGAGCCTATTTGATATGGTGACTCAATGAGCCTATTTGATATGGTGACTCAATGAGCCTATTTGATATGGTGACTCAATGAGCCTATTTGATATGGTGACTCAATGAGCCTATTTGATATGGTGACTCAATGAGCCTACTTGATATGATGACTAAATGAGCCTATTTGATATGGTGACTCAATGAGCCTATTTGATATGGTGACTAAATGAGCCTACTTGATAGGACTAAATGAGCCTACTTGATAAAGTGACTAAATGAGCCTATCTGATATAGTGACTAAACGAGCGTACTTGATATGGTGACTCAATGAGCCTATTTGATATGGTGACTCAATGAGCCTATTTGATATGGTGACTCAATGAGCCTATTTGATATGGTGACTCAATGAGCCTATTTGATATGGTGACTCAATGAGCCTATTTGATATGGTGACTCAATGAGCCTATTTGATATGGTGACTCAATGAGCCTATTTGATATGGTGACTCAATGAGCCTATTTGATATGGTGACTCAATGAGCCTATTTGATATGGTGACTCAATGAGCCTATTTGATATGGTGACTCAATGAGCCTATTTGATATGGTGACTCAATGAGCCTATTTGATATGGTGACTCAATGAGCCTATTTGATATGGTGACTCAATGAGCCTATTTGATATGGTGACTCAATGAGCCTATTTGATATGGTGACTCAATGAGCCTATTTGATATGGTGACTCAATGAGCCTATTTGATATGGTGACTCAATGAGCCTATTTGATATGGTGACTCAATGAGCCTATTTGATATGGTGACTCAATGAGCCTATTTGATATGGTGACTCAATGAGCCTATTTGATATGGTGACTCAATGAGCCTATTTGATATGGTGACTCAATGAGCCTATTTGATATGGTGACTCAATGAGCCTATTTGATATGGTGACTCAATGAGCCTATTTGATATGGTGACTCAATGAGCCTATTTGATATGGTGACTCAATGAGCCTATTTGATATGGTGACTCAATGAGCCTATTTGATATGGTGACTCAATGAGCCTATTTGATATGGTGACTCAATGAGCCTATTTGATATGGTGACTCAATGAGCCTATTTGATATGGTGACTCAATGAGCCTATTTGATATGGTGACTCAATGAGCCTATTTGATATGGTGACTCAATGAGCCTATTTGATATGGTGACTCAATGAGCCTATTTGATATGGTGACTCAATGAGCCTATTTGATATGGTGACTCAATGAGCCTATTTGATATGGTGACTCAATGAGCCTATTTGATATGGTGACTCAATGAGCCTATTTGATATGGTGACTCAATGAGCCTATTTGATATGGTGACTCAATGAGCCTATTTGATATGGTGACTCAATGAGCCTATTTGATATGGTGACTCAATGAGCCTATTTGATATGGTGACTCAATGAGCCTATTTGATATGGTGACTCAATGAGCCTATTTGATATGGTGACTCAATGAGCCTATTTGATATGGTGACTCAATGAGCCTATTTGATATGGTGACTCAATGAGCCTATTTGATATGGTGACTCAATGAGCCTATTTGATATGGTGACTCAATGAGCCTATTTGATATGGTGACTCAATGAGCCTATTTGATATGGTGACTCAATGAGCCTATTTGATATGGTGACTCAATGAGCCTATTTGATATGGTGACTCAATGAGCCTATTTGATATGGTGACTCAATGAGCCTATTTGATATGGTGACTCAATGAGCCTATTTGATATGGTGACTCAATGAGCCTATTTGATATGGTGACTCAATGAGCCTATTTGATATGGTGACTCAATGAGCCTATTTGATATGGTGACTCAATGAGCCTATTTGATATGGTGACTCAATGAGCCTATTTGATATGGTGACTCAATGAGCCTATTTGATATGGTGACTCAATGAGCCTATTTGATATGGTGACTCAATGAGCCTATTTGATATGGTGACTCAATGAGCCTATTTGATATGGTGACTCAATGAGCCTATTTGATATGGTGACTCAATGAGCCTATTTGATATGGTGACTCAATGAGCCTATTTGATATGGTGACTCAATGAGCCTATTTGATATGGTGACTCAATGAGCCTATTTGATATGGTGACTCAATGAGCCTATTTGATATGGTGACTCAATGAGCCTATTTGATATGGTGACTCAATGAGCCTATTTGATATGGTGACTCAATGAGCCTATTTGATATGGTGACTCAATGAGCCTATTTGATATGGTGACTCAATGAGCCTATTTGATATGGTGACTCAATGAGCCTATTTGATATGGTGACTCAATGAGCCTATTTGATATGGTGACTCAATGAGCCTATTTGATATGGTGACTCAATGAGCCTATTTGATATGGTGACTCAATGAGCCTATTTGATATGGTGACTCAATGAGCCTATTTGATATGGTGACTCAATGAGCCTATTTGATATGGTGACTCAATGAGCCTATTTGATATGGTGACTCAATGAGCCTATTTGATATGGTGACTCAATGAGCCTATTTGATATGGTGACTCAATGAGCCTATTTGATATGGTGACTCAATGAGCCTATTTGATATGGTGACTCAATGAGCCTATTTGATATGGTGACTCAATGAGCCTATTTGATATGGTGACTCAATGAGCCTATTTGATATGGTGACTCAATGAGCCTATTTGATATGGTGACTCAATGAGCCTATTTGATATGGTGACTCAATGAGCCTATTTGATATGGTGACTCAATGAGCCTATTTGATATGGTGACTCAATGAGCCTATTTGATATGGTGACTCAATGAGCCTATTTGATATGGTGACTCAATGAGCCTATTTGATATGGTGACTCAATGAGCCTATTTGATATGGTGACTCAATGAGCCTATTTGATATGGTGACTCAATGAGCCTATTTGATATGGTGACTCAATGAGCCTATTTGATATGGTGACTCAATGAGCCTATTTGATATGGTGACTCAATGAGCCTATTTGATATGGTGACTCAATGAGCCTACTTGATATGATGACTAAATGAGCCTACTTGATATGGTGACTAAATGAGCCTATTTGATATGGTGACTCAATGAGCCTACTTGATATGGTGACTCAATGAGCCTATTTGATATGGTGACTCAATGAGCCTACTTGATATGGTGACTCAATGAGCCTATTTGATATGGTGACTCAATGAGCCTATTTGATATGGTGACTCAATGAGCCTATTTGATATGGTGACTCAATGAGCCTATTTGATATGGTGACTCAATGAGCCTATTTGATATGGTGACTCAATGAGCCTATTTGATATGGTGACTCAATGAGCCTATTTGATATGGTGACTCAATGAGCCTATTTGATATGGTGACTCAATGAGCCTATTTGATATGGTGACTCAATGAGCCTATTTGATATGGTGACTCAATGAGCCTATTTGATATGGTGACTCAATGAGCCTATTTGATATGGTGACTCAATGAGCCTATTTGATATGGTGACTCAATGAGCCTATTTGATATGGTGACTCAATGAGCCTATTTGATATGGTGACTCAATGAGCCTATTTGATATGGTGACTCAATGAGCCTATTTGATATGGTGACTCAATGAGCCTATTTGATATGGTGACTCAATGAGCCTATTTGATATGGTGACTCAATGAGCCTATTTGATATGGTGACTCAATGAGCCTATTTGATATGGTGACTCAATGAGCCTATTTGATATGGTGACTCAATGAGCCTATTTGATATGGTGACTCAATGAGCCTATTTGATATGGTGACTCAATGAGCCTATTTGATATGGTGACTCAATGAGCCTATTTGATATGGTGACTCAATGAGCCTATTTGATATGGTGACTCAATGAGCCTATTTGATATGGTGACTCAATGAGCCTATTTGATATGGTGACTCAATGAGCCTATTTGATATGGTGACTCAATGAGCCTATTTGATATGGTGACTCAATGAGCCTATTTGATATGGTGACTCAATGAGCCTATTTGATATGGTGACTCAATGAGCCTATTTGATATGGTGACTCAATGAGCCTATTTGATATGGTGACTCAATGAGCCTATTTGATATGGTGACTCAATGAGCCTATTTGATATGGTGACTCAATGAGCCTATTTGATATGGTGACTCAATGAGCCTATTTGATATGGTGACTCAATGAGCCTATTTGATATGGTGACTCAATGAGCCTATTTGATATGGTGACTCAATGAGCCTATTTGATATGGTGACTCAATGAGCCTATTTGATATGGTGACTCAATGAGCCTATTTGATATGGTGACTCAATGAGCCTATTTGATATGGTGACTCAATGAGCCTATTTGATATGGTGACTCAATGAGCCTATTTGATATGGTGACTCAATGAGCCTATTTGATATGGTGACTCAATGAGCCTATTTGATATGGTGACTCAATGAGCCTATTTGATATGGTGACTCAATGAGCCTATTTGATATGGTGACTCAATGAGCCTATTTGATATGGTGACTCAATGAGCCTATTTGATATGGTGACTCAATGAGCCTATTTGATATGGTGACTCAATGAGCCTATTTGATATGGTGACTCAATGAGCCTATTTGATATGGTGACTCAATGAGCCTATTTGATATGGTGACTCAATGAGCCTATTTGATATGGTGACTCAATGAGCCTATTTGATATGGTGACTCAATGAGCCTATTTGATATGGTGACTCAATGAGCCTATTTGATATGGTGACTCAATGAGCCTATTTGATATGGTGACTCAATGAGCCTATTTGATATGGTGACTCAATGAGCCTATTTGATATGGTGACTCAATGAGCCTATTTGATATGGTGACTCAATGAGCCTATTTGATATGGTGACTCAATGAGCCTATTTGATATGGTGACTCAATGAGCCTATTTGATATGGTGACTCAATGAGCCTATTTGATATGGTGACTCAATGAGCCTATTTGATATGGTGACTCAATGAGCCTATTTGATATGGTGACTCAATGAGCCTATTTGATATGGTGACTCAATGAGCCTATTTGATATGGTGACTCAATGAGCCTATTTGATATGGTGACTCAATGAGCCTATTTGATATGGTGACTCAATGAGCCTATTTGATATGGTGACTCAATGAGCCTATTTGATATGGTGACTCAATGAGCCTATTTGATATGGTGACTCAATGAGCCTATTTGATATGGTGACTCAATGAGCCTATTTGATATGGTGACTCAATGAGCCTATTTGATATGGTGACTCAATGAGCCTATTTGATATGGTGACTCAATGAGCCTATTTGATATGGTGACTCAATGAGCCTATTTGATATGGTGACTCAATGAGCCTATTTGATATGGTGACTCAATGAGCCTATTTGATATGGTGACTCAATGAGCCTATTTGATATGGTGACTCAATGAGCCTATTTGATATGGTGACTCAATGAGCCTATTTGATATGGTGACTCAATGAGCCTATTTGATATGGTGACTCAATGAGCCTATTTGATATGGTGACTCAATGAGCCTATTTGATATGGTGACTCAATGAGCCTATTTGATATGGTGACTCAATGAGCCTATTTGATATGGTGACTCAATGAGCCTATTTGATATGGTGACTCAATGAGCCTATTTGATATGGTGACTCAATGAGCCTATTTGATATGGTGACTCAATGAGCCTATTTGATATGGTGACTCAATGAGCCTATTTGATATGGTGACTCAATGAGCCTATTTGATATGGTGACTCAATGAGCCTATTTGATATGGTGACTCAATGAGCCTATTTGATATGGTGACTCAATGAGCCTATTTGATATGGTGACTCAATGAGCCTATTTGATATGGTGACTCAATGAGCCTATTTGATATGGTGACTCAATGAGCCTATTTGATATGGTGACTCAATGAGCCTATTTGATATGGTGACTCAATGAGCCTATTTGATATGGTGACTCAATGAGCCTATTTGATATGGTGACTCAATGAGCCTATTTGATATGGTGACTCAATGAGCCTATTTGATATGGTGACTCAATGAGCCTATTTGATATGGTGACTCAATGAGCCTATTTGATATGGTGACTCAATGAGCCTATTTGATATGGTGACTCAATGAGCCTATTTGATATGGTGACTCAATGAGCCTATTTGATATGGTGACTCAATGAGCCTATTTGATATGGTGACTCAATGAGCCTATTTGATATGGTGACTCAATGAGCCTATTTGATATGGTGACTCAATGAGCCTATTTGATATGGTGACTCAATGAGCCTATTTGATATGGTGACTCAATGAGCCTATTTGATATGGTGACTCAATGAGCCTATTTGATATGGTGACTCAATGAGCCTATTTGATATGGTGACTCAATGAGCCTATTTGATATGGTGACTCAATGAGCCTATTTGATATGGTGACTCAATGAGCCTATTTGATATGGTGACTCAATGAGCCTATTTGATATGGTGACTCAATGAGCCTATTTGATATGGTGACTCAATGAGCCTATTTGATATGGTGACTCAATGAGCCTATTTGATATGGTGACTCAATGAGCCTATTTGATATGGTGACTCAATGAGCCTATTTGATATGGTGACTCAATGAGCCTATTTGATATGGTGACTCAATGAGCCTATTTGATATGGTGACTCAA